>CM060942.1:444133831-444652226 GCA_030765085.1 Allium cepa | reverse complement strand
ATCCATTTGGAGTATTAATATTTCAAAACTAAAGTTGGAATTTATTCTTTCAGCAAATTAAACGTACTATTATTTAGTCTTGAATATTCACATCAAATCCATAAATAAAACTCCAATTCTAGTAATTAAATATTTTCTCAATTTTACTTTATACTAGAATATTCCTTTTTAAATGTATTTAGGAAAATTCAGTTTATAAAGATCACATTCTTAAAACTTCCAAACTTAACATATATTATAAATTATCAAATCCATTCCTAAATTTTTTTATTCCATTTTTATTTAACGGATTTATACAAAGCTCAAATTCAAAATTTAACTTTCATATGTGTATATATATGGAAGAATAATATTTATAAAATATCAAAACTAAATTTTAATGACCGTATCTCATCCAAACCATAAAAATCACTTTAAAATAATTTATATATAGACCACGGTGCCTGTATATAATTTTCTATCCTATGGTCAAGTGATACGGATATTTATCATTTCAATCCGCAATTTAAAATAAAATTTTGCGGTTGTATATCATTTCAAACCACAATCCCGAATGAAATATGCATGACGACTTGTAATTTAAAAATAAACATCCATTTATAAACATCACCCATCATCCAAATCACAATCATCATCCAAAATAAACAATATCAATATATCTCTGATAATATAAACAGGTAATAACTGTCAGTTATATTAAAAATGAATTTAATAACTATTAAACTAACAGTTTATATTCAGTAATAAATTTTATAACTGTTAACTAGCAGTTTATATGCAAATAAATAAATTCTAACGGTCAATTAATATGAAATAAATAAACTACATTAACAGTTAAACTAAATAAATGCAAATTAACGGATATGATGAATAAACATGCCAAATAGTTGCAAATAAATTTCTACTCATATCTAAAAATGAATTTAACAAACATAAAAACTTTTAGAAGTTGTGAGTGGGTTAAAACACTCACCTTTTGAATTTAAATTTGATTTAAACCCAAAATTTGACGGTCTCCAAATCTGTCCAAACCAGCGTCAACAGATCCGGAATTTAATTACGATCCTAACAAAAGAAATTTCACGTGAATCGGAGAACGTATGAAAAAGATATTCATTTTAAACGATTTGAAAACAAAAATAAAATAAAATAAAATAAAACAAAACCCACTTAACTTCAATGGCCACCTCAGCTAAAAGCTACAGCACATCGTCGAATTTTTTCTGGTCAAACGAATATCCAAAACAGAAAACGAATTGTACCAACAGATTACGTGTCTCGAGAACTTTATCATAAAATTTTCTAGAATTTTTGTGGAGAGTTTGAATTTTATTAGAAAATTTGAATTGTAGATAGATTAGGTTTTGTAACCATTGAGGAAGAGAAAGAGATGAAGAAAAATGAACGTACAGCCAATTGACAATAGAAAGGAGGCTAGGGTTTATCACAGCATATTTATAGATAGATCACAAAAGGATAGGTGTGCACGAATTTTAACGTGCAAACAGAAGTGGTCCCAAAAGGATATTAATTATAAACGTTACGGATTAAATTATTTCTTTCTCAACATTTACATTGCATTTTAAGCGTATTCACACATGTATAATTAGATGCTTCATTTAAATTTCCATATATATATATATTCACAATTCCATAAATTTCCAAATACATAGATAAATTTCCAATTTCAACTAAATTTCTAAATTACTGTAATAATTACAGATTAAATTTCTATCCATTCTCAATAGATTTACGTTTACATACTAAAATCCACATTTCTATGTACGTTTGAATTACATATTATACATATTTTATTTATCTTAATTACTTCCAACTTAAATTTCAATCAACATAAAACGTTTTATTCAGTTTCCAATAATTTCAATCATGCTTTAAATCCAAATGAATAAATAACTTAATTCCCATTTAAGCATTTTTCATTTGATTTGCAATCAACCTTTTATGATCAATTAAATCCCGATATATTAAATAAACGTTATTTCGATCATTCTTTATCCTATGAAGAAATTTAAGTTATTCACACCTATTACTAAATTTCATATTAATGCACACTAATTTACATTTATTGCAATGGTTACCAAATATTTCCCTGCAATAATTCATTCCCCTATACATACTTACAATTCCACTTAAACTTTACTATACCCATTTATTTTCTCAACATTAAAACCAACGTTACCTCAATTCCACTAATGTACACTTATTCTATTATCACTTACTAACCATTCAAATTTTTATTAACAAATAGGCAGGTAATTCCTATGTTACAAATTTTTAATTCATCCTAATCCCTTACTATTGACATACATTTGCATTACTTACATATCATTTACAATGTTACCTAAAATCTCTATCCATTGTAACTAATACCTTAAATAAGTTTCAATTTATATTCAAGTGAATACATTACCCTTTTTCGTTATGTCATCCATTTTTCACAAGAAACGTTTTATCGTTTCGACAACATTTTATTTCTAATTACCTACATTGATTTGTGTACGTCTCTACTATTTAAAGCATTACCATTCTCACCTTCATCTAAATCTTCATTTATGAATATTTAAAAATAAATTTCACTTATTTCCTATTTATACACTTATAAATTCCAATTCCAAATAAATAGATAAATCTCCGTTTGCACTACTTAAATCAAAAATCAGCGATTATCCTATCTATACATTTTAAGTGGATGGATCAAATGTTGTATTCAAAAATCTACTTCTTAATATTCTTAGATTTAAACTCAACTCTCTATTAACAGAATATTTAGATGTTTAAACTTCTTTTATTACCATTAACTTATTATTATACATTAAACTTAAATATACTGACAAAGCTTGTTTTTGGTACTCTTTTCATTTCCATAAATAAAATTAGCAGTGGATTCATACCTTATTATGTAATTAACTTTAATTCCACCTAACTAAATATTTACATAATCTTTTATTTGCAATAAATCAACTATTTTATATTAATTAAATTTAATCTTCCTGGTTTACTTATTCATAGTATGTAATTCAGTTACTCACCCTAACCTATTTATCAGAAATCCAATCCAGATTATTTTTACTAAGTTCCAATTTCCAAAGGTTACTGCAATTAATCCAATTAATTGCAATAAATTCTAATAAATTTGATTTTATTGGATTACAACTCAAAATAAATCAATTATTACTCAACCGTACAGTTAACATTTCTTTTATGATTCATTACAGTAATATTTCCCAATTCTCATCTTTATTTTCATAAATTACTGGATTTCAATTTAATTGAAATTTTGTCAACTTTACACACAAATAAAAGCTTAAACCTCAATTAATTCATTCCTAAGATCACATTAATTATTATATTATAAAATGGACCTTTTCCTTGGTTACATCTTATTTATTCTCTTACCAATAATCCACACTAACTGCAATAATTTAGTGCATTAATTGAAATTGATCAAAAATAAAACTTAACCAACAAATAGAATAAATACGTATAATAATTATTGTCATTAAATCTATTTCATAAGTCTACACTCAATTAATTCCTTAAAATAAGTTTTACGTTTTTATAAATTTACCTTCACACTTCCCGTTACTATTTTAATAATTACTAAAGTAACATTTTCATAATAACAACATTAAAATTTCTCAATATTTAGATGAACTTTATTTCCAATACACACTACCAAATTTCAATCACTTATGTTCTATCCAACATTCTTTTAGATTTTACTTCCATCAATTAGTTCATCCAATATTTTCATCCATTTATTAACAAATTTTCCACTATACAATTTCAATTCTTCTTATTATTATTTCATTAATACTATTACCAACTTTTATTACTTTTAGTATTAATTAAACAATCATATTTAATTAAGAGGTTAAAATGTTGTATTCACTATTCCCATTTTCACTCCAAAACTCGAACAGCCGTTTCAATTGCATTTGGATTTGCATTAAATTGGTTATCCATCAACTGCCATCTATATTACCACCTTAATACACATACAATTACAGTCCTTTTTTATATATTAATACATAGGTAATTTAAATTTTGTCTTTATTTCTTTAATTTACATTTTATTCAAGTGCGAAAATTTACGCTATTTCTTTATTGATATTTCACCTAACTTTCAACAATTAAGTTAAATACCCGTTTCTACAATTCATCATTAGTTATAAATTTAAATCTCCTTTATTTATTCAACTTACACACAGGTATACATCTTACACTATCTCAATCATTGGATTTTCATTTAGCGTTCATTCCAGCATAAATTCTATCTCTTTTATATATATCTTTATTTTTCTTTACAAAATTTTTTTATTACATAATCCCTTTTTAACTAAAATTCAATCGTCGAAATTTACGGGTCGTTACATTAGTAATTTTAGGGACGAAATTCTTTTAGGGGGGAGGGATGTAACGACCCAGATTTTTTGAACGGTTAATTTGAGATATTTAAGTGGATTTAAATATTTGATTTGGATTATGAATTGATTTTGAATATGAAGGTATGGTTTTCATTTATAAAGTAAATTCAGGATCTAAGGTATAATGATTTATTGGAAAATTCAACTTTTGAATTATATAATTGGTAATTGGGTAAAATATAAAATCTGGAGTTATAAGCTTGTCAAAAATATTTAAAAGGCTTATAAAATTTATATTGATAATACTGAAAGTAATATATGGGGTAAAATTGAATTTAACAGTAGTTTGTTCAATTTTAAAAATACATCGTTTAAATTGATGTTCAAAAATAGCCTTCCGATGCACAGTCTCGGATTTTGACGAAACCAATTCCATTGGGTCTGTAATATTGTATTATTGTTGGATTCCAATTTTCATAGTAATTAGAGCTGTTGTGTGAGCATACGATATATAAACGCGTTGAAGTTCATATCGGAAATTTAATATAATAGCTGAGTCCAAAAGCTATCTTCTCAATACGATCGAATTAAGGCTCGAAACCTTTTCCATTGCATTCGAAATAGGGGTATAACATTATGAACGTCTAGCGGCACGTCTTGATACAATGTCAAGATTTTAAGTTGCGAATTCAAGACAATTTAAATTTAAATTCGAATTAGAATTAATATATTGTTTGACCGGTCAAATATTCCCATCGGCTGCCTTTCTTTCAAATCAGAACTTTATCCCTTCACTTCAGAAACACCACAGCCGACCTCCTCTGGGGCAAGGCACCCTAGCAACCCAATCCTGTCCCCTTTTCTTGTTCAAAGCACGCAACCCTTTTCATTTAATAATAGAACCGACCTTCTTCTTTCAAAACTAAAATCAAAGTTCAGAAGAAAAAAAATGGCTGATCAATAGTTTTCTCCTCTGTGCTAATTTGTTTGAAAGTTTAGTATTAAATCGATCACGCCCAAATTATCTTAATCAAATGAATTCTCGTTCATGGATTGTTGGAATCCGTGTTCGACCAGACGAGACTTGAAAGGAAGACACGTCGAGTCTAGGGTTTCGCAGTTATCTGAGGACGGTCGCGATTAGGGCTTGGGGTTGCGACCATTATGGGGGCAAGGCGAGGCATTGGAGGTTGTGGGAGGCCGCGCGGTGCGAGTACGGGCGAGGCAGCGCACGTGGGTTCGGTGGCCAGAGATGACAGGCGCGACTTAGTCGCGATGGATCGATGGCCGCGTCAATCGAGTTTCTTGAAGTGGACGCGGAGATGCAACGGAATGGGCCGGAGGCAAGGTAGAAGGCTGCTCGTGAGAGATGAAGGTCGTGGTGGCGACAACGAGAGGGTGGCTGAGGCGCTCGGTTGGTGTGGTCAGCTACTGGAAGAGCAGCGATGTTTAGGTCTGAAATCGTGGAGGAAACAAGCCGGTTTGGATTGGATTGCAAATAAAATTAAAGGTGAGTTAATCTCACTCTTCTGGATTGTTGTTTAAATTTAAATGGTTAAATTTAAATAATTGGTTGAATGATTGAATTGATTCGATGTGCTATATTATATATAGTAGTATATAGTATATATTGGAGTGATTGATTTCCCGCATTATATAGCGGATGAGACCCTAGGCGCCGCATAATAGCGGATGATATTTTATAAACCCATATACCGCGATATTCCACCTCGAAGTGGAATTGGTATTGTGCTAACGTCTGTGGATGCAGGGAAATATGTTGGAGGGATCCAACTGGATTCCTCAAATTTATTTAGATTGTTTAATACTCTTTGATATGGTTTATGTGATAAAAGGTGGTAGATTATTTTGGAAATTCAAGTGTTGGATGCTATTGTTTGATCGAATATATTTGGATATATCGAGTTATCAAATTGTATAGATTTGGATTTTTTGAAGAAAATAAAAGAGAGAATATTAAGTAAACAATTATAGGAATTTGAATAAATTAAAGAATGAATTATAAAAGAATAAAAGTTGATTTTGAATTCTAATAAATAAAATTCCAAGTGTGGAAAATGAGATTTTGAATAAATGGGAATAAGTGATTTTTCTTAAAAGCTCAAGTGTTATTATTTAAAGGAATAAACAATTTATTTTAAAATTCAAGGTTTAAATTTATTTAAAAGGATAAAGAAGGAATTTGGGAAATCTGAAATTGTTATTTTTCAGTTAAAAGATTTTAAATCATAAGTAAGAAGTAAAAATCTTAAGTTAATGAGTGTTGAAGTAAATGCATAAGTTAAGGAATTTATTCCAAAATAGAGTAATTTGGAAATCAATTTGAAAATTGATTTAAGTGTTTGAAATGGGAATTTTAAGAAGGATGGGACAAAGAAATTTATAAACTGGGTTTATAAAAGTAAAGTAATATATCAGTTGATATTTGGAAGAATAAATTCAGTGGGAATTTATTAAAGGAATAGGTAAAAAAAATTTAAAAGCATGTTTTATAAAATTTATTATTTTTAAATGTTTAAATTTTAAAGTAAGTATTTTTCAAATTTATCTTAGTATTAATTACTTAAAAGTGGCTTGGTACTATGTTTCTAAAAGAGAAAAATTTAGTTTTATATTTTATAAAGTAGCTTTATTTTGAATATTCTTAAAGTATATATCTTTAAATAAAGTATTAAAGTAGTTTTTATTTTAAATGTTTTAAAGTATAATTTATAATAAAGTGTTTCAAATTATTTTAAAAATCTAAAGTATTGTACTTGGTGTTTTCAGTGGAAATAAATATTTAGGAATTCATTGCATGAGAAGAGTGTGCTTTGAAAACTGTTTTCAAAGGGTTGAAAAGTGGAAATATATCTTGTGAAGATATTTTTTAGATTAATAAATAATTTGGTGAAATTATTTATGTTTGATGGTTGTTTGTGAATGTTATTTGATAGTTAAATAACCAACTATCAATATTGGCAAATGCGTTGATCGTTTCGAAGAGACCGGGATTGGGATTTATTTCCTGAAAACCACTTCGATCCGGTTTGACCATTTTCGTGTGGAAAACAAGAGTTTGGATTCGAAGGTGGAGTAGTGAAGTGCAAGTGCTAGTCGCTACTAATCCTGAGGTGATTCCAAAATGGATGTAGTAGGAGTAGTGCCTTCGGTTCCGTTCGAACCCGGAACGAACTTGTATGGATGAATGCTTTAAGAACATCGTCAAGAGGACGATGAGCATTCTAAGTGATATGTTCTAAAAGGTAACGCTTAGCCTCGAGCCTCATCAACCGGGAACGACTGAAAATCAGAGAATATGCAGCAAGGCTAAATGGGTAGCACCCATTAGGGTAAGGTCATCACTGTCAAGATGTTCCGTTTTATTTCGGCTTAGTGGGCGGTAGCTGATCCCAACTGCGGGGTGATCTTACTCGGGATTTTCCAGTAAGGGGTAGTCCCGGTCTTGTATTGTAGGGGATCGGGAGGGATCCTCGGTACGGTGATCTAGGCCACGTACTCTGACAGGTGGTACCTCAGTGCCAAGTCATTAGTTGGAAATCCATTCTCTCTACACGCGTTTATGGTTTTGATTATGCCTAATTATTGCTGAAACGTGAGATGCAAACATTTCAACTAGATTCTATTTTACTTTCTATAGACACTATTATAATATAAGACGGATTTGATAAAAAGTGTTTTAGCTATCATAAGGTTAATCCCCGACATGTTTATTTGTGGCGTGGTCTTACGAGATTCTTTTGTTTCAAAGGATTTTGAAACTTTAATAATCAAATTGAGTGTGATTTTCTCATGTTGGTATTCCAGACTGACTCGGGTGTTATTTCTCTATAATGCTCGGGTCAGACCGAGTATTATAGAATATAGGAAAAATGCCGTGGATCTCAGGAGACGAGATGGATGGCGATGCGTACTTCCGTACTTGTTTAAAATATTCCGCTGTGTTGATTAGCTGTGTATTCAGTTTTGTGAGGACATGTTATGATTACTGTCCAGTCGTGTGATATGTGTACTCTGATGATGTAATGTATAAATAGATTTGCTTTCGTGTAAAGATCTGTTATCATCTATTATATTTTATTTCACTGCGGTGGTTAGATTCTGTTGTTGTTTTGTTTTCTCTTCTTATATCTCCTTCTTCTTTAACCCTAATGGTTCGTATTCTCGTTCACTTTGAGTTGATAAGTTAAGAATAATGTCGACTTAAAGGGTACGGGTTTGCGGGTTGTGACAATACACCATATCGACATGGTGGCCGTTGAATTCAAAATTTAAATTTTTAAAACAAGTGTCTATTCGTTTAAATTTCTTCACGTATGGTTAAGACCGTTGGTGATTTACAAATAGCCTTCACAAATGAAATTTTTAACTAACTAATTTCTCATTTTCTTCACTTCCTCTTCTCCACAAATCCATATTCTAAAATTTTCATATTTTTAAGATCGTGCCAAAATTCTGCCGAATTCTTAAGTGAATCAAATAAGAATCTCATTCTTATTTGATTCTCTACCATCTCTCGAAGATCAAAAGGCTATTTAGATTTATAGGATCAGTTTGTAATCAAAAGTTTATCGAGTCTCTCTATAAGGTTTGATTGTGCTTGGAAATCAATTGGGTAATCTTGAGTCTTGTAAATCAAGAGAGTTTGCCCTAGACTCGTGAGATAGGAGGGTATCTCAAGGCCTTTAGAAATTGAGTATTGTAATCTCGACATTGGTATAATAAAAATCTGTATGAGGTGCTTTGTCTTGATACAGGACTGGATGTAAGGTAACTCCGAACCAGTATAAAATCCGGTGTGTTCTTTCCCTTTACTGCTTTTTTGTTTACTTTCTGAATCTGTGTTTGATTCTGTGATTGTTTTGTGATTAAGTTCTACATCTATTTATAGTATATTTTTTAAATTATTCCATATAAGTCTTAGAATCAATTAAACACCATTCACCACCCTCTAGTGTTAAATTGGCCTTAAGATCCTTATCCGCAATCCCTTTCAAAATCGACACAACTATATGGTTTTGTATACCGACATCATCCCTTTCATTCTAAAGTGGAATATGCGCCTAACAGAATACTTATGATTTTTGTTTGATTTTTTATTAAAATTTAATATTTATACTCGATTGGGTATTAATGTTGTATTAATGTCTATCACTTTATCTTTATTTTTCTAACATTATTACTCTTTTGCTGATAACAAAAGAGGGAGAGAAAAGTTAAGATTTTGGCAAATAATGGTCAAATGTTTTACTTTGTATTTTATATTTGCATCTAAGCTCATTTGCATATTTTTATTTATTTTTAATGCATATTTGAAGAGGGAGCTTTGTGTAGAGAGGGGTCATTCAAATAGGGGGAGCAAATAGAATGATCAAATATATTTAATAAAATACAAAATCTTAAATATATGTTTGTTATCATCAGTGGAGATTGTTGAATACGTCAGTATATGATTTTTGTTTGATGATAATAAACATATGTGCATGTAATTATATGTGTGTGTGTGTTCATTTAAATATATTTGTTAATGTACTATTTTAGTTTTCACATAATTGATAAATATTTGCTGATTAAAATAAATAATACAGAATTTAAATTCAAACAAATATTTTATTACAATTTTGAATAGTATAAATTGGAGCTCTCACTATATACACACACACGATTTCAATTACAGTACAATTTTTATCACCATACAATTATAAGTTATATTAGAACCTCACTACATTTCAATCATTCACTCGCATTTATCTTCAACTCTTTTCTAGCTTGAATGCACCATCCGAGTTATCTGCAAAGTACATGCTAACGCAGTAAAATTGAAAAAGAAATATTTGTGTAGTGTAAAAATAAAATGTGTATTTGGAAAACGTTATTTGCCTCAGTTATTTGGATTGTTCGTATCATATCCATTTTTGAATTCATCATACACGACTAGCTTGTGACATGCACAATGTATCACTGTACATGCCACAAGGCCATGCACATCGATATACACTTGACAAAACTGCAAAGATAGGTGAGCATAAGGTCAAACCCAACCAAAAGCCCTGTTCAACTTAAGTGAAATATAAATAAAGTCATGACACGAGCACAAGGTCAAACCCGAGCTATAAGATTGATTCAACACAGGTGCAATCAAAATGTACAAGTTCAATAAAATGGTCAAGACAACTAAAACAACTCGACAAATCCAAAATAAAAAATGAACAAGTACAAAAAGTAGTGGACAACACACAAATTCCAAAATCACTTGAACCAGAGAACTTGAAGTTGAGTGGCAACCAAACAGAAATGAAAACTGTAAATACCAAAATGAAGCTACCAGACTACATGAAGTCTAACAATGACCAATGGAATCAGACTCGAAGCAATGCAACAGTGAATCGAAGCCTCAGCAGTCAATGGTGTAACCTCAATAGTCAATGGTTCAAATGTCACACAACAAGTAACATATATACAACCAGATCAGTCACGCGAAAATAGTGCATGTGACTAGTCTAATAATGAATGCAACCATGCAGTACACAAGTAAATCCAGGCATCTAGTATACATGATAAACAGCAATATGCATATGGTTAAGCACAAGACTCGACAGTGGAGTTGAAATAATGTCAACCAGAATAATGAACCAATAGACCGACATCATAACACACATATACACACATGCATATGTATATATGTACATATACGGTAATGAACAAGTTTAATACAATGAGATAGCAAGCATGAATGCACAGTACAGACTACATGCAATGCAACAACAGGCACTGCAAGTGGAAATAACTAGCTCAAATGCAAATCCTAACAATTGGATGAGCAAGGCCAAATGGAGATGACACTACAACAACCAGAGCATAGCACATATGGTCAGAGAATCAAGCTACAACCAATGGTCAGATTCAAACGCAAACAAACCTAGAAAAGTTGACAGTGTAAACAAGTGAACAACATACACAAAAACATTGCGACTGGGAAGTTAAAGTAACTCAAGATAAGACACAGTGCAAGTTAAAGTGAAGCCTCAACACTCATGGACCGAAATATGCGCACAAACCAACAAACAAAACAACTAGACTCAAGTGGATATGCAAATGGAGCATATACATGAACCAGATCAAAACAAAACAATGGAGCAACAATATGAATGCAATAAACTGAATAGAGCAACCCTGACTCAAATATCAGCGGACAGAGAAGTGTAGCACAGCCAAATTGTCCAAGTTATGTAGACAAATGAAAATGCAGAACACGTGTATATACATGGTGCTCAACAAAGTACAACCAGAGTATGCAAGCATTCAAGAATGAAACAAGAACATGAAAACCAATTGAACCGTACAATGCAGATTGAATCATACAGCAGTTCAAATTTCACAGAGAAATTTCCAAACGAACGAAGTAAGATAATATGAGGAATACGAACTAAACAAGTCAAGACAAATCAACATCGTCAGACAATTCAAAGCTGTGATGACCAAGGAATCGAGCAAGTTCAAAATTGAAGCCGTGAGGACCAAGTAACAAAATATATGAAATTGAACTAGTCAAAAGAAATCATAATCATTCAAGAATAATCAAATGGCCAGCTTAAAATTATCAGAAGAATTCAAATATTACCTTCGGTCGAAAATTCGGGGTTTTCAATCATATAAAACTCGTTAACTTCATTGGCAATAATCTCATTCGAGTTCAAGCAACAACAAAGAAGAATAAATCAACAACTTGAGTCGAATTGAGTTCAAAGCATATCAACGCGAGGAACAAAGAAACTACATACTAGGATTATCCAAATCGGACTTAAATTGAAGTTGTCGTGAACTTGTAAATCAATCGAAGAAATGATTTGAAGCATCAGCTATAAATTCAAGCGGCGACCTCATCAGCAAAGCCCTAATTTCATAATGAAGAAGGAACAACAACCACTATCACAAACAAAAGAAGATACGGGCCAAATGGATGTAAAAGTCAAAAGGGGATTCACTTTTATTTAATATGGGTCGGTTCTTTAAATTATAAATTGGACTTTTATTTTTTAAAATTAGGTTTTTGTTTTTAAAGTTGTTTTTATTTTGTATTGCACTTTAAACTTTTGTAATGTCAAGTCTATTCCTGTGACTAGGGGACGAACTACGGTGGTGTAGCTCGAGAATTCGTAGCTCAGTGACTGATTTATGGTAGGGTTTTGAGCATAGTGTTAGGTTAGTCGATAGCAGTGTCGTGAGTTTACGTGTGTAAGCGTCTGACTACTTAATTTCTAGTAGAAAGCTTGGGGGTAGCACGTAGGCAGAGTTTTGACGAAGCTGGGTAAATCTATGTTATTCTATTTCTACGTTTATTATTCTTCTATCATCTATGCTGATATTATTCTACTATGTCTGTGTTGAAATTTGTTTTATATACTTCTGCACTAAATTTTTATAATTGATAGTATCAACCTATTCACTCTCTTTTAGATGAAATCATTGCTACGATGGTAAGTGATATTAGTGAGAATCAAAACAAAACAACCATAATATCACGTAGAAAGATACGAAAGACAGAGAAACAAATGGTATGTACAGAAACATAAATTCTCAACACATGTGAGTGTACAAACAAAGATATATGCATGCGCAAAGTTATTTGGAATAGCTAAAAGAATAGAACTGTGTTGAGACTACCATGGCTATATTCTCCAAAAAAAAAAAAAAATTGAAATCCCATTGGAAGTATTTACAGTTACAACATTTATACGGAATGACATCTTAATGGGTGCATGCTATGTAAAAAGAATATTAGGCTAAACACATTTAAAAATTAATTTATTACCATGCAATCACACACCAAAGATAGTATGCCGAACCATTATCAAAACATAAATTATCAACTGGAGCATTCTAAGCTTCGCCAAACTATAAAATATGTTAAACATGCTGATCCTTTTCAACTGGAAAAAAAATCATTCGATTCAGACCTTTAAAAAGTATAATCATGTATATAATGAGAAGGCACCGGAGCATGTCGCATCCGTTTTCATAACGGTTACCCACTACTGTTTTAAAGATATGGTTATCGTACCAATTATACTATTAAATTTAAAACATTAACTATTACCATTACCAATATATTAACATACCGAAGATTGGCGATATCCCAGTAACCGTTGCAATGGTAAGTAAATTACCATTTGTATAAAATTTGGAATGACTTTCAAAAAACTAAATAGTAGCTTATATAAGTTGGTCCAAACGGGACATTAGTGATAAAAATATGGAATAAATTACAATCATCAACATTTAAGATGAATTGCTCCACTCAGTCAGGTATTTTCTTCTAGACGCTTATGACACAACCAATTCTCTGGGTATTCAAGTATTATTTATGGACCGAAAAAACAATTTTAGAGTTGTTTTTGAAAAAATATTATATACACTCTAGCATTAAAAATTTTGAATTAACTATTACCATACTGATTGCCTTCGTATACCTGTTTAGGTAATGCGGTTGTAAACAATATTCTTCATGCTATGTATTTTTCTAGTCCAATCTTGAATTTGTGGCAAAAATATTTAGTATCATCGCTATTATTTCCCAATGCAAATTGGTGTTTTCAGAATTTTACTCACATATGATTCCAAATGGAACCTGATCATAAGTCGATAATAGTACATAAATCTAAGTATAACGATCGCGTTCAAACACTATAGAAAAAGATGACACAAAATTTAACAATTAAGGTTATCCAAATTATGCGTGCAAAATATAAAGTAAGATAATAGGTTCAATTTTCCAAAAGTGTGTGCTAATCCAAGTATATGGTGTCTTTTCGAGCAATCAGAGCTTATGTCTGACATGATGCTGCAATCAAGAAATATACTCTATGGTTGGATTTTATATTCGATAAAGCTTAGGCAAAGAGCTATTATTTTCCACTCATCAATGAAAGACAGTTTCTCATAAAGAATGAACAACAACCTTTTATTTTAATCATACCATATCTCTACAAATTCAATTTAGAAAATAGTTATACATTTTTTATTGCACCTTTAAACTTGTGGAAATAACACTTGGTACTATATGGTTGATAATATTTTGATCATTAACATTTTTGACAGCCAAGGTACTTTATTCAGAAAAATGGAATCAGCTCTCATTCAATTCAGGTTACAATGTTTGAGGCTAACATGAAACTTATTAACTTTTATTTACATTTAAGTTAGCCAGTCCATTCAATTTTGCATAACCAAAGGCTAGTAAAACAAAATGACAGTAAATGACACTCATGAAGGAGCGTGTATTTATAAACCATCTATCAATATAAACTAAGTTGATACCTTAAATAGCAGAAAACCTCCCACTACCTAATAAGCTAATGGAATGACAGCTAACAAAGCATGCAAATTGATATAAATTCATTACTTACCCGGTAACAAATGGTAGGAACATTAACGAAATATCTTCACATGTCAAAGAAAATACCATGTTCAAAATAATCCATTGGTTTGACATACCAAGCTACTGTATTTCTAAAATAAGAGTATAAAATATTGAAGACGTTCATAATGTGTTAAAAATTAAATTGTGATTTGGATCGATGAATTTTTTTATATTAATATTCTAGAAAAGATATTGAGAAAACGGTGAAACTAATATATGTGAAGTGATGAAAACAGCAGCATTCCTAGTACTCTTATGTTCTTTGAGTTTGATTTTGCTCCAACAATTACAATTATATTTTAAAAATGCCCCATACTGTATGTTTCTAGCGTTTACATATCATAAGCTATAACGCTTCTGCAGTTGACCGCATGTAAAAGCGAATGACCTCTTATATGCGATCCAACCTGTTTCCCTAGATCATAACAGTATACAATCATAAAAGTATAAACCAAATGCTTCGACGTGAGTTTCGTATACAAATTGTCATCTGCTCTAACACGGAAACGTGATACGGTCTCCTCCGCACCAATAGGTGGAAGTATATCCAAACCAATAATATAAACTAGTAATTCATCCAAACAGTCAATAACAATCGACTATAAAATATTCTCGCTTCCAATAAATAATTTTGTCGATTAAAAATATTTATGGTTAAACGAAAAGGTAAGATTAACTCATGTTGATTTTAGTTTCGTCAAAACATTCCGTTTTGAATTAAAATTGAATAGACAATCAATTTTGACTAAAATTTCCACTAGCTCCAAATCCATCCAATCCAACTCCATATTGTAGTATTTGTTGATATGAACGCAACACAACTTGTCGCGTTCGAAACCGACCTCGTAAGGAAAAATTATGTATTCACGACCATAAGAGATAATTAATTGATAATTAACTAAGTTAATTAAAGTTTCAAAAAACTTAACCTTCCATTTCTTCTCTCCTGTCTCCCTCACGTGCATGGTTTCTAAGCCCTTATATTTTTTCTACCGAGGATCGATTGAATGCACCACCATCTATGTCCGCCAGCAGCCACCGCGTGCTGTGCCTCCGCCTCACGTTGCTCCCCCCATGCTACCATGCGCCTCGTGCACGAACAACTTCATGAACCCAAAAACCATAGCAATGAATGCGCTAACTTTGCCGCCGCCTCGCTCCCCTTTGACTTGATCCATCCATTGGATAGCTTTGTATCCACATGCTCTATGTTTTGCCAGTTGAAGTAGTCGGCCAATTCAGCCTCTAAAGGCTCCGATCAACTAAGGCCGCTGGATAGAGGGTATGGGAGATGACAACTAGGTTTTTAAGTTAGGGTTTTGGAAATGGAAGGAAGTTGATAGGGCTTGTTAACCCCACTGAAACTTAGGCCGACTCAACAGATAAGGCAGTCAGCGATTCATAGGAATCAGCGACTCAACTGATGAAGCGACTCAGAGATTGCCGACTCAATGGGTCAACGACTCATTGATAGCAACGACTCAGTGAGTTAGCGCCTTAAAGGTACAGTATGGATCAACGACTCAGCGAGTCTGCGACTCAAGGCCTAGACCGATCCAACGACTCATTCAAGCTCCGACTCATCAAAGACCGACTCATCTGATCACGACTCATCCACTCAAGGTCTTTAAGTATCTCATTGGGTTTACGACTCAAGAGATGAACGACACAAGAGGCCGCTACGACTTAAGGAACCTAATGGGTTAAGGATGGCACGACTCAGGAAAGCCTACGACTCAAAAGATAGGTCGACGCACGACACAAGACTCAGAGGCAAGTTCAAAATCATGCTGCAAAGAGGTGACTCGAAGACGACTCACGACTCATCATGAGTCGGTCACGACTCATCATGAGTCGGTCACGACTCATCATGAGTCGATCACGACTCATGACTTAGCAATTCCAGCCTAAAAGTTTGCCTATAAATACATAGCCATCTTCAGCATGGGGGGACTTTTGGTGCATTCTCTTCACACACCGTTACCTTGCTGCATTGAGAACTTCATCAACACTTAGAGCTTCCAAGATTAGAGGAATACATCAAAGAAATTCACGAAGAAACCACACATCTTCAACATGAATCTAAGAACTTTAATCGACATCGAAGCTTAAGACTTGTTCCAAATCACTTGTAGCTTGAAGTGTATTGTACTTGAGAAGAATTGTATCAGTTTGTAACGGGATTATTAGTAAAAGTACTTAGAGTGGACGTAGGCTATACCCTTAAGCCGAACCACTATAAAATCGTTGTTGTTTACTGCTTTTCTGCTATTACTTGCTTGTAATTCTTTCCCGATCTATCGGGTGGTGCTTTCACAACTACACTTTACTCACCGGGGTGTTAGCGTTCACATTTTAGCGTTAACATTTTTGGTGCTTTCACTGAGAATTGAACTCAGGTACACTCTCATCATTGCTTCACAGAGATTTGTAGAAAGAATTTCTTTAAAAACCAGAAGCCTATCTGAGATTATGGCTCCTGGAAGGAAAAGTAGATCTGTCAGATCTGGAAACATTCAAGAGGGAACCTCCGCTTCCCCTGTGCCTAATCAACCTACTCCGTCTGTTGGAGTTACGAAAGCGGAGTTGGATGCTGTGATTCTAGGGTTAAACCAGCAGATAAACGCCCAAAATGCACAACTAGAGGCTCAAAGTGCCCAGAATGCTCTGATTCTGAATAAGTTGAACGACTTACTTGGGGCAAACAATCAACCGGCTGGTAATGAAAGGAACTATGCTGGCAACATTCATGATGTTAATGAAAGGAACTATGCTGGCAACATTCATGATGTTAATGAAAGGAATGTTCCTGAAAGGCCTACTAGTCCCTTTGAGCAGGCAGTACCTGAGGCCGGTGGATCTAGAACTCGGCATGATGAGGAATATCTTTCTGGAATGGTCCGGCAGATCATGAAAGAAAGTATGCAAAGAGTTGAAGATGAGAAGGAATGGGGTTTCGCCCCAAGCAAAACTCTGTTTACTGAAAGAATCTTAAAGGCGGAATTTCCAAGGAAGTTTGTCCCTCCGACTATCCCAGCTTACAAAGGGACAAGTGACCCGAATGAATTTTTATATAAATATGATTGGCACATGACAGGTGCCAGAGCTTCTGATGAAATAAAGTGCCGATATTTCCCCGTATACCTTAAAGGGGTGGCTCTACTATGGTTTACCAAGCTGCCAGTCCGATCTATTGATCAGTTTTCAGACTTGACAAGAAAATTCAAGGAGCAGTTTAGACTTTATGCTTCAAAGGCCAAGGATATCATGTCATTGTCCAGTTTAGAGCAGAATCTTGGTGAGTCTATCAGATCTTTCTTGAACCGCTTTAATATAGCGCTGGCGGAAGTGGACAATGCTGAACCACGAATGATCTTGACTTATCTAATGAGGGCTATTGATAAGTCAAGCGAATTTGGAAAATGGTTAAATATGAAAGAGCCAACCTCTCCCGAAAAGTTCTACAAAAAAGCAGACGAATTCATTCGCTTGGAAAGTCGTCCTTTGCCAATAAAGGCAGTGTTGGAAAAAGCTGAAGACAACACTGTCGCTCCACGCAAGAATGAATCGGTGGGGCAGAAAAGGGAGAATAATAATGGAAAGAAACAGGGTAATCTGAAGAAGCCCCGATCCTTCAAGCCATCAGAATATACTCCATTATCACATACGCCGGAGCACATCTACCTTGCCACTAAAGAGTCCGTCGATTTCCCTAAACCTATCCCTTTGAGAACCGGGAAAAAAGCCATACAGAGTGGGAAATTCTGCCGCTTCCACAATCAACCAGGTCATGAAACTGATGAATGCCGCCAGCTGAAAAATCTGATTGAAGAGTTGCTAAGAGAAAACAAGTTGCAGCAATTCGTGAAAAAGAATAGCAACAATCCTGCATCGTCGAGTCAGGGGCAGCGGGCTCCTGTTCATCAGCCTGGGGCAGGTGAGAAAGCTACGGGGCATGAATCTGGAAGGCCCGTTATCAATGTCATTTCAGGAGGACCTCACCCAGCTGGCAAGAGTTGGGGTGAGATGGAGAGATATTCCAGGGCTTTGAAATATGCTCCAGCCGAAGAAGACGTCTTTGTTCTAGAAGACACTACGCCCCTTAAACAACAGAAAACTTTCAGCGATGATATTATTTTCAGAGCCAGAGATTCTACAGGTATTGAAGCTCCTACTTTAGATCCCTTGGTCATCTCGGCTGGTATTGGACCAGCCATTGTCAGAAGAGTCCTCATTGATTGCGGAGCATCATGTAATATCCTCTTCAAAAAGACATTTGACCAGATGAAAATCCCTATGATCGATGTGCAAGCCTCATCACAGAAAATCGTTGGCTTCACTGGGGAGCCAAAGCAACCAGTAGGAACCATCGATCTGTTTGTAGAACTTGGGGAAGGAGAAAGGAAAGTGGTCCGAAAGCAAACCTTTGTGATCGTCGATGAATATTCTGCTTATAATGCTTTTCTTGGCCGTCCAACACTCGCAGCATTCAAAGCTATCCTAGCCCCGTGGTGCCTCACTATTAAATTCCCTACTGACAATGGAGTGGGAGTTATAAAAGGGGATCAAAATGCTGCGCGAGAATGCTACTTGACAGAGCTGCGAGAGTCAAGAAAAAGAGAAATGGGAAAGGATGCGGCAACCCCAGTCCGCATCAAGGAACCAGCCTTGTAGCAATTACGGAGCGGACCCTGCACTGGCGAGCACAGCGGGGCACGGAAAGAAATGGATCCCAGAAAAGCCAGTACAGGGGAGAATAGAGTAGTACCGGTGGAAACGACAGTTCCGGTACCTGTTGACCCGAAGGACCCAAATAAGGTGTTGAATGTGGGTTCACAGCTTAATGTGTCAATTCAGAATACCTTGATATCTTTCCTGAAAGCAAATCTGGATGTCTTTGCTTGGACTCATGCCGATATGTGTGGGATATCTCCAGAAGTTGCAGTACACGCTCTGAATGTTGACCCAAAGTTTACTCCAGTTAAACAGAAAAGGAGAACCCAAGGTCCAGAAAGGTCAGCAGCATTAAAAGAAGAAGTTGATCGACTCATGGAAAATAACTTCATCAAAGAATCTACATATCCGAATTGGGTTTCAAATCCTGTGTTGGTCAAGAAAGCTAATGGAAAATGGAGAGTGTGCATCGATTTTTCTGATCTAAACAAGGCTTGCCCCAAAGATTGCTTCCCATTACCCAGGATCGATCAACTGGTAGACGGAACTGCGGGACATGAATTGTTATCTTTCATGGATGCCTACTCCGGTTATAACCAAATCATGATGCATGAGCCGGATCAGGAGGATACAAGCTTTATTACAGATGTTGGACTTTATTGCTACAGAGTTATGCCCTTCGGATTGAAAAACGCAGGGGCAACCTACCAAAGACTTGTTAATGCTATGTTCAAACCGCAATTAGGTAAAACTATGGAAGTCTACGTCGACGACATGTTAGTGAAGTCCAGGAAAGCAGTGGATCACATTGAACACTTAGCAGAAATGTTCGCAGTCCTCCGGAAATACAGAATGAAGCTTAACCCCCTGAAATGTACATTCGGGGTCGAATCCGGAAAGTTCTTAGGTTTTATCGTCAGTGCTAGGGGCATTGAGGCTAGTCCAGCTCAAATTACCGCCTTAAAGGAAGTTAAAGCTCCTAGAACGAAGAAGAAATTGCAAAGTCTCAACGGAAAGGTCGCCGCTTTGAGTCGGTTCATTTCTAAAGCTACTGATAAATGCATCCCATTCTTCGATGCCCTGAAAAAAGGAAAGAAGAACTTTGAATGGACTCCCGAATGCCAAAAAGCTTTTGAAGAGTTGATCCGTCATATGGAAACACCTCCGATACTTTCTAGACCAGGCAATGGTGAGGATCTTCTTATATACTTGGCAGTATCATCTCATGCTCTAAGTGCAGCGCTGATACGGGAAGACAAAAGGATTCAACATCCGGTTTACTATATCAGCAAAAGACTCACTGGGGCAGAGCTGAATTACTCCAAGTTGGAAAAACTCGCCTATTGCCTACTAGTTGCATCAAGGAAACTGAGGCAATATTTCCAAGCTCATCCTATCAAAGTACTCACTGATCAGCCTCTAAAGCAAGTCCTATTTCGCCCTGAAACGTCGGGTCGCCTTCTAAAATGGAACGTTGAACTCAGTCAATATGACATCACCTATCACCCCCGAAAAGCAATCAACGGACAAGCTTTAGCTGATTTCATTGCAGAATTCACAGAGAAAGATAATGGTGAGGAAGAAACGATCAACGATTCCCCAGTCCAGTGGAAGATGTATGTTGATGGCGCAAGAAATGACTACTGTTCTGGAGCCGGAGTGGTACTTGAAACTCCTGAGGGTCGATCATTATGTTATGCACTAAGATTGGAATTTCCTTCAACAAACAATGAAGCAGAATATGAAGCTCTTATTGCAGGTCTGAAAATCGCTAAAGAGCTAAACATTCGAGCATTACAAATCTTCAGTGATTCTCAGCTTATTGTATGCCAAGTCAAGAAGGAATTTCAAGCAAAAGGTGGAAACCTGCCTTCCTACTTGTCAAAGGCTTGGGAACTCCTATGTGAACTCGATCACTATTCAATAAGCCACATTCCTCGGGAAGAGAATATGAAGGCAGATTCCCTCGCAAAGTATTCAAGTTCTGGTGAAGCTCAACTATTGGGATTGGTCCCTGTAGAAGTCCTTTCAGCACCAAGTATAGACGAGATGGATATAGACTGGATTATGAATGTATCTCAAGAACAAGAGTCATGGATGACTCCAATACTGGACTACCTACTCAGAGGTTCTCTGCCAGAAAATTCGATAGAAAGACGAAAGCTACTAAGGAAAGCCTCTCGCTATGTAATTCAGGATGGCCGATTGTACAGACGGGGATTCTCAATGCCATTGCTTCGATGTGTATCCCGGGAAGAGTCCAAAACAATCCTAGCTGAGGTGCATGGAGGAGAATGTGGTGATCATTCAGGTGGTCAAACATTAGCAAAGAAAATTCTCCGATACGGATATTTTTGGCCAGAAATTAATCGAGATGCTGCAGATTACTCCCGAAAATGTGACAAATGCCAAAGATTTGCCAAAATTCCTAGAGCACCTTCTACCGAACTCACACAGATGGTCAGCCCATGGCCATTTGCAATTGGGGGAATGGATCTCATTGGGCCGCTACCAACTGCTAAATCAGGGATTAAATATGCTATTGTTGCAGTTGATTATTTTACTAAATGGGCTGAAGCTGAACCATTGGCTACTATCACTTATAAGAAAATGATAAGCTTTGTGACCAAGAATATCATTTGCAGATACGGTGTGCCTCAGAAAATAATCACAGACAATGGTACTCAGTTTGAAAGCGAGGAATTCCAGGATTTTTGCAAACAATTCAAAATCCAGAAAAGCTTTTCGGCAGTAGCTCATCCGCAGGCTAACGGGCAAGTGGAAGCAGTGAACAAGATCATCAAATCAACCATCAAAAAGCAACTCGAAAGAGCAAAAGGTGGTTGGGTCGATAAGCTACCACTTGCACTATGGGCATACAGAACTACTCACAAAACTGCAACTGGGCATACTCCTTTTTCGTTAGCATACGGATCGGAAGCAATGATCCCGGTTGAAACAGAGGTCCCTTCACACAGAAGAATCCATTTCAATCAAGCAGAAAATGAGAAGCTACAACTTGAAGCACTAGATCTCCTTGATGAAAAAAGAGATGAAGCTAACCTCAGAGTTGCAGCTCATCAGCAAAGGATAGCCAGACATTTCAATTCCAATGTTCGTCAACGCAGCTTTGAAATTGGAGATCTAGTCTTGAAAAGAATTATGACCGCGACAGGTGTGTTTGGGCCAAATTGGGAAGGACCGTACGCAATAGGTCAGAAACTTCTTGACGGCACATTCAAGCTCACCACTGTTGATGGAGATCAAATTCCAAGGGCATGGAACAGCAACCATTTGCGTCCATACTTTACTTGAAAATTTTGTTGAAACATTGTAAAAAGAATTATGAATGTATGATTCTTGTAATTGAAAGCAATTGTGAAACTGATGCAAGTAAATAATGAAAGAATATAAAGTGGATGTAGGCCCAATTTCATGGCCGAACCACTATAAATCTTGTGTTCCTTATTATTATTATATGTTTGCTTTGTTTTCGATATAAAAGTACATAAAATGTATTGCTGAAATGTCGATTTAAATTTTTGCAGACAACGGAAATAAAACTTGCGCATAATAAGACCGAGTGATTCTCACCATCATTCAACAAATAAATTTCAAGTCACAAAGACCCCGAACTCAAATCCTAGATAGGAAATACTTCAATTGAACGGCTAATGATTTCGATAGAAACGAGCCCTTGCTGATAAATTGAGATTGTTTGAACAAACAAACATCCAATTAGGAAGCTAGTGCCCGTTCTCACGAACTTGCCAGACAATGAAGTACACTTCCTTGGATTAAACAAGCCACTTGCGAGAAAAGGGGAATGAAAACTTGAAAAGAAGAAAAAAAGAGGATCGCTGAAAAGGCATAAGCAAGTGAACAGAGGAACAACCAAAGCTACCATCAGCAGCACAAGTCCTCTTCAGAGGCGCAACTCTTCGGAGGATAAAAGATCTCTAATGGGTCATACGCCACAAAAAAGAAAGTTCTCTACTCAACAAAAAAGATTGGAGGAGTCATGACCCTCCAACCATGAGAGAGTAACTTCCAGGCGATGAAAACCCTCTCTGAGGCACATTTCACCAGGAGTTGAAGTGTTATGACCGCTCTTCGGGATTTCACTTCACCAGAGTTGAAATGTAAACAAAATAAAAGCCCTCTTCGGAGGCCCATTTCACCAGGAGTTGAAGTGTTATGACCGCTCTTCGGGATTTCACTTCACCGGAGTTGAAATGTAAACAAAATAAAAGCCCTCTTCGGAGGCCCATTTCACCAGGAGTTGAAGTGTAACAACCGCTCTTCGGGATTTCACTTCACCAGAGTTGAAATGTAAACAAAATAAAAGCCCTCTTCGGAGGCACATTTCACCAGGAGTTGAAGTGTAACAACCGCTCTTCGGGATTTCACTTCACCAAAGTTGAAATGTGAACAAAATAAAAGCCCTCTTCGGAGGCACATTTCACCAGGAGTTGAAGTGTAACAACCGCTCTTCGGAATTTCACTTCACCAAAGTTGAAATGCAAAAACAAAATAAAGACCTTCCTGAAAGCCCACGTTTCACCAAGATTGAAATAAAACTTCCAAGTGTTGAAACGTGAAAAGGCTTTCCTCGAAGGCACAACTCTTTGGAGGTACACGTTTCACCAAGATTGAAATAAAACTTCCAAGTGTTGGAACGTGAGAAATCCCTCCTCAGAGGTACAACCCCCTCCCGGGGACACAATTAAGAAGAAAGACCTCTTCGGAAACCTACGTTTCACCGAGATTGAAATAAAACTTCCAAGTGTTGAAACGTGAAAAGGATTTCTAAGGCATAACTCTTTGGAGGTACACGTTTCACCGAGATTGAGATAAAACTTCCAAGTGTTGAAACGTGAAAAATCCCTCCTCAGAGGTACAACTTTCTATATAAAAAAAATCCTTATCAGGGGCATACTTTAACTTCCGAAGAAAGAATAATTTACCTATTCTGGGGAATAATCTTCCTCGGAAAAAAAAAAGAAGAAAAGAGAGGGAGTTAAAGTACCCTTCAGAGGTCCGCTTTACCGCATAAAAGAATTCACTTGGTAAAAAATGTACTTAAGCAAAAGAAAGAAGTGATTTCTCCAAAGGACAAAGCGCTGAAACTTATACGAAGGGGGTTGTACTCTACAAAAATTCTCTTTAAGGAAATAAAATAACTATTCTTTAGCAAATAAGAGTGCAAGTCCCCTCGAAGTATAGAATATTGCAGCAAACTTATGGAATGGGGGCAATATAGTATAATTACACACAATATGGTATAGCCAAACCAGCAAAAGGTAACGCTCAAGTAACATGCCATAAGCTCGCTGCAATATCGTGTAAATAAACTTGTGCAAAAAAATAAATAGTAAATGCATTCTCAAATTCAAACAGAAGTTTGTACAAACGAAGAATCATTTTATTCAACTATAATGCAGATACAGGTTTCAAAATAAAAGCGGGGGCCGGTACCCGCACAACTCTCGGCCAGTTCATACAAATGACAAGAAGCTAAAGTCTTCACTTCTTTTTACTGCCTTTGGACCCTTTACCCGGCCGAATGACCAGCTTTTCAGGTCGACCAGTGGGTATAAGGGAGGAAGGAGAGGAAGGCGCAGCTGGCCCAACTTCTGGCTCCTCTTCAGTGGCAGTGATTATCTTCCCTCTCCTCTTTGATGCTCCTTGCTTCCTTCTCCTCTTCGAGGAAGACTCACTTCCTGGAGTGACAAGTTTAGATAGAGTTATGTCGTCAGAAGGAGTCCGCTCCGGAGATATGTCGCCTCCCTCAAGTCCCTCATCTTTCTGCTCTTGCGAAGCAATGGGATCATCCAGGCCATGGAGAGCCTCTATTTGTTCCTCCTGTGATCCAGGCTGCGAAGCAGAAGGAGGAGCCACCTGAAGAGATGGAGGAGGGATTACCGGAGAAGTAGAGATTTGAGCAGTGCTTGATACTTTTTCTACAGAAGAAAAGAGGTTAAAGTCAGTAAAGAGAGGAGATGAAGGTTCACCAATGAAGTCAGTAAAGAGAGGAGATGAAGGCTCGTCAAGGTTGAGAAAATAGCCAAGGAGCTCATGAAACTCATGCGAAATAAATGAGTAACCCGCTTGAGCAGAATTGACAGTAGCGAGATTAACAATGAAATTACCTGGAGAAGCTGGTTTCCTGATATCGACTTCATAAGCTTGCGCATCAGCGCTCTCATCACCCTCGTCTCCACCTTGTATGCTTGTAATCTCAGTGGTAACTTTGGTGGGAGACGCAAGATGGGAACTGGAACCAATAATGTCGACTTCAGACGAAGAAGGTGGCTGGACTAGAGTAGTTGAAATGGTTTTCCCCAGCCGGTCCCCTTCCGTCACTTCAGTTCTTAATTTGGCAAGTTGTTCCTTTCCCTTGGCAAGGGCAGCGCGAGCGTCATCATCAAAATAATGCCTTTCCAGGGCTGATTCGTCGTAACCGGCACCTTCAGCACCAAGCATCTCAAGAGCGGCCTCCCATACTTCAGCTAAAGTGATTTCATACTTAGGACCAAGAAAAGCGAGGCTTCCACGCCCCAAGACGCTATGCAAGTAGAAGTCGAATAATGTTGAGCCGAAGCTGTTTTTGGTCGCCTCATGAGATTCTTCGGCTGCGATTTTGCCGGCGACAGCCTCATCACGCTCCCTTTCAGTTTTGGCAAGCTGAAGCTTAAGCATTTGTATCTCCGCCTCCTGGGAGTTGTTTTTCTTTTGAAGCTCGGCAATATCAGAGACATAGCCGTCACTGATTCTTTTTTGTGCTTCTAGCCTGTCTTCGGCATCCCTTTGGCTAGCGTGAGCGTCTCTCACTTGTTTCAGAAGCACTTCTTCTTTTTGAGAGTAGGAAGTAGAGGAAGCAGCAAGTTCATGTTTCAATTCCTCGACTTTTGCTTCAAGCTCCTCATTGTAAGAAGCAATGTTCCTCATTTCGGTGTCGTGTTGCTCAACGACCTTTTGCCATTCGGCCTTATCGTTTTCCATAGTAAGCATGGCCTCTATGTTGGAACGGTTAACTCTTTGAAGCTCATCGACAAGCTTCTGCCAGTTTGACATCCTCTCGATATCGAGCTTGACTGCATCAAGATTGCGCAACATAGCAGACTTGTCGATGGGGACCAAATCTAGGTCGAACCTCACCCCCTTAAGGCACCATTGAGGAAATCGGCTCTGCAGAGTGGCAGGACCCGGTCCAACTTGAAATTTGGGCCTGCTAATTATCGTTTGAATGTCTGATTTCCCAAGAGCGGGAGAGTCAGAAGGAATGTCGAGCGAGGCAGGAGTAGTAACTTTCTCAGGAGTAGTAGAGGCCTGCTTTTCACTGTGACGGGCTCGTTTGCTTAAGTCTTCACTCATGTGACCTTTTCCTCGATCGTCATGAGTTTTTCTCTTGTGGGAGTCATCGCCTTTTTGCCAAGAATCATGGCGCTCTTCTCTCTCCCTTCTTTCGCGATGTTCTTCTTCAGTCCTCCTTTCATGAGCCTTTCGGGCAGCCCTTTCTTCGTCAGATTCTCTGTAGGAGGGAAAGTAACGCCTATAATCGTATTGACCACGCCCCCCGTAGCGTTGGAAATCCTGATAATATGATCCGCCGCGTGTCATTGAAGGATCTGAAATAAGAAAAGATAAGCTTTAGAAATCTTTAAAGCATGAGAAGATAAGTGCATAAATGTGCTGGAAAATCCTTAGTTGTGTGTGAAGTGCAAACTACTCGCGTTGGACTAACGAACCACTCCTCAGTTGGGGGGAAGTAATAGGTCCCACTGTCGGTGACAATTCTTGGGATAAAGGAGTTGGAGTCTGTTGGAGGGCAGATGTCGCTTCAATCATCGGGGGTACAGTTTTACCACAGGCAGGGTCATCTTTAAAGAGCTCTTGGGAAGTGACGATTATGTCACTTAAATCCCCAAAGACGTCATCACCGTCATGCCCAATCTGATTCCCTCCATCAGCTCCTTTGTCAGCACTCTTCCTGGTTTGGGAAAGGGGCTCCTCTTCTTCTTCAATTATGGGAGCAAGTGCGGGCTTTTCGGAGGGTCCCGCATCGTCTCTTGGAGTAGAGCACTTTAATAGTAAGGTTTCTGCAGAAATTTCTCCTCGCATGTGCTCTTTAGTGGAGATCGGAAGATCAGGAGTTTTCACCGGAGAATCAGGAACCTCCGTTGGAGCTTCATGAGGCTGAGTAAAGCGAGAGGGATGGAGGAGTCCGTATTGATGTAAAAATTCATCGTTTAGCAGAAACTTTATGCTCCTCTCTTCTACTGGCACGGCATTTAATCTTTCAAAAATTTGCTTAAGACTTGGGTCCCTAGCAGGGGGTGGAAGTGCTAAAACAGGAAAAGAATGAAATTAGCAACTGAGAGTTCAGATCTCGAGAAAGTTTCAAAACGGAAAAAGTAAAGACAGGAAATCTTACTTCCCACTCTCCAGATGGCATAAAACCCTGGAGGGCAGCGAACAAAGAAAAACTGATTCAAGAATCCGTGGGCACTTTCGGAGAGATCAGTAATAAGTTTGCGGTTTCGAGCGCTTCTTATAACCACGATGGAGGGATGGTCTTTAATTTTCGTGAATGAGCAAAAATAGCAGATCTCCCCGAAGCTCGGTAATCGATCCAAAACTCTCCTATATAGAACACATAACCCCATCAGAATAGCGTAGCCATTGGGGTGTAGTTGGAATGGAGAGATAGTCAACCGAAGCAGGAACTGTTGAAGAAAGTCATTAAAAGGAGGAATAGCGCCGTTCAAGCACATTTGACGATTGACAGCAACAAAGCCATGAGGGGGCCTATCCGCGGTATCATTTGGCCCCGGAAATAAGACGTCAGCGTCATCGATGCCAAACTGGACGCGTAGTTGGTTAAACACCCGCTGGTTCAAAGTTGTGGATGTTCTCTCCGGAGGGTTATCTACAGGGATAGCTACTGGGAAGACATCTTCAGCCTGGCCCATCGGCTCTTCTTGATGAGAAGTCATTCTACACAAGCAACTGGATGTTCAAATGCGAAGGTGCGCGTTTCCTAAAAAGTGTGAAGTGTTGTGCAAGACTAATAAAAGTGACAAGTATACATAACTGGAATTATACTAATCGATGCTTGATCGATTGTAAACATTTCAGAACTTGTTAATCTAAAAGTTCAAACATAATATTAGTGCAAGCAAGTCGATTTCAATTGACTATTTCAGTGTTGCTTTGGTATTTTGTTTGAAATTGATATGTTAAAAGCACTTCATACATACAGTTTATTCAAGTTAATCATCTATCATTAACTAATCTGTCGTTCGATGTGGGCAATCAATGACAGTATATTCGTCCCAGTTTTCTGTGAATGTTATATTAACAGGTTATTAGCTTACGAGTTAAAGTAATCTGTAAAAGATTCAAGCAGCAGTTCAAGGTTCAAGTGGAGTTTAAAAGTGCAAGTGCTAAGTCGTAGACGACTCAAGGACTAAGTCGAAGACGACTCAGCAATACTTAGGCCACGAGTCATAAAAGAGAATAGATGTCAGCTCAGAATTATGAAAAATTCATCAAGACATGTCTCGGCCCCGACTCAAGCATTGTGTCGTGATGTCTCGGCCCCGACTCAAGCATTGTGTCGTGATGTCTCGGCCCCGACTCAAGTCTTGTGTCGTGAAGGTTGGTGAGCCGGTCCAGAGTTGAATCGCAAAGGGTTTTAGGTCGTTCAAGATTATTAAGTCGCATCAGGGGTAGTGTTTTACTCTGATTGGCCTATCTACCATACAACTCCAAAACCCGTTTCCCTCCTACCCCATGATAACCCAATGACCTATCTCCAAGTCCTATCTTCGGATCCTAACCCATAACCCGTTAACCTAATGGTATCTCCAAAAATAGTAACTTTAATCCTATCACAATACAGAATCGCCTCGAATGATGGATCGCCGCGAGTAAAATCAAGCAGACCTAAGTTCATCAACAATCAAATCCAACAAAACTCGTAAGACACGAAGAGGCAAATCGGAGGCGAAGGATTAAGCGTGTAAGACAATAATGATCAACGATCGAAGAAAGGGAAGAAATCGCTTACGATTGTATGTTGACTAGAGAGGATTGGGTGCTAATTCGAGTTGAAATTATTTTTGGGAGCTTGGAGATGTGTTAATGGCGGAACACGACTCAAGAGATTGATAAAGGAAGAAGAAGATAGAAGTGACGGTTCATCCATTTTATACCAAGGAAGTAGGGCATGAGTCGGCACAAGCGAGTTAAGATAAGTCGAAGCGCGCGACCTACGACTCAGGCGCGTGCTTCGAGGGGCAAATGTTAACCCCACTGAAACTTAGGCCGACTCAATAGATAAGGCAGTCAGCGATTCATAGGAATCAGCGACTCAACTGATTAAGCGACTCAGAGATTGCCGACTCAATGGGTCAACGACTCATTGATAGCAACGACTCAGTGAGTTAGCGCCTTAAAGGTACAGTATGGATCAACGACTCAGCGAGTCTGCGACTCAAGGCCTAGACCGATCCAACGACTCATTCAAGCTCCGACTCATCAAAGACCGACTCATCTGATCACGACTCATCCACTCAAGGTCTTTAAGTATCTCATTGGGTTTACGACTCAAGAGATGAACGACACAAGAGGCCGCTACGACTTAAGGAACCTGATAGGTTAAGGATGGCACGACTCAGGGTAGCCTACGACTCAAAAGATAGGTCGACGCACGACACAAGACTCAGAGGCAAGTTCAAAATCATGCTGCAAAGAGGTGACTCGAAGACGACTCACGACTCATCATGAGTCGGTCACGACTCATCATGAGTCGATCACGACTCATGACTTAGCAATTCCAGCCTAAAAGTTTGCCTATAAATACATAGCCATCTTCAGCATGGGGGGGGACTTTTGGCGCATTCTCTTCACACACCGTTACCTTGCTGCATTGAGAACTTCATCAACACTTAGAGCTTCCAAGATTAGAGGAATACATCAAAGAAATTCACGAAGAAACCACACATCTTCAACATGAATCTAAGAACTTTAATCGACATCGAAGCTTAAGACTTGTTCCAAATCACTTGTAGCTTGAAGTGTATTGTACTTGAGAAGAATTGTATCAGTTTGTAACGGGATTATTAATAAAAGTACTTAGAGTGGACGTAGGCTATACCCTTAAGCCGAACCACTATAAAATCGTTGTTGTTTACTGCTTTTCTGCTATTACTTGCTTGTAATTCTTTCCCGATCTATCGGGTGGTGCTTTCACAACTACACTTTACTCACCGGGGTGTTAGCGTTCACATTTTAGCGTTACAGGGCTTTTGTAGAAAAATTTCGCGCCACTATTCATCCTTGAAAATTTCAAACTCCAATGAAGTATGCCTTATGGCGTTTTATACGTTATACCATATTCCAAAAATAATGGAATATATATCGGAACTAAATTCCATCATATTCAGAAGTTAACTTATCAAAATCAAATTATTTTAATTAAAATTCATTAAATTAATTTCTACGCTTTTCGAACCCGGATAACCAAATGATACGTTTGATCGCCATGAAATTCGACAGTATTTAATTATTCACTATTACGGATCTGATGAAACTAGTTTCATCGAAATCTAAGACAGTGCCTTAGAAAGCTAATTTTACATGTTAATTAAAAAGGATAATTTCCAAAATCAGTTTAGTCACTTTTAAATCAGTTTTAAAATTTACTATCTTCATTATTGTTCAAATAATTTTAAATCGAGTTTCAAAATCATTTTTTATTCACATTAATTCAAGATTTAATTATTTAAACATTCTCAAATATTCCAATTTAACAATTTAATCATCAGATAAATTGCTATATTTGAAATATATGTTATTTAACTTATAAAATTAATTTTTAATATTTAAATCAATTAAATATTCAAAATCAAAATGACTAAAATTCTATGTCGTTACAACTTTTGTATATCAAATCATACTTTTGGAATTTAAATTAAAATCTGTTTTATCAAAACAACTCTGCGGTATCTATTAACGTAAAAAATATATGCTAACACCCCGGTGTGAGTTATGATATAGTGAAAGCACCACCCGTTGGTATGGGAACTAAAAGTAAAAGAGAATAGCAGAAAATAGTAAAGAGACGACAATTTTTATAGTGGTTCGGCTCAAAGTCAAGCATACATCCACTTTATATCTTTTATTAGGATCTTTGAGTACACTTTGTTACAACTAGACTTCAAGTACAACAAACTTCAAAGATTTGAGCTTCCAAAGTAGAATTGAGTCGGTGAAGAAGAAGTTTGATCCATTCTCGAATTGATCTCTGAAGTTGTTATGATGTTGTCGGACTTGGAGAATGAGTTGCTTGAATTTCAAAGTGGCAGAGTATCGGTTTTTCCAGGCGCATCCATCCCCCCTTAAGTGTGGAGCAGAAGAGGTATTTATAGGAGAAGTTCTGGAGTTAAGTCGTGGGTCGTAGGCCTTGTCATGGGTCATGAGCGACCTAGGAAATTGCGACATAAGGAGTTACGAGATAAGGAGTTGCGACATAAGAGCTATCCTGAGGCAGCATGAGTCGTTGACGACTTAGTGGAGTCATCCTCAACGATATATACGCTTTGAACGACTTAGTATGTGTAATGCTGGACTATCTCGGCTTGTTTAGGTCGCGAGCGACCTAATGGACGAGATAGTTCATGCGGTTTTACCCTGGAGCTCGCTAGGTCGCTAGGTCGCTTTCCCTTTAACTCGTTAGGTCGTTAGGTCGCTAGGTCACATCCTTTATTTAGCCATTGTGTTGTAGGAGCCTTTAGGTCGTTAGAGCCCCTTAAGCCGTTGAGTCGTGCCATGTTGTGCCGCTTTATGATTTAGGTCGCCCGGTCGTGTCACATTAAGCCGCCTTGCGCTTTTAGCTCGTTAAGTCGCTAGGTCATTAACCCGGTTGAGCTGCACTTTGCTTCAAGTTGTTAGGCCGCTTTAAGTCGCTTATTCTTTAGGTCGTTAGGTCGCGCCTTGCTGTAAGTCGTTAGGTCGCTAAGTCGCCAAAAAGAGGCGTTAACACTTGCCCCTCGAAGTACACGCCTAGGAGCTGGGTCGTGTGCTTCGATACCTCTTAACTCGTGCCATTCTGAGTTGCTAGGTCGTGAGCGACTGATGAGAAAGTTAGGTCGTTCGTGCCAATTCGAGTTCCACTGCCCCGGTACATAAATAGCTTATGTCGTTCCTTCTTCACTTCATCTGCTCTAACATTCCGACCTGCCATTGACAAATTTCCGAGCTCTCGAAGACGATTTCAAATTACTCAGCCGTCGATCATCTCCACCATCACATTACGTAAGTAAATTCGATCAATATCCAACCACGTCCATCACCAAATGACGAATCCCCTATTTTTTGTTCCTACTCTGATTTGAGGTGCCGCGTTTTACCACGAATCATGTTACAATCGTTGCCTGATTGCCTTTGGACGCAATGTCGTTGTAATTCTCGAAAACACAGCAGCATATTGGATCCATGATGGATCTGAGGTGATTTGAATCGGTTCTGGGTGATTTGGCGGTGTGGTGAGATGATGGATTTCACGGTAGAGATGATAATGGGTTATCGGGTTAACGGGTCTGTGAGTTAGGCGATTTGTTGAGTGGAGAGGAGCTAATGGGTTAAGGAGAATTAGAAAATACCTGGCTTAAGATCTTCGAACGACTTAGGGATTAGTAGTTTGGACATGAATCACACGACGTAACGGCTCAACGACTTAACATCCGAGTTTTGAGCGGCATAAGAGGTTGCGACCCAGATGACTTGCGACTTAACTGTTTCGCGACTTAACTGTTTCGCAACTTAACTCGCCAGAATATCACATGAATTTCAAACATAATGACTTAGGGAAGCCCGACCTATGTTAGGTTGTTTGGGCATGATCTGGACGACCTAAAGAGTCCCGAGCTAACTTAATTTGTTCCTACGACTTAAGGAATGAACAAAACTTCAATACTTGTAGAATTTGAAAGAACTTGATTGAACTTCTAACTTGAACTTCCAGAATGAACTGCTTAAACTTGTCGCACTCTTTCACAGATTATATTAACTTTTAAGCTAACAACCTGTTAAATACAATATTTGAAGAAAACTAGGGCGAATATACTGCCACTGACTGCCCACATCGAATGACAGATTAGTCGATAAAGAATAATCGACTTAAAGGAACTATATGAACGAAGTGCTATGAATTAACAAGTTCAAGTGAAGTATTAAAGCAAAGCTAAATTAATCAACTAAAGCTGATCTATTTGCATCAACATTGTACTTGGACTTAAAATAACAAGCCCTGAAACTTTATAATCGAAAAATGCCAATTAGTTTAATTCCAATTATATTTGCTTGTCATTTTATTAGCTTTGCACAACACTTCACACTTTTAGGAAACGTGCACCTTCATATTTGAATATCCAGTTCCTTGTGTAGAATGACTTCTCAACAAATGCAAGAAGAGATAATAGAGCGGACCGAAGAGGTCTTTCCAATAGTTGTTCCCTTAGAGAATACTCAAGAAAGAGTTACAACTTCATTGAGCCAACGGGTTTTCAATCAGCTATATACTCAATTCGGCATCGTTGAAGCGGATGCTCTGCCCAGGGGTAAATGACACTGTCGATAGGCCGCCTCTCGGCTTTGTTGCAGTCAACCATCAAATGTGCCTGAACAGAGCTATTCCCCCATTCGACGATTTTCTTAGAATACTTCTTCTTCGATTGACTATCTCTCCATTCCAGCTGCACCCTAACGGCTACGCCATTTTGATGGGGTTGTGCGTACTGTTTAGGAGGACGCTTAATCGCCTTCCAAGCTTCAAGGAGTTCTGTTACTTGTGTTCGTTCGGGAGGAACAAAGTTCACCCTTCCATCACCCTTGTAAGGAGTGAGAGAAACCGTAAACTGATTACAGATCTTCCGGAGAGTGCTCACGGGCTTTTAAATCAGTTCTTCTTTGTCCACTGCCCCCTAGAATTCTACGGCATCTGGAAAGTAGGAAGTAAGACTACTTATCTCCGTTCACTTCATTTCTAAGCCTTTCAAAACTCGAGTCATCAAGTGTTAACTTCATTCTTTACTTTTGCAGCAATTCCTCCTCCCTCAAAAGATTCTAGCCATAAGCCGACTTTCGAAAGATTGAGTGTCGTGGCTGCTGATGAGAGAAGTATTAAGTTCTTGCTGAAGGACGAGTTTTTGCACCAATTTGGGCTTTTGCATTCTTCTCGATCCACTCAATCCTGTGATGCCCCCAGTTCTCAAGCGGAAACGTCAGATGCCCCAGCCACCGTAAAGGAATTCACACCAGAGGAACCTATTGTAGAGGCTTCGTTAGTGAAGTGCTCCACTTTCGTTGGCGGTAAGGGATTATCTGGAAAATCTAAGCTTCCCCCAGTTGTTGGAGAAGAAGAATTTCCTCAACATTCCAGGAAGGCTGCTTGAGAAGTTGATGAGGGAGCTGGGAAAGAAAGTTTTGTTGCGGAGAGTATAAAGCGTGCTGAAGAGAGCACTGCTGATGTGGTCCATCCCGTTGGGCATGATGGTGATGATGTCTTTGGTGGACTAAGTGACCTTATGGTGACTTCTCAAGAGCTTTTTAAGGATGACACCATCACCTCTAAGCTTACTTCTCCATCAATCGAAGCAACATCTGTTTTGCAATCAACTCCATCAACCCAAGAGTTGACTCTTGCTGCAAAAACTGACTTCACTCCTAAGTTAAAGAGTGGTTTGTAGCTTGACGCGCGTAGTTCGCACGCCACACACTTAGGATTTTTGGCAATTATGCGCACTTAGCTTCTTTATTTTGAAGATTTCTCAATCTTGTCTCTTCTTCAATTTCAGGTACTCCCATGGGACGCAGCAGCTCATATTATGATGACTTTCAACGCTATGCGAGGCGTGACTCTTACAACCCAGACGCTATCTTCTTGCCTCCAGGGAAACTGATGAAGAAAGAACAGCTAGGAAAGCTCGTGAGAGGCAGGCTCATGAAGGGTGCTACGGAAGGAGAGATGACAGACAGGATGATGACTCCCATAAGAGAAAGTCTCATGACGACAAAGGGAAGAGTCATATAAGATTCAAGCAAGCGGGCTAAGATTAGCGAAAAGTCTTCATCTAAAGTTTCCAAAGTGCCTACTGCTCCTATCTCTATAGACATCTCCTCCAGCTCTCCTGCACTTCAAAGAGCTGACATTCAATCAATCATCAATAGGCCTTCTTATCAAGTTGAGAGACCTCCGCCTGCACTCCAAAGCCGATTTCCACATTGGTGTTTAAAAGGAGTACGCTTTGATTTGGACTTGGTTCCCATTGACAAACAGGCCATGCTGAGAAATCTTGGCGCCGTCAAACTTGATATCGAAATAATGTCTGGTTGGCAAAAATTAGTTGATGAGCTTCAGAGGGTAAATCTCTTAAATCTCGAGGCCATGCTGACCATGGAAAGTGATAAATCCGAGTGGCAGAAAGTTCTTGATCAACATGATACAGAAATGAAGAATATCACTACATACAACGAGAAGCTTGAAGCTAAAGTCTAAAAGCTTAAAGAAGATCTTGCCACCTCTTCCACTTCTTATACTCAAAAGGAAGAGGTTCTTCAAAAGCAAGTAAGGGACGCCCACGCTGCTCAACGGGATGCTGAGGCTAAACTTGGGGCGCAGCAGAAAATTATGGAAAATTACCGCAATGATGTTGCTCAGTTGCAGGAGAAGACTAACTCCCAAGATTTGGAGATTGAAATGCTAAAGGCTCAGCTCTCTAAAGTTGAAAAGGAGCGTGATGAGGCCATCGCTGGAAAAGCAGCAGCTGAACAATCGCACGAAGCGACTAAGGCCAACATCGGCTCCACTCTATTCGAGTTTTATCTTCATAGCGTCTCGGGACGTGGTAGTCTTTCATTCTTGGGCCCGAAGTATGAGATAACCCTAGCTGCAGTATGGGAGGCAGCAGTTGATATGCTTAGGGGCGTTGGATATGCCATGGAGGATCTTGAGGCCTATTATCTGGATGACGAGAGTCGTGCCGCCCTTGCCAAAGGGAAAGAGCAACTTGCCAAGGAGCGAGCCGAAGCGGCGGAAGGAGAGCATTTGGGGAAGGAACCTTTGACCGACCCAACTTGTCCCTCGGCTTCGATTAACATCAACATTATTGGCTCCAGTTCTCACTCCCCGCCTCCTGCCAAAGCCGAAACTGAAATTACAACTTCTCATACCGAAGAGAAGGCCCAAGAAGAGACTGAAGCTCAAGACTTTGAAATTGACGTGATGACGCCAACCTCTCCAGGTAACTTCAATACTGATCTAGCTCAAGTGGACTACTCATTTTCTTCACATGAGCTCGATGAACTTCATGCTTATTACTTAAACCCTAACGTGCCACTATCTCCTCTCTTTGTGAGAAATACTGATGTTAATTTTTCTTCTTCTGTAGTGAAAACAACAAGTATTGCACAAGCTTCGCCTCCTCTAGCTGTTGCCCCTCCATCTCTTCAAGTTACTCCTTCTCTTGCTTCTCAACCGGGGTCACAAGAAGAACAAATAGAAGTTCTACAAGGCTTGGATGACCCCGCCGCTTCACAAGAGCAGAAAGTTGAAGAGCTTGAGGAGGGTGAGAGGACCCCGGAGGAATTCACTGCCGATGACACAAACCTGATTGATCTTATCACTCTGGGTAGTGGATCTTCTTCCAAGAAGAGGGGGAAGCGTGGAATTTCAAATAAAAGGAAAGGCACTTCTCCTGGCGAAGAGAAAGCGGAAGAGGACCCAATTACACCTCTTTCTCCTTCTTCCCCGACTCGTTCAGGCTGACTCAAGAAGCTAACCATTAGGCCAGGCGAGGGCTCCAAGGGCGGCGGGAAGAAGAAGTAATGGTCCTGGATTTATCCTCCTTGTTTTTCTTTTTTTGCCTTTATTTGAAGACTTGCATTGACCGGAGATTGTCAGGGTACCGGCCACCGCTTTTTGAAACCTGCGCATGTATACAGATTTTTATAGTATGGAATAAAATGATTCTTTATACTTGTACAAACTTTTGTCTGCATTTATAAATGCATTTATTCCTTTTTTATCACACAAGTTTCTTTATTTTACTTGTATGATATTGCAGCAAGCTCATGGTATGTTGCTTGAGCGTTGCTTGTATTAATGCAGCTATATTATATTGCCTCCATACCACGGCTATTGCAATCTTCTCCATTTTGAGAAAACTTGTACTCTTACTTTAGAGAACAATCCTTCCACTTTGAGAAGAATTGTAATCTTACTTTGGAGAATACTTCTTCCATTTTGTGGAAATATTATTCTACTCCAGTAGAGTGTGCTTTGTATTGGAGAAGTTTTCTTTCTTTCTTGGAAAAAGTTTTTACACTTCAACTTTCGGAGGTGGTCCCTTTTTATTTTTGAGAAGTGGATCCCCTTATGCGGTGAAGTGGGCCTCCGAAGAGGGCTTTGATTTGTCTCCGAAGAGGGCTTTTTGCTTGTGCCTTTGGAGAGGGCTTTTTGTTTGTGCCTCTGGAGAGGGCTTTTTGTTTGTGCCTTTGAAGATGGCTTTTTGGGCACTTCCCCCTTGAGAGGAGAAGTGGGCCTCCGAAGAGGGATTTTGCCTCCGAAGAGGGCTTTGACACTTCAACTTGGTGAAGTGGGCCTCCGAAGAGGGCATTGGCACTTCAACTTGGTGAAGTGGGCCTCCGAAGAGGTCTTTGGCACTCTAGCTTGGTGAAGTGGGCCTCCGAAGAGCGCTTTTGGCACTTCCCCCTTGAGAGGAGAAGTGGGCCTTCGAAGAGGGCTTTTGGCACATCCCCCTTGAGAGGAGAAGTGGGCCTTCGAATACGGCTTTTGGCACTTCCCCCTTGTGAGGAGAAGTGGGCCTCCGAAGAGGGCTTTTGGCACTTCCCCCTTGTGAGGAGAAGTGGGCCTCCGAAGAGGGCTTTTGGCACTTCCTCCTTGTGAGGAGAAGTGGGCCTCCGAAGAGGGCTTTTGGCACTTCCCCCTTGTGAGGAGAAGTGGGCCTCCGAAGAGGGCTTTGTTGTTTACTTGGAAGGTTGCATCTCATAGTTAAGTGGATCCACGGAGTAGATGCAAGAGGGCTTTTGGCACTTCCCCCTTGAGAGGAGAAGTGGGCCTTCGAAGAGGGCTTTTGGCACTTCCCCCTTGTGGAGAGAAGTGGGCCTCCTAACAGGGCTTTTGGCACTTCCCCCTTGTGAGGAGAAGTGGGCCTCCGAAGATGGCTTTTGGCACTTCCCCCTTGTGAGGAGTAGTGGGCCTCCGAAGAGGGCTTTTGGCACTTCCTCCTTGCGAGGAGAAATGGGCCTCCGAAGAGGGCTTTTGGCACTTCCCCCTTGTGAGGAGAAATGGGCCTCCAAAGAGGGCTTTTGCCTCCGAAGAGGGCTTTGTTGTTTGCTTGGAAGGTTGCATCTGATAGTTAAGTGGATCCACGGAGCAGACGCAAGCTACCTAACTCGATGTTTGTTTGCACAAACGATCACTATTAACTAGCAAGGGCCTGGAACCTTTACTTTGGGAAGGTGCCCCTTCAGTGGTTCCACCAACCTTTTTGGTTGAGACACAAGATTCAATTTTGGCTGTTCTTTGTCTGCTTGCCCATGTCTTTCCACCATCTGCCTCTCAGCGATTCCTCGTTATCATTCCCAAGTACATGTTCCTTTCTTTTGCAAGTTGTTCTCTTTTTTCCAGAGAAGTGCATTTCATTGTTAAGTGAATCCACGGGGCAGACGCAAGCTACTTGACCGGATGTCTGCTTGCACAAACGATCGCAATCAGTTAGCAAGGGTCTGGTACCTTCACGTTGGGAAGGTGCCACTCCGGTGGAATCACCAACTATTTGTGAGAAGCACTTTTGATGTAGGAATTGAATGTGGAATTTTTGTGGCTCGACATTCACTTGTTGAGTGATTTGTAGGAATCGTTTGGCCTTGTGATGTGTTGAATAGGTAAGCTTCGCTTTGATAGCCTGCATTATTAAATCGACATTTTAACAATATATTTAAGATACATGCACATCAAAATGAGACAGGCATTTTACAGTAGTAGAGAACACAAGATTTATAGTAAATTCAGTGTGAATCAATACAAGAATGATACATCCATAATCATTTGACAAATTTAAGCATCGCTTCTAAGTAAAATATGGACGCAAGTGATTGCTGTTCCAGGCTCTCGGAATTGGATCTCATCAGTACTTGGAGATGACAAGACTTTCACAGGGACCAATCCCAATAATTGAGCTTTGCCAGAGCTTGAATACTTTGCGAGAGAATCTGCCTTCATGTTCTCTTCCCGGGATATATGGCTTATAATGATCACAATCATCTAGAAACTCCCAGGCCTTTGACAAGTAAGAAAGCAGATTTCCTCGTTTAGTCTGAAACTCTTTCTTGACTTGGCAGCCGGGTCATATCTCAAAGCGTGAGCATATCTTTCCATCTCACCCCATCTTCTGCCCGTTGGGTGAGGACCCCCAGTGATAACATTAATGATAGGCCTCTCAGATTCCTGCGCTGCAGTCCTCTCACCTGAGCCGGATTGATAAGTAGGAACTTGTTGCCCCAGAGCAGATGAGGTCGGGTCACATTTGTTTCTCTTTACATATTGTTGTAGCTTATTCTGTCTCAACAGCTCCTCAATCAAGCTCTTTAAATGGCGACATTCATTAGTGTCATGGCCAGGTTGATTGTGGAACCGACAGAATCTTCCATTATGCTCAACATTTTTCCCAAGCCTCAACTTAGATGGTTTAGGGTATTCAACAACATCCTTGGTTGCAAAAAAAAGATATTATCTGGAGTATCAGTTAAGGGAGTAAAATATGAAGGCCTAAAGTGGCGAGTTTTCTTCGTATCTTTTTTTTTCTACCGTCATTCTCCCTCTTATGGCCACCAGATTCCTTTTTGTTAGGAGCAATGTTGTTATTCTCAACTTCAGCCATGGCTACTTTTGCCGGCACAGGAAGGCTTTCCAGGCGCATAAATTCATCAGCTTTCTTATGGAATTTCTCAAGTGAATTTGGCTCTTTCATCTTTAGCCATTTTCCAAATTCGCTTGATTTGTCAATAGCTCGCATCAAGTAGGTCAGAATCATTCGAGGCTCTGCATTATCAACTTCGGCCAATGCTATATTAAAGCGATTTAAGAAAGATTTGAGAGGCTCTCCAGGGCCTTGTTCGAGGCTGGATAGTGACATTATATCCTTGGCCTTCGAAGCATATAACCTGAATTGATCTTTGAATTTCCGAGTTAAGTCGGAGAACTGATCCACAGATTGAACTGGCAGCATTGTGAACCAAAGCAGGACCACTCCCTCCAAGTACACCGGAAAGTATCTGCACTTAATCTCATCTGATGCTCTGGAACTTGTCATATGCCAGTCATACTTGTACAAGAACTGTTTAGGATCGCTTGTCCCCCGATAAGCTGGAATAGTGGGTGGAACAAGCTTCTTCAGAAATTCAGCCTTTAGAATTCTTTCAGTAAAAGGAGTCTTGCTTGGCGAAAACCCCCAGTCACTTTCATCTTCTTCCCTTTGCATGCTTTCTTTCATAATTTGTCGAATCATTCCCGAGAGGTATTCCTCATCATTTAGAGGCCCCGCGGGACAAACGTCGGCTACTTTTTCGAAAGTTTGCCTGGACAAACGTTCACGAAGAGATGGCTGCGGCCTTGAACCTCCGGCTTAGGGAGGTGCCCCTTCGGCGGTGCCAGCTGTCCTTTGAGGAATAATTTTCCCTTGGGAATCATGAACATCTTCGGCAAAGGTTTCTTCATTGTTTTTTGGTTGACGGTTAACTCCAAGTAAAGCATTTATCCTGTTCAACATCAAAGTGTTCTGGCTTCTATCTGTTGACACAACTCAGACACTACAGCGTCCAATTCGGTCCTTGTAATTCCAACACTAGGAGCCGTCTGATCTGACGTGGAAGAAGTGGCGATATTCTCATAAGCATCTAGATCTAGCAAATCTACATTTTCTTCCAGGAGCCATAATCTCGGATAGGCTTCTGGTTCTTAGAGAGAGTCTTTCAACAAATCATTGTGGAGTAATGATGAGAGCACCTTGAGTTCGATTTCTCAGTGAAAGCACCAAAAATGTTAACGCAAAAAATATACCGCTAACACCTCGGTGTGAGTTATGATATAGTGAAAGCACCACCCGTTGGTACGGGAACTAAAAGTAAACAGAGAATAGCAGAAAATAGTAAAGAGACGACAATTTTTATAGTGGTTCGTCTCAAAGTTAAGCTTACATCCACTTTATATCTTTTATTAGGATCTTTGAGTACACTTTGTTACAACTAGACTTCAAGTACAACAAACTTCAAAGACTTGAGCATCCAAAGTAGAATTGAGTCGATGAAGAAGTTTGATCCATTCTCGAATTGATCTCTGAAGTTGTTATGATGTTGTCGGACTTAGAAAATGAGTTGCTTGAATTTCAAAGTGGCAGAGTATCGATTTTTCCAGGCGCATCCATCCCCCCTTAAGTGTGGCGCAGGAGAGCTATTTATAGGAGAAGTTCTGGACTTAAGTCGTGGGTCGTTGGCCTTGTCATGGGTCATGGGCGACCTAAGGAATTGCGACATAAGGAGTTGCGAGATAAGGAGTTGCGACATAAGAGCTATCCTGAGGCAGCATGAGTCGTTGACGACTTAGTGGAGTCATCCTCAATGAGATATACGCTTTGAACGACTTAGTATGTGTAATGCTGGAGCTATCTCGGCTTGTTTAGGTCGTGAGCGACCTAATGGAAGAGATAGTTCATGCGGTTTTACCCTGGAACCCGCTAGGTCGCTTTCCCTTTAACTCATTAGGTCTTTTGGTCGTTAGGTCGCTAGGTCGCTTACTTCATTAAGCCATTGTGTTGTAGGAGCCTTTAGGTCATTAGAGCCCCTTAAGCCGTTGAGTCACGCCATGTTGTGGTGCTTTATGATTTAGGTCACTCGGTCGTGTCACATTAAGCCGCCTCGCGCTTTTAGCTCGTTAAGTCTCTAGGTCGTTAACCCGGTTGAGCTGCTCTTTGCTTCAAGTTGTTAGGCCGCTTTAAGTCGCTTATTCTTTAGGTCGTTAGGTCGCGCCTTGTTGTAAGTCGTTGAGTCGCTAAGTCGCCAAAAAGAGGCGTTAACAGTATCCTATAATTAGAAATCCGAAAATGAACACCAATGATGCTGTTCATATAACAATACTAAGTATCATGATCTCACTTTCCTAAATTAATTTCCAAAATATTTACTTTCAAATAATACTATTATTATTTTTTCCAAATCTTGAAAACGTTTTCATAGACACCATGATTTCAGTTTTCAAACTTTGTTTAATTCCTTTTCGTTTATAAACCACAATTTATGAACCATACTTATATAAATCGCTTCTTATTTAAATATTTTCATTAATACTTATTTCCTAAATATTCGACCTTTCTTTTTTGATTGTAGTAAACATCTTTTGATAAATTTAACTTTCAACCCAACGTTGTCAACGAATGCCACATAGTAAAATCATGAAACTTAACGCGTAAGGTGTTCGTTCAACATACCTACAGTTGCTGTCTACCCAACTTATGATGTAGAAAACTGCATATAAACTAAATGAGCATAAATCAATAAAAAGAAATGTTCCTAATCTGACGGAGCATGACTAGGTAATCAAGGTTATGGGATACGAAACAATGAGATGCACTAATATCAAACCACCATGAATAGGTAAACTGTAAATAGATAGTATACCCTCAAGAATTTGCTTCTCCTTCCCAAATGCAGGAATAGCAAAAACCCTAGGCCACTTCTTGCTCTTGAGCGTAGGACAACCGTTAACAAAATAGTCAGGTTGATGGCAATCTTAATAACCTTTTGGTTAAAACTATGCGTCAAGCTTCGAAAACTTTTTGATTGGTGCTTTCAGTATTTGTGTTTTAGCCACCTGCTTTTCTTCCCCTGACTTACGACTTTAAGCAAAGTGTCCCTTCTACTAACACTTACGGCAAACCACACTAGAAATATTTCTTAGTGGTTGAAACTTCTGCTTGTTGCCCCAAATGGTGTAGAAATAAGCGGTTATGAAGTTAAGCTCTCAAACCTCAAAGCTATGTTCACCAAACCAGCAAAATATCCCATGACATCATTATTCATATCCCGTAGGAATTCAGGATGCATACCCATAATGAACATCTTTTTCTTCTTCAACGGCATATCAACTAATCCTAACCCAAACCGAGATATAGTAATGAACCAATTCTTAGACTGCGCAATGGTCATGACCACTTGCGTTATATTCAAGAAGCTCCTAAATAAAAATATTTCCAGTTTCCAGAGCAAACTTCGTCTCAAAATCATCTTTAAATTAGGCCCAAGGAAAGTCATTCTCTTGGACATTAATTGTAACAGAACTCTACCGATCCATGGCTGCATCTGTTAGATGTCATGATGCCAACCTACACTTTATCGTGTTATATTGCTCCATATCTACAAATATATGATCATGTAATATAAGCAAAGAGTGGACTTCTATAATAATCTCCAAACCATTAAATGTAACGACCCGTAAATTTTTAATAATTTTATTTGTTTTATTTATACATTTAATTGAATTTTGTGAAATTTTAAATAATAAAATTTCGAAATAAAAATTTAATATTTGAAATGCGTCTAGTTAAACGTAGCAATTGGTAAATTTTCATCCGAAAATATGAAAGTTTATTTTCGTGCGTAAATTTATTTCAATTTAATCAGTTAAGAATTGATAAAAATAAAATGTTTTTGAAACCTAAATATTTTTAAAAAGAAAAATTCTAAGTCATCTTCTGAGCAAGGCGTCATTTTTCGTTTTTCCAAATTCGGACTTCTGTAGCTCCGTCGATTTTATTTTTCTGTGTTTTTGTTGCATTTTCCGTTAGTAGAAAATTCGAATTTTTTTCGATCATACCATTAATATCTGTATGCCGTTTTGATCGTCTAGTCGTGCTGACCTCTACAGTATATTCATTTCCATGTTCTGAACTCCGTTACACGGCGGAATATGTAAACGACGGATCGTATCGGTACCCGTTTTAACATCTCTTGGTTTCCTTTGTCCTTTCAGCTATTCATGTAAATTGAAGAGCTCAATAATTTTACCCAGCTGCCACCACTAAAATTAACTATTTCTTGAATTCAGCTTTTGGACTTTTATTATTCCCTATGTTAAACTTTTGCTGGTTCGTATACCTGTTTTGGTCTCGGTTTATTGGAGAAAACATATTTCAATTTATACCATTTTATTTTATCCTTCGGAACCGTGTCTTCTTCTTCTTTACTTACCTAAGAATGCTTCTCATTTTTATGGCCGCAACTCTACCATGCTCAACATCTACCTCTGCAACTTCCCTGTCAGTGGTCGATTCACAATTTGCCTCCTCCAAATTATCTCGGCCTTCCCTTCTCCCTTCTTATTGCTGCAAGTCGACAGCTTCCCACGCCCTCCCTTCCACCATGGCCGCAAGAAACTTCTTCTCCCCACATCACTGTCGTGGAACTCGCCACTTCTTCCGTGTGCTAGCCAGAAGCCGTCGAGACCAGCCTCCCTCCTAATGAAAGCCAACCACTCGTGCAGCCGTTCCATCACCTAGACACGTGACAGGCCGAGCATGAACCCACCACGCCCAAACCCTCGGCCACTTATAGCCGATCATACCCACTTCCCTTCGACAATCTCCGCCACGCCCGCGTCTACGGCAGACACGTCTTCTTTCTCCAACTCGACCCCCTGCACACGCAAGCTGCTTGCAAACGAGCCAACCTGTCCATCGTCTTTTTTTCTTCAGGTATGTATGTTGATATACCTGTATGTGTAAAATAGATAAGTCTAAAGGTAATTTTCGCGTGTAATTGGAAGTAGCGGTGATGATATATCCTTAAGTTTATATAAATATGATAGTTTGTGTAAGTATAAAATTTATAAAGCTGTTTATATATGTATTAGTTATTTATCCATTTTGATCTGATAGTTTAATTATACACGATACATTAGTTTATTTATATAAGTTATACAAGCACTGCATATTGGTTTATAGTTTGTATGTACTTTAAATATATTATTTATTAATACCTATTTGTTCATATTTATAGTAGTTTTGAGTGGTATATATATGAGATTGCTTGTCGATAAGCTATAAGTTTAAACTGTAAACTGTCGAGTATATGGGTTAGTTTTAAAAAAAAGTATAGAGTTGCGCAGTTCACATATACATGTGTCAGAATAACTAGCATATTTGATATATTCAAAGTGTTAATTATATATTTTAATGCTATATATAGATATGAGCTATAGTTATATATTAGTCTATATATAATTTTAAACGCGTTGCTTGTTTATTGTTCTACACCTTTCGGTTGTACGTACATGTAGCTTTTATAAGCTACGAATAGTTGTACACAATCTGTTTTTATAGATATATTGGCAGTATAGGTATGAATGTAATATATAAGTAGGCTACTTTAAACTATGTATATATGTGTGATTTTACATGTGTGTTTTAATTTAAAACAACGATTTTGAAATACATATATATTTAAAATTTAAGTATGTTTGAATTTAGGATATGATTTTATATATGTAAATAGTTATATATAGTTATCTATACATATATAAGTTCATCTGCATATCGATTATCCACACCGATCTAGTTCTGATTTGGATTTGTCTACTTCTGTTTATTAGCTTTGATCGTCGATTCGTGCCAATCTAGCTTTGATTTGGAAGTCGTGGTTGCAATTCGTAACTCAATTTCATAATTCAATTTATCTAGCTTCGAAAGGTGAGCAATCACTCACGATTAATGTTCTTTTGTTAATTGAATTTGATTTCAATTGAAACGACAATTGAAATATGTTGTTGTTAGTTATTTACACTATTATATATGTTATTACCTGTATCAGTTCACTTGTGACATCTGACACCATTATCTGTTATTTATACAATGATTATCCAGTTTGGTAGATAAATGATTGATTGTTTGATGTTGACCTTGGACGTTAAATTGTTAATGTAGTAAATGATAAATAATTTGAAATTGACGTAGAATAGTTAATTTTGATATATGTTGAATTTGATTAGATGTCATTTGCAAAATATGACCCTTTAAATATTGAATTAATTGACATGTAGTAATTTGGTAAAATACACCTTGAACCATTTAAATGTTTGTTGTTTAAATTGATGTTGTATGAAATTGAATAATAGATATCCAGTGAAGAACCGTATAAATATTGGTGTAATAATATTTATTCTACATGAAATGATAGTGTAGATTCTAAAAATAATTACATTAATTTGCATAAACTAAAAATGTAAATTAATACGATTATTTCGTAATTATTTGAATTAATTATTGGATTGTTATTGATTGTTGTTATTGCTTGTTTATTTAATTGACACCATCCTAGTTATCGCACTGCAAGTTCCCTTTGCTATGCTTTGATTTTTGAATTGAAATGGAATCGGGTTGAAATGATAAATACCCAAATAAACTTTTACTTAGGATAGAGAATTAAATAAAAACCCGATTGGTCAATAATTTGATTTAAAATAAAAACAAAGATTTTATTTGAATAAATAATAAAGGTTTTAAATGAAGTTAGAATTTGAATTTTTTTGAAAGGAAATGTTAATATCTAATAATCTGAAACAAAATATTAACAAAGTAATTGATGGAAGAACGTTATTTAATTTAAGAAATGATTGAATTAAGCTTTGAAATTATTTAATAATTAAGTTTAAAATTATTTAATAATTAAATAAGATTGAATTATTAAATAATTAAATAAAATTGAATTCTTTAATAAGTGTAATTGAACTTCTTGAATAAGTGAAATTGAGTTTCTTCATTAATTAAGATTTGGAATTGTAACCAAGTAAATAAATAAGTGAAATTGAATTTCTTTAACAAGAAATAAAATGTGATTTATTGAAATTAATGTAAGACTTGTAATTTAAAAAATTGATCTGACGAATCTAATTTAATTCAGTTTGAAGTTTTGATATAATGAAGTTGAACTGAAGTAATGGATTTAATGAATTGAAATTTAAATAGAAATTATTTGTATGACAAATTTACTTAATGAATATTGAATGAAATCAATCAATGAATTTAAATTGATTTGAATGATAAGTTAAATTAATTTAAACGATTACGGAATGAAATTTGTACGAATTTGAATAAATATTTGAATTGTTTTAAATAAAAATTGAAATTGAATTATAATATTTTGAAATGGTAATTTGGAAGTTTTGAAACGTAAATAATGGAAATTGATATAGAAAGACAAATGGAATGTTGGTTTACAAATTCTAATTGAAAGTGAAATTGATTTGGTTTTTTGTAATTTATTAAACGATCAATCGGTGTAATAATTACGAAATTTATTAAAGAAACCAGAATCGGTTATGGACATACTCTCTGTCTAAACCGAAAACCACTTTAATAAATATACGCGGAGTGTGATCCCGAATGAAGTGGTTGGAATGATGTACGTTATGAATGAAGAAATTGAACGATAATGGATAGCCTTGACACTTGTGTCAAATTGAAAATGACTAAAATAGGAGCCGGGCCCGACCAAATGAGGTAAACCACCTCGAGCGAACACACTTCTTCATAAACTACTCATTACTTGTTATTGATTGGTGCACCCTCGAAATTTTGGGAGTGTTGTTTCGCGGTGTTGCGATCGTTGGGGCGATGCATTTTCACCAGTCCGGATCAGGCAAACGGTAGTTTCACTACCTTGGGTATTGCCTCATGTTCCTTGTCACACTTGTATCTGTAATGACCCTAGATTTTAATTTAATTTAAATTGATAATTAAAAGAAATTTTGAATAAAAATTATAAAATTTAATATAAATGGAAGCGAGTTTCCTCGATTCAAATAGAATATATATATATAGTCATATGGATTTGAAATTTTGTATATATGTGAATATATATGTATATATTGGATTTTAAATAAATTCTTATATAAATGATTTTGAAAAATAAATAATATACTTTGGACACAAGTATAAAAAAAAAGAATAAATAAATTGATTTAAAATTTATAAATGATGATAATTTGAGATATATAAAATATATGTGTATATATAGAGAAATATAAAACAATAATTTTTAAAGTAAAATTTATGATAATTATTTAAAACTAAAAATAGAAGTAAATTTAAAATGCAAGAATAAAGCAAATACATTTAAGTAAGCAAAATAAAAGTATATATTTTTACATAAATAAACAAATGCATAAATAAGAAACAAAAATTATATAAAATATAAAACAAAAGAAAGAAACAAAATAGAATATATTGGTACATATATAAGTTAAAGTTATAACCAATAACAAAACAAAATAGATAAGTTTGTACACTTAAAAACAAAACTAAACAAAATAACAAAACCAAAACAAAACATAACTAAAATAATCAACTGTACATACATAATAATACATTAGCTAAACCTATTATCATAAACATGCAAAATAAACAAAAGGAAAAGTATTGCTAAACAAAACAAAGTATATGTTTTTACATAAGTAATAACAAACAAAGTACTCAAAGCAAAGTAATGAAATAACAAAGTCTAAACTTGAAAAATAAAAATGCAGGCAAGTGAATATATAAACAAAGTAATATTCAACTTTATATCTATGAACAAACAAAAGAAGGTAAATGTGCAGATTAAGTAAACATGTAGGGTATGAAACAAGCTAATGAAGTACAAAATATAAATAAACAAAGCTAAAATGCATACATAACAATACATAGCAAAAGAATGTTGCCTATAAAAAATGCAGCATGGAAATAAAGTACCATCAGCCACCATATCAATAGATCACTTCAGCCATGCTTATTTTACAAATATACATCACCCTGTATACTTTCTTCTTTTTCACCTGCGCAAGCATATTCACCCATACCCTATCTTTATAAATAAAATAAAGATAGCCTGTAAAACCTCTTTTATATATATCAACAATCCTCATCTCAGTTCATTCCTTGAAGCTAAAATCTGAAGTAAATATTACTTCATACTTAAACAAAGATTCAAAATTTAAATAACAATATAAATCAAAACAAATGACTTCAAACCAGAGAATCAAGGAAGAATGAAGTTTCAGCTTGCATTTCCAGGGCTCTGTCTCAATATGAAGCTCTGTCTTTTTTTGCTCAAAACAGTGAGCAACTTCACCTTTAAACCCTTAAGTATAATTTTGGTTCATATTATTTCTGTGTTCCATCTTATAGTGTGAAGTACATTTGGATATTTATCTTGTTGAACTACTGAAGTATAATGAGTGTATGTTTGTATGACCTGAAGAAGACCTCTGTTCCAAAAGATTTCAAACTCAGGTTATCTTTCAAAATTATTTCCTCTTGATCCAAGGAAAATCTGGACTCATAATTTAAACAAAAGTTGATGGTTTTACCTTAAGCTTTAATTTAAAATTTTATTTAAGATAAAACAACTAGTTAATGTTTCTGGAAAATCAAGATACTGAGTAAAACATAAATTTGTCAAAATTCAAATTTTCTAATTTACAAGTTCAGGTTTGTAACTTGAATTCACATTCTATAACATGATTTTTAAAGTAAAAATCTTGATTTTTAGATCAAAGATAACAGAGTAGTTTGAGTTTGTCTGATTTGAGCAATTCAAGTCGTCTCGATTGATCTGGAGGGTTGGAGATGTCGTGTTTCTTCCTAGAGGTAGTGGAGTGACCAGAGACTTTGGCAAAAATGTCAGGTAGTCGATCGAAGCACGGTGGAGGTGGTGGTTGACATTTTTTTTCTGGAACCCTAGTTTTAGAGAAGTAAAATGTTTTGGATCGTGCGCCTTCTCTAGTCGATCGAGTCTGGCGAACTTTGGGGAGAAGGTAGAGCGAGCGTAGGTGAGTTGATGGCCGGTGTTTCAGAGGTGATAGTGGTCGGAGCACCGAGAAATTGACGTTGACAGGGATCCTCCAGCGTGCGTTTCCAGGTTTGTTCCAGGCTTCACTTTCGAGCTTCAGGTGAATTTTTGATTTCGATTGTTATTCGAAATACTGGGTTTCGATTTCAAGTTGTGGGTCAAATCGTGGTTTGTTGGTGGTGTCGCGGTAAGTAGGATCGTCGTTGACGATCTGTGCACGTGCACGTGAAGGGGGTCGGGGTGTCAGTGGGATGGTTCAGAGAAGAAGAGGGGGGGAACTCGAGACGTGCTCGAGATTTTTTGCAGATTGACTCGAAGCAAACGTTAGTTTGACTCGGGGAGGTTTTCGCGTGGGCTCGGGTTGTTGAAGCACTGCAGATTTTGGGGGAAATATATGTACAGGTTTAAGAAAATGAACATTGTTCAGTTTTTTTTGTAAGCAAAAGAAAAGTGTTTAGTTAAAATTGTAAGTGTATTTAAAAGTAAATTCTTAAGTATGGAAATCTAAATGGTATATTTAGAGAGTAAAAGAAAATGATGGCTTTAAATTAACTTAAGAACTTTAGGCTAATTCATATTTTACAAATAAAATTTTATTTTAGGGTTATTTCAAATGAGATTTTAAAGATAAGTGGGTTGTCTTAAATAGTGTTTTGATTCTTAATCGACCTAAAGGCTTTAAGTTAAATTCTTCTGTTAATGATAATCGATTTTCCAAAGATTTATAAATTAGGATTTAAATGATAAATATAGATAATGGTTTATCTTTGATTAAGGTCTTGATAAGTTCAAAAGATTTTTTTTTATGAAATACGGGGTAATTAATTAATGTACTAGATAAAAGGTTAATTCATTGATTTAAATGGATTTATCAAATGATTAAAGTATAATTTCTTAATATAATTAATTAGTAATTATAAAATATAGGTGATTAAGAATAATCGCGTATTATAATAAACTAAAAGTAATTATTTAATGTGATTAATTAATTAGAAGTTTTAATTTATAAATTAAGGTTTAAGTAAGAGATAGTTAATGTGATAAATTTTTAATGATAAATTTAGATTAATAAATTAATGATAATCATTATGAAATTGTAAGTGTAATTACTTTATAGAAATTAAAGGTTTAAATTTCTTAAAATAATTAATTAAAAAGTTAATTTATTATATAATTGGTCCAAAAAAAATCAATTTAATTAATATGGTTGATTAAGAATAATTTAATTAATTAAAGTGTTTGATAAATTAATTTATATCAAATGATTTGGAACTAATAAATCAGAATTGGATAATAAATCCATAAGTAATTAATTAAATTGGAAACGAATTGAATTGATTAGGATTAAACAATTAATTAATCCTACTCATAAATGTTACTGAATGCTTGACCTTACTTATGAACGATCATATTATATGTGATGCCTTAAATTGACTGTCCTATCTGATCTGTAATATCTTGTTCTCTAAATTGAGCTATGTGAAATTTACTCATTTATTTATGTACATTTGTGTATTATCTGTGGATCTGTGAATGGACGATAAGCATTATAGTTGATATCGCTTATCGAATATATTGTCGTATTTGATCTGTGATGATTGTATGATGTTGCACTAGTGTGTTAAAACCCCTGGACCACACCATACACACACAATTATGGATTTCATGAGGAAATCGATTAAGTCACAGATTTTAAAATGACTTTAAAATGATTTTTAAAGTTGAATATTTAAATTCAAATGTTTTGGAAATGGAATCGGAATAAATGTGAAAAGCTTTTGGAATGAAATTTCAAGTTAAAATTTATTTTAATTTACCTGATTAAGATTTGAAATTTAAATAATTCAATTTGAATTTGAATTCGATATTTGGAATTGAATTCTGTAATTTGAAACTAGGGATTAATGATATTATACTAGTCATTATGAGTTAAATCATTTTTAAAGTATTATTTTTGGGAATTTGAATTTAACTCAAGGATTTCAACTCGTATAAATGAATCAGATTTCCAAAATGAAAACTGTTGTTTTCAAATGATAAACACTTTTGGATAAGAACTGAGATTTCAGTTAATTAGGGGAATTTCAAGATTGAATAGAGAAATGATTTTTCCTAAGTTAAGAATGAATTCTTTTTGAAAGCTATGAATTAAATCTGTTATTTTTAACAGATTTAAATTGATGATTTGTTTAAATCAAATTGAAAAGAAATTGTTTTGAAGGCTATAAGTTAAATCTTTGATTTAAAGATTTAACGAGTTAAATCAAATTGAAATGAAAATTGATTTGGAAAATATGTGAATAAATCTTTTGTTTAAAAGATTTAAATGTGAAAATTGTTTAAACCGTTAAAAGTTGTGAAAATGAATCTTTTTGTTAAAGATTGAGAATGGTAATTTGTTAAGCCATTTGAAGAAAAGTTTTGGGTAATAAGTTGTGACTTAATTGAAATCCCATATCCATATGTTTTGAAAATATTTTCGCTCACTATTCGGTTTAGCCGGGAAAGGACCTTTGTGTCGTATAACCCATTCCGAATATGTGATACGTCGTTATGGATAGCATTTGAAGACCGGTGATGAAGACCGGGTATTTGTGAAAGCGATAGGATGACCTATCGATTGTTTCTGCACCGAGTAGCGCTGGTATAGAAACTCCCTAAGTGATGGGAAAATCCGATCGGGATTGTGAATATCCGGATTGCAAGGACTTCTTTGTAAGTGCCTTCGGTTCTGTTCGAACCCAGAACAGACTTATATGGATTGTATGTCTGACATTACAAATTGAGATATAAAGCCGATTTCTTTCAAATATATTTCTGTGGTGGCGGAGAATTTATTCTTTTAGCTTAACACCCTTCTCTGAGACGTACGAGCTCAGAGGTTATATAGTTGAAGTTATCAGCGATATATTCCCAATTTGGTAATGTGACATGCTGAGTGATGCTGAAATGATCATTGTGTTGATTATTGTGATAGGATCGTTTATTTGATCGTCTATCTTAGTGATCATTGTGTTGATCATTTGTTGACCCAAAGCATGGCTTTTGTATAAAGTATGTTTTGTGGACGTGAATTCGTCGAGCCTCACACCCCGGAAATGGTCAAAACAGGAAAGATGCGGCAAGGTTATGAGGGGTAGCACCCTTTAGGGTATGTACATTTCCTTCTGGATAGAGGTGGTATCATGGTATGGAGCCCAGATATTTAACCTATGTGGTTACTACGAATTTATTACTTTGTGGTTGTTGGTTTTTGGGATCCCGTGAGAAAGGTCGTTTACGATCGGGGAATGGCGTGCGCGTGTCAGTAGTTACCCAGTTAGGGGTAACCCGGCCTTGTGTTGGCAGAGTTCCGGTTTGGTTCTCGGGGATGTCTTTCCAGAGGCATTCTCATGTGGCAATGGGAAGTTCCTTGGCCTGACCATTTGTTGGAAATCCAAAGAAACAATACGATCTTGTACGGTTTTAGTTGTAGAACCTGCTTCCTCAGGAGGTAGCTATAGTAGGCATAATATAATGGTACCTATGCTGGCTAAGATTTATATTCTACTTTCGAAATGAATTTCTTCTACACTATGCACTAATAATAATATCAAATTGATTTGATTTTAATACGTATCAAGCATGTTTGGCTATCATAAGGAGAAATCTTCTCCAAGTCTGCGTTTGCATTGTGTGTGTGGCAGGAGGTCTTATGGTAGTCTCATTTTTAAAAAGCATTGCGAATTGACTTTGAAAATCTTTTGTTGAATGTTTTAAAAGATAAACTGTTTTTGTTGCTCACACCAGTCCCACGACTGATCCGGAGTTTATTGTTTTCGTTCCTAAACTCTGGGTTCTCATTATTTTCTACACGAGCAGTCTAGAGTTGGGTTTTACAGATAGTTAGATATAGTGGATTATCTGGAGTTGGTTCAGTCTTTGGACCACACCAGTCTTGCTGAGCTTTGTGATATGTTATTGGGAGTTCGAGCTACTGCTGGATTGATTCTTGGAAATGGAGTTACAGTTCTCGGAGTTCTTCGTTGAAGACTATCTTAGAGTTATTTGTTCCGCTGTTAAATGTTATCTATTTTCTTTTCCGCTGCTATTTTATTGTATCATATCTCTGATGTATATTGATATTCATTGTGTCAAAGCTGTATATCAATGTATTATTCTTTTATTCCGCTGTGTTGTTTACTTAATGATTGTTATAAGCTCCGGCGAATCGGATTTGAACGTTCGAATCTATGGCATTCGAATACGATTTGAAGTATGGATGTCGATTTTCGAGCGGGCAAAATCCGACTCGTCACATCTGGTATCAGAGCTAAGGTTAAACTTTAAGCTCAGGAGTGTAACACATTAAGTAACTCATTAGAGATAGGGTGAAGTAAATCCTAGAATGAGTAATCCTTAAGATATCCGTTTGAATGCCTCAGTAAATTCTCTTACTATCTACTGATAGTAAGTATGAGTGCAAGAAGAGAACGAGATAGGGGACATGGGAATACGACTATAAATGGTCAATACCCTGCAACAGTGGAAATAACTTTTTTATCAATCTCTTTTGATTCGTTTCCAAAATTCTTTTGATTTCTTCGTATCAGCTACAAAAAGAAGTTCGGTGCGTTGATGCTCTACGAATTGTTATAGAAGATCCTTATCTTTATCGATTCTTATCGGCTTTTCGATTTAATCCTTAATGAATATAAATTGCAATTTTTGAATAAACTTGAAATTTTAAATTGAGTTAAATTGATTAATAGAATATGAAGGATAATCGAATTGTATCGATAAATCGATTTCGTTTGAAACCAAATTTTGAAATTCTATTGTAATTTCTTGTGAATACCAAAGTCCGAAGAGGGACAAACTAGTATGTATTCTGAGATATTCCGACTTGAGTTTGGAATTCATATCTTAAGTTTGAGGAATTATAGGAGATCGAATCTGTCTATCTCTGTGTTGTTTTCGTGCCTGCGAATTTCGAGGACGAAATTCTTTTAAGGGGGGAAGTTTGTAACGACCCTAGATTTTAATTTAATTTAAATTGATAATTAAAAGAAATTTTGAATAAAAATTATAAAATTTAATATAAATGGAAGCGAGTTTCCTCGATTCAAATAGAATATATATATATATAGTCATATGGATTTGAAATTTTGTATATATGTGAATATATATGTATATATTGGATTTTAAATAAATTCTTATATAAATGATTTTGAAAAATAAATAATATACTTTGGACACAAGTATAAAAAAAAAAGAATAAATAAATTGATTTAAAATTTATAAATGATGATAATTTGAGATATATAAAATATATGTGTATATATAGAGAAATATAAAACAATAATTTTTAAAGTAAAATTTATGATAATTATTTAAAACTAAAAATAGAAGTAAATTTAAAATGCAAGAATAAAGCAAATACATTTAAGTAAGCAAAATAAAAGTATATATTTTTACATAAATAAACAAATGCATAAATAAGAAACAAAAATTATGTAAAATATAAAAAAAAAGAAAGAAACAAAATAGAATATATTGGTACATATATAAGTTAAAGTTATAACCAATAACAAAACAAAATAGATAAGTTTGTACACTTAAAAACAAAACTAAACAAAATAACAAAACCAAAACAAAACATAACTAAAATAATCAACTGTACATACATAATAATACATTAGCTAAACATATTATCATAAACATGCAAAATAAACAAAAGAAAAAGTATTGCTAAACAAAACAAAGTATATGTTTTTACATAAGTAATAACAAACAAAGTACTCAAAGCAAAGTAATGAAATAACAAAGTCTAAACTTGAAAAATAAAAATGCAGGCAAGTGAAAATATAAACAAAGTAATATTCAACTTTATATCTATGAACAAACAAAAGAAGGTAAATGTGCAGATTAAGTAAACATGTAGGGTATGAAACAAGCTAATGAAGTACAAAATATAAATAAACAAAGCTAAAATGCATACATAACAATACATAGCAAAAGAATGTTGCCTGTAAAAAATGCAGCATGGAAATAAAGTACCATCAGCCACCATATCAATAGATCACTTCAGCCATGCTTATTTTACAAATATACATCACCCTGTATACTTTCTTCTTTTTCACCTGCGCAAGCATATTCACCCATACCCTATCTTTATAAATAAAATAAAGATAGCCTGTAAAACCTCTTTTATATATATCAACAATCCTCATCTCAGTTCATTCCTTGAAGCTAAAATCTGAAGTAAATATTACTTCATACTTAAACAAAGATTCAAAATTTAAATAACAATATAAATCAAAACAAATGACTTCAAACCAGAGAATCAAGGAAGAATGAAGTTTCAGCTTGCATTTCCAGGGCTCTGTCTCAATATGAAGCTCTGTCTTTTTTTTCTCAAAACAGTGAGCAACTTCACCTTTAAACCCTTAAGTATAATTTTGGTTCATATTATTTCTGTGTTCCATCTTATAGTGTGAAGTACATTTGGATATTTATCTTGTTGAACTACTGAAGTATAATGAGTGTATGTTTGTATGACCTGAAGAAGACCTCTGTTCCAAAAGATTTCAAACTCAGGTTATCTTTCAAAATTATTTCCTCTTGATCCAAGGAAAATTTGGACTCATAATTTAAACAAAAGTTGATGGTTTTACCTTAAGCTTTAATTTAAAATTTTATTTAAGATAAAACAACTAGTTAATGTTTCTGGAAAATCAAGATACTGAGTAAAACATAAATTTGTCAAAATTCAAATTTTCTAATTTACAAGTTCAGGTTTGTAACTTGAATTCACATTCTATAACATGATTTTTAAAGTAAAAATCTTGATTTTTAGATCAAAGATAAGAGAGTAGTTTGAGTTTGTCTGATTTGAGCAATTCAAGTCGTCTCGATTGATCTGGAGGGTTGGAGATGTCGTGTTTCTTCCTAGAGGTAGTGGAGTGACCAGAGACTTTGGCAAAAATGTCAGGTAGTCGATCGAAGCACGGTGGAGGTGGTGGTTGACATTTTTTGTCTGGAACCCTAGTTTTAGAGATGTAAAATGTTTTGGATCGTGCGCCTTCTCTAGTCGATCGAGTCTGGCGAACTTTGGGGAGAAGGTAGAGCGAGCGTAGGTGAGTTGATGGCCGGTGTTTCAAAGGTGATAGTGGTCGGAGCACCGAGAAATTGACGTTGACAGGGATCCTCCAGCGTGCGTTTCCAGGTTTGTTCCAGGCTTCACTTTCGAGCTTCAGGTGAATTTTTGATTTCGATTGTTATTCGAAATACTGGGTTTCGATTTCAAGTTGTGGGTCAAATCGTGGTTTGTTGGTGGTGTCGCGGTAAGTAGGATCGTCGTTGACGATCTGTGCACGTGCACGTGATGGGGGTCGGCGTGTCAGTGGGATAGTTCAGAGAAGAAGAGGGGGGGAACTCGAGACGTGCTCGAGATTTTTTGCAGATTGACTCGAAGCAAACGTTAGTTTGACTCTGTTAACTCTGCTTTTTCAGCAAGGCCGTGACATCAAAAATCGATCGAGAAGCCAATGATAGTTCATCTCGAAGGATGGTCGATTTAACCTCCCAATAAAGCAAGTTCTGTTGAATGAATTTTCAGATAAGATCCCCTACGGAGGGGGGGTCCGGGGGGGTGCCAACCCTCCTAGGTGGGGGTGCGGGGGCAACGCCACCGCCTACGGTGTTCGACCTGACCGGTCAGGTCGCAGGGGTCCAGGGGGCAGCGCCCCCGGCGGGGTGCGGGGCCGCGGCCCGACCAAAACGGTATACGACTTACCGACTTAACAAGGTTGCCGACTTAACAAGGTTGCCGACTTAATATGGTTAACGACTCAATAAGCTTAACGACTCAAGGATTGGACGACCTAAGAAGTGCCACGACTTAACGAGTTAAGGTTCAAGGCGACTTAGAGGAATGGAACGACTCAAGAGGGTTAACGGTTCATGAGACAGGCCGACTCAGTGGATCAACGACTCAAGAACTGTGCGACTCAAGGTCTTCACGACCTAACCATTCAAGGGCTGAACGACCTACGAGTTAAGGATCTACGAGTTAAAGAATCTACGAGTTAAAAGATCTACGAGTTAAGGCCACTACGAGTTAAAGACTCTACGAGTTAAAAGGTCTACGAGATAAGGATCTACGGCTTAAGGCCTCCACGAGTTAAAAAGTCTACGAGATAACAATCTTACGAGTTAGAAGATGGCGCGACAGGAAGTCTACGGCTCAAAAGATAAGTTGTTCACGACCTAAGACTTGGAGACAAGTTCAACACCACGCTATAGTAAGAAGAATCGTTGACGACTTACGACCTATGCTGAGTCGTGTACGACTCATGCTAGCATAAAGGAAACTGCATTTGGTTAACTCGTGAACGACTTAGAACTTGTATCATTCATTCAGATGGGTGCATAACTCTGGGCCAAGCCATGAACCCAGTAAATCAGCCGCGACCTACCATGAGTCGTATACGAGTTACGACTCATCATGAGGCGTACACGAGTTACGACTCATCGTGAGTCGTATACGAGTTACGACCTAACTCCGAAGATGCCTATAAATACGCCCATAACTCCAACAGAAAGGGGACTTTTGGCTCATTCTCTTCAAGCGCCGATACTCTGCTGCATTCCAAACCAATCCAACACTCGAAGCTCTCAAGACACGAAGAACGCTACAAACAACTTCAAGAATAGATCACATACATCCAACATGGATTTGAAGACTCTCATCTCCATTGAAGTTTGAGCTACTCGTTCAAAGTGTCATGTAATTCAAAGTGTATTGTACTTGGGAAGAATTGTATCAGTTTATTAACGAAATCGTCAATAAAGATATTCAAAGTGGACGTAGGCTCTCTCTTAAGCCGAACCACTATAAAATTGCTGTTTTTTACTGCTTTTCCGCTATTATCTACTTATAATCTGTTCCCGAGCTATCGGGTGGTGCTTTCACAATTACACTTCATACACCGGGGTGTTAGCGTTCAAATTTTAGCGTTAACATTTTTGGTGCTTTCACTGAGAATTGAACTCAGGCGAGTTATCATCATTGCTTCATAGAGGTTTGTAGAGAGAATTTCCTTGAAAACCAGAAGTCTATCCGAGATTATGGCTCCTGGAAGGAAGAGTAGATCTGTCAGATCTGGGAATATTCAAGAGGGAACCTCCGCTTCCCCTATATCGAATCAAGCCACTCCAGCTGTCGGAGTTACAAAGCCAGAGCTGGATGCTGCAATTTTAGGGCTGAACCAACAAATCAATGCCCAAAATGCACAATTTGAGGCTCAGAATGCCCAGAATGCCCTAATTCTGAATAGGTTGAACGATTTGCTTGGGGCAAACCGCCAACCGGCAGATAATGAAAGGAATTTGGCTGGCAACATTCGTGATGCTGAAGAAAGAAATGCTCCTGAAAGAGCTGCTAGCCCCTTTGAACGAACACTTCCAGAGGTTGGTGGATCTAGGACTCGACATGATGAGGAGTATCTTTCTGGAATGGTCCGACAAATTATGAAAGAAAGCATGCAAAGGCAAGAGGATGAAAATGATTGGGGATTTGCCCCGAGTAAGACACCATTCACCGAAAAAATCTTAAAGGCAGAGTTTCCCAAGAAATTTGTACATCCTACCATCCCAGCTTATCGAGGGACAAGTGACCCTAACCAATTCCTTTACAAGTACGATTGGCATATGACTGGGGCAAGAGCAACAGATGAGATCAAGTGCCGTTACTTTCCGGTATACTTAGAGGGAGTGGCTTTACTTTGGTTCACAAAGCTGCCAGTTAGATCCGTGGATCAATTCTCTGACTTAACACGAAAGTTCAAGGATCAGTTCAGGCTATATGCTACAAAAGCCAAGGATATAATGTCTCTCTCTAGTCTAGAACAAAACCCCGGAGAATCTACCAGATCATTCTTAAATCGTTTCAATATAGCCCTAGCTGAAGTCGAGAACGCAGAGCCAAGGATGGTTTTGACTTATCTAATGCGGGCTATCGATAAATCGAGTGAATTTGGTAAATGGCTAAAAATGAAGGAGCCAAACTCACTTGAGAAATTCTATAAGAAGGCTGATGAATTTATGCGTTTGGAAAGCTTTCCTGCGACTTCAAGAGCAATCAAGGCCGAAATTTTGAATGTCGGTGTTACTTCTGATAAAAGAGAATCTAGAGGACAGAAGAGGAAGAACGATGGTGGAAAAAAGCAAAGAGACTTGAAGAAAGCTCGCCGCTTTAAACCTTCAGACTTTACTCTCTTAACTGATACTCTGGAGAACATCTTTCTCGCAACCAAGGATGCTTTTGATTATCCTAAGCCACCTGAGTTGAAGGTTGGGAAAAATGCTATGCATAATGGGAGGTTCTGTCAATTCCACAACCAACCTGGTCATGACACCAACGAATGTCGTCATTTAAGGAATTTGATTGAAGAACTATTGAGACAGAATAAACTCCAGCAATATGTCAAAAGAGACAGGAATGACCCATCCTCATCCACTCAGGGGAGCCCCTCACCCGGCAGACAGGAATCATGATAGGATGGAAGGATACGCTCATGCTCTAAGAAAAGTCCAGAAGGGAGAGAATGTTCCTGTTCTCACACCGGAGATTCGATCCCGAGAAGCTTGGGACAGCATGGAGTTGCATCCATGTTTTACTTTAAGGCTTTGTTACAAATTTGTAAAAGAATAATGGATTTATCATTCTCATATTAAAAGTCGTTGTAAAAACATTGCAAATGAAATATAGGAACTATAAATCTTGTGTTTTCTATTACTATAAAAGACCTGCTTCATTTCGATATGCCAAATATCTTGAATATATTGCTAAAATGTCGATTTAATATTGCAGGCAATCAAAGCAAAGCTTACCTAGTCAGCACATCGCAAAGCAAAGCGATTCCTATAAGTCATCGAGCAAATAGATGTCAAGCCAAAAAAGGTTCCAAATTGAATTCCTGCATAAGAAATGTTCCTCACGAACAGTTGATACAACCAAAAGGGCACCTTCCCAACACGGATGTTTCAGGCCCTCGCTAACCGACAAAGATCGTTTGTGCAAACAGACATCTAGTCGGGTAGTTTGGGTCTGCCCTATGGATTCACTTAACAATGAGGAGCATTTCTCTGGAAAAGAGACAAATAACTGGCAAAGAAAAGAACATGGCTGTGGAAATGATAACGAGGAATCACTAAGGAGCAGATGGTGAAGAGGCATGGGCAAGCAGACAGAAAACACACAAGCCCTCTTCGGAGGCACAAGTCCTCCAATGAGGCACGCTTCCCATGTTTGAAGCGCAAACTAAAGTCCTCCAATGAGGCACACTTCCCAAGTTTGAAGAGCAAACTCAAGTCCTCCAATGAGGCACGCTTCCCATGTTTGAAGCGCAAACTAAAGTCCTCCAATGAGGCACACTTCCCAATTTTGAAGTACAAACTCAAGTCCTCCAATGAGGCACGCTTCCCATGTTTGAAGCGCAAACTAAAGTCCTCCAATGAGGCACACTTCCCAAGTTTGAAATACAAACTAAAGTCCTCCAATGAGGCACGCTTCCCATGTTTGAAGCACAAACTAAAGTCCTCCAATGAGGCACGCTTCCCATGTTTGAAGCTTAAACTAAAGCCGTACTCAAAGGCACAACCCTTCAGAGGATAAAGACCTCTTCGGGGGCACATTTCACCGGAGATGAAGTGCAATCTCTGTGGAGGCCCACTCCTCCAGAGTTGAAATGTCAAATCAAAGCCCTCCAGCGAGGCGCAACAAAAAAAAAAAAAAAAAAGGAGAAAAGGCTTCTCCAATACAAGGCGCATTCTACCAGATCAAGAATAATATTTCCTCAAAAATGGAAAATTATTCTCTAAAGAAAGAGTGCATGCTTTCTCAAAATGGAAGAGTTATTCTCTAAAGTAAGAGTACAAGTCTTCTCAAAACAGAAGAATTGTCCTCCAAAATCTCCGCAAAAATGGAGAATATTACAATAAGCTATGGTATAGGGACAATAAAATATCGCTATATTAGTCAAAGCAATACCCAAGCAAAAGACCACAAGCTCACCGCAGTATTATGCAAAGAAAATGAAAAACTTATATGAAAATGAGCAATAATTGCATTCTCAAATACAGACAAAATTCTGTACAAGTAGGAAGAATCATCTCATTCCATACTATAAAAAAATTTCACACATTTGCAGGTCTCCTAGATGCAAGTTCCTCTGCGAAAGCTGGGGCACCTGAAGTCTCTGCTTGAAAATCAGGGGCATCATAAGGCCAAGTCAATCAAAAGAGGGAAAAAGGTCCGAATTAAGTGCAAAAATTCGTCTTTCAGCAGAAATTTAACACTCCTCTCTTTAACCGCCACAGCATTTAGTCTTTTAAAAATTGACTTATGACTGAAATATTCGTAAAGAGAAGGGAATGCTACAAAGTAAAGAACGAAATTAGCACTCAACAACTCGAATTCTGAAAATCTCAGAAGTGAAAAAATCCAGCTTGCTCCACTATTTCTTCTTATCAAGAAGACATTCTACATAAAGAACTGAGTATTCGAAAAATAAAGGTGCACGTTTCCTAAAAGCGTGTGAAGTGTTGTGCAAAGCTACTTGAATAACAAGCTAATAAAGTAATACTCGAAATAATACTGGTTGGCAAATATCTCAATTCAGAAAAATTCGAGGCTTGTTATTTGAAAATAAGTGCAGTATCAATGCAAATAGCAGTTATAACTGTGTAAATTTTTTGTTGATACTTCATTCAAGATAGTTGATTCGCAACACTTCATCAAATCCATACTAATTTACTTACCGTAAAATATCAGTTCTTTGATCTAATCCATCACTCGATATGGGCAATCGGTGATGAGTATATTCGCCCCATTTTTCCGCAAATGTTGCATTTAATAGGTTGTTAAAATAATCTATAAAGAGACGCAACAAATTCTGGTCAAGTTCAAAAGGCTTCAGGACAAAACAAAGTAAAGCTGCCTAAGTACAAGCTCAGCAGCTCAATAAAGCACGAGTTAAGAAGAATCGAAGCACACGACCTAGTCCCTAGGCGTATACTTCGAGGGGCAAGTGTTAACTCTGCTTTTTCAGCAAGGCCGTGACATCAAAAATCGACCGAGAAGCCAATGATAGTTCATCTCGAAGGATGGTCGATTTAACCTCCCAATAAAGCAAGTTCTGTTGAATGAATTTTCAGATAAGATCCCCTACGGAGGGGGGGTCCGGGGGGGTGCCAACCCCCCTAGGTGGGGGTGCGGGGGCAACGCCACCGCCTACGGTGTTCGACCTGACCGGTCAGGTCGCAGGGGTCCAGGGGGCAGCGCCCCCGGCGGGGTGCGGGGCCGCGGCCCGACCAAAACGGTATACGACTTACCGACTTAACAAGGTTGCCGACTTAACAAGGTTGCCGACTTAATATGGTTAACGACTCAATAAGCTTAACGACTCAAGGATTGGACGACCTAAGAAGTGCCACGACTTAACGAGTTAAGGTTCAAGGCGACTTAGAGGAATGGAACGACTCAAGAGGGTTAACGGTTCATGAGACAGGCCGACTCAGTGGATCAACGACTCAAGAACTGTGCGACTCAAGGTCTTCACGACCTAACCATTCAAGGGCTGAACGACCTACGAGTTAAGGATCTACGAGTTAAAGAATCTACGAGTTAAAAGATCTACGAGTTAAGGCCACTACGAGTTAAAGACTCTACGAGTTAAAAGGTCTACGAGATAAGGATCTACGGCTTAAGGCCTCCACGAGTTAAAGAGTCTACGAGATAACAATCTTACGAGTTAGAAGATGGCGCGACAGGAAGTCTACGGCTCAAAAGATAAGTTGTTCACGACCTAAGACTTGGAGACAAGTTCAACACCACGCTGTAGTAAGAAGAATCGCTGACGACTTACGACCTATGATGAGTCGTGTACGACTCATGCTAGCATAAAGGAAACTGCATTTGGTTAACTCGTGAACGACTTAGAACTTGTATCATTCATTCAGATGGGTGCATAACTCTGGGCCAAGCCATGAACCCAGTAAATCAGCCGTGACCTACCATGAGTCGTATACGAGTTACGACTCATCATGAGGCGTACACGAGTTACGACTCATCGTGAGTCGTATACGAGTTACGACCTAACTCCGAAGATGCCTATAAATACGCCCATAACTCCAACAGAAAGGGGACTTTTGGCTCATTCTCTTCAAGCGCCGATACTCTGCTGCATTCCAAACCAATCCAACACTCGAAGCTTTCAAGACACGAAGAACGCTACAAACAACTTCAAGAAGAGATCACATACATCCAACATGGATTTGAAGACTCTCATCTCCATTGAAGTTTGAGCTACTCGTTCAAAGTGTCTTGTAATTCAAAGTGTATTGTACTTGGGAAGAATTGTATCAGTTTATTAACGAAATCGTCAATAAAGATATTCAAAGTGGACGTAGGCTCTCTCTTAAGCCGAACCACTATAAAATTGCTGTTTTTTACTGCTTTTCCGCTATTATCTACTTATAATCTGTTCCCGAGCTATCGGGTGGTGCTTTCACAATTACACTTCATACACCGGGGTGTTAGCGTTCAAATTTTAGCGTTAACAGACTCGGGGAGGTTTTCGCGTGGGCTCGGGTTATTGAAGCACTGCAGATTTTGGGGGAAATATATGTACAGGTTTAAGAAAATGAACATTGTTCAGTTTTTTTTGTAAGCAAAAGAAAAGTGTTTAGTTAAAATTGTAAGTGTATTTAAAAGTAAATTCTTAAGTATGGAAATCTAAATGGTATATTTAGAGAATAAAAGAAAATGATGGCTTTAAATTAACTTAAGAACTTTAAGCTAATTCATATTTTACAAATAAAATTTTATTTTAGGGTTATTTCAAATGAGATTTTAAAGATAAGTGGGTTGTCTTAAATAGTGTTTTGATTCTTAATCGACCTAAAGGCTTTAAGTTAAATTCTTCTGTTAATGATAATCGATTTTCCAAAGATTTATAAATAAGGATTTAAATGATAAATATAGATAATGGTTTATCTTTGATTAAGGTCTTGATAAGTTCAAAAGATTTTTTTTTTATGAAATACGGGGTAATTAATTAATGTACTAGATAAAAGGTTAATTCATTGATTTAAATGGATTTATCAAATGATTAAAGTATAATTTCTTAATATAATTAATTAGTAATTATAAAATATAGGTGATTAAGAATAACCGCGTATTATAATAAACTAAAAGTAATTATTTAATGTGATTAATTAATTAGAAGTTTTAATTTATAAATTAAGGTTTAAGTAAGAGATAGTTAATGTGATAAATTTTTAATGATAAATTTAGATTAATAAATTAATGATAATCATTATGAAATTGTAAGTGTAATTACTTTATAGAAATTAAAGGTTTAAATTTCTTAAAATAATTAATTAAAAAGTTAATTTATTATATAATTGGTCCAAAAAAAATCAATTTAATTAATATGGTTGATTAAGAATAATTTAATTAATTAAAGTGTTTGATAAATTAATTTATGTCAAATGATTTGGAACAAATAAATCAGAATTGGATAATAAATCCATAAGTAATTAATTAAATTGGAAACGAATTGAATTGATTAGGATTAAACAATTAATTAATCCTACTCATAAATGTTATTGAATGCTTGACCTTACTTATGAACGATCATATTATATGTGATGCCTTAAATTGACTCTCCTATCTGATCTGTAATATCTTGTTCTGTAAATTGAGCTATGTGAAATTTACTCATTTATTTATGTACATTTGTGTATTATCTGTGGAACTGTGAATGGACGATAAGCATTATAGTTGATATCGCTTATCGAATATATTGTCGTATTTGATCTGTGATGATTGTATGATGTTGCACTAGTGTGTTAAAACCCCTGGACCACACCATACACACACAATTATGGATTTCATGAGGAAATCGATTAAGTCACAGATTTTAAAATGACTTTAAAATGATTTTTAAAGTTGAATATTTAAATTCAAATGTTTTGGAAATGGAATCGGAATAAATGTGAAAAGCTTTTGGAATGAAATTTCAAGTTAAAATTTATTTTAATTTACCTGATTAAGATTTGAAATTTAAATAATTCAATTTGAATTTGAATTCGATATTTGGAATTGAATTCTGTAATTTGAAACTAGGGATTAATGATATTATACTAGTCATTATGAGTTAAATCATTTTTAAAGTATTATTTTTGGGAATTTGAATTTAACTCAAGGATTTCAACTCGTATAAATGAATCAGATTTCCAAAATGAAAATTGTTGTTTTCAAATGATAAACACTTTTGGATAAGAACTGAGATTTCAGTTAATTAGGGGAATTTCAAGATTGAATAGAGAAATGATTTTTCCTAAGTTAAGAATGAATTCTTTTTGAAAGCTATGAATTAAATCTGTTATTTTTAACAGATTTAAATTGATGAATTGTTTAAATCAAATTGAAAAGAAATTGTTTTGAAGGCTATAAGTTAAATCTTTGATTTAAAGATTTAACGAGTTAAATCAAATTGAAATGAAAATTGATTTGGAAAATATGTGAATAAATCTTTTGTTTAAAAGATTTAAATGTGAAAATTGTTTAAACCGTTAAAAGTTGTGAAAATGAATCTTTTTGTTAAAGATTGAGAATGGTAATTTGTTAAGCCATTTGAAGAAAAGTTTTGGGTAATAAGTTGTGACTTAATTGAAATCCCATATCCATATGTTTTGAAAATATTTTCGCTCACTATTCGGTTTAGCCGGGAAAGGACCTTTGTGTCGTATAACCCATTCCGAATATGTGATACGTCGTTATGGATAGCATTTGAAGACCGGTGATGAAGACCGGGTATTTGTGAAAGCGATAGGATGACCTATCGATTGTTTCTGCACCGAGTAGCGCTGGTATAGAAACTCCCTAAGTGATGGGAAAATCCGATCGGGATTGTGAATATCCGGATTGCAAGGACTTTTTTGTAAGTGCCTTCGGTTCTGTTCGAACCCAGAACAGACTTGTATGGATTGTATGTCTGACATTACAAATTGAGATATAAAGCCGATTTCTTTCAAATATATTTCTGTGGTGGCGTAGAATTTATTCTTTTAGCTTAACACCCTTCTCTGAGACATACGAGCTCAGAGGTTATATAGTTGAAGTTATCAGCGATATATTCCCAATTTGGTAATGTGACATGCTGAGTGATGCTGAAATGATCATTGTGTTGATTATTGTGATAGGATCGTTTATTTGATCGTCTATCTTAGTGATCATTGTGTTGATCATTTGTTGACCCAAAGCATGGCTTTTGTATAAAGTATGTTTTGTGGACGTGAATTCGTCGAGCCTCACACCCCGGAAATGGTCAAAACAGGAAAGATGCGGCAAGGTTATGAGGGGTAGCACCCTTTAGGGTATGTACATTTCCTTCTGGATAGAGGTGGTATCATGGTATGGAGCCCAGATATTTAACCTATGTGGTTACTACGAATTTATTACTTTGTGGTTGTTGGTTTTCGGGATCCCGTGAGAAAGGTCGTTTACGATCGGGGAATGGCGTGCGCGTGTCAGTAGTTACCCAGTTAGGGGTAACCCGGCCTTGTGTTGGCAGAGTTCCGGTTTGGTTCTCGGGGATGTCTTTCCAGAGGCATTCTCATGTGGCAATGGGAAGTTCCTTGGCCTGACCATTTGTTGGAAATCCAAAGAAACAATACGATCTTGTACGGTTTTAGTTGTAGAACCTGCTTCCTCAGGAGGTAGCTATAGTAGGCATAATATAATGGTACCTATGCTGGCTAAGATTTATATTCTACTTTCGAAATGAATTTCTTCTACACTATGCACTAATAATAATATCAAATTGATTTGATTTTAATACGTATCAAGCATGTTTGGCTATCATAAGGAGAAATCTTCTCCAAGTCTGCGTTTGCATTGTGTGTGTGGCAGGAGGTCTTATGGTAGTCTCATTTTTAAAAAGCATTGCGAATTGACTTTGAAAATCTTTTGTTGAATGTTTTAAAAGATAAACTGTTTTTGTTGCTCACACCAGTCCCACGACTGATCCGGAGTTTATTGTTTTCGTTCCTAAACTCTGGGTGCTCATTATTTTCTACACGAGCAGTCTAGAGTTGGGTTTTACAGATAGTTAGATATAGTGGATTATCTGGAGTTGGTTCAGTCTTTGGACCACACCAGTCTTGCTGAGCTTTGTGATATGTTATTGGGAGTTCGAGCTACTGCTGGATTGATTCTTGGAAATGGAGTTACAGTTCTCGGAGTTCTTCGTTGAAGACTATCTTAGAGTTATTTGTTCCGCTATTAAATGTTATCTATTTTCTTTTCCGCTGCTATTTTATTGTATCATATCTCTGATGTATATTGATATTCATTGTATCAAAGCTGTATATCAATGTATTATTCTTTTATTCCGCTGTGTTGTTTACTTAATGATTGTTATAAACTCCGGCGAATCGGATTTGAACGTTCGAATCTATGGCATTCGAATACGATTTGAAGTATGGATGTCGATTTTCGAGCGGGCAAAATCCGACTCGTCACAGTATACCTATATACGCGACCGCTACAAATTTGTTTTGTGTCATACCTATGGAGTACTCCTTAAAAGCCCACTAGTTTACGGTGGGGTTTACAGTGCTGTATAGAATATGACACTTATATAAAAGGGGCATTTCACTAGAAGGACAAACTTTGCAGTCCAATTAGGATCTAGGACACACATCCACATAAATTAATTTCAAGGCCAAACTTAGTAGAATAATTACTTTTAAAGACAAAATCAGCAATCTAATTACTTTCAAGGACATAATTCCATAGTTTTTAGGCCCTAGAAACTAATTATTTTTAATTTTGTCCTTAAAAGTAATTATTTCAGTTGTGTGTCCTAAAAACTAATTGCACTTGCTAAAAAGGCCCTTGTGGCTGATTTCCACTATATAAAATGTGTTAAGGAGGATGATGGTGATCCCTTAACGCTATTTTGATACTTTATATTACTGATAGGCATTATCTACTTAGCGCACACTACTATATAGTAGATAGTTTAACGAATTCTTAGAGGATGGTTATTCCAACGTCCTTTGAGTTACTTGTATTTCAGTTGTTATTTCACTTGAGTTGGATTTATTAATATAAAATGTTAATCCTGACTCGAGTGTTTTGTATTTTGTTTTACGCTCGGGTCAGACTGAGTGTACCAGTATTCGAGACTCACCTTTGGAGTTGGAGCTTCGCTTGGAGGTCCGGCTACCTATCCAGCTTTCAGATATTTAGTTGATTCCAGTGGTATATTCTGATTCTTGTATTTGACTATTGTATTCGAGACTTTTGTTGTAATATTTTTAACTCTATTATATATATAGTAGCTTCATGAACTACTACATTTTGTTTCCGCTGCATTTATTACTCTATGTCTGTGATCTGTGATTATTTATTTACTATATATGCTCAGTTTGCCAAATATAAATTAACAATTCGGTATTTTGAATTATTCAAGTCCGACATGTGTGGATGCGAATAGTCCAAAATAGCGGGTCATTACAGTTGGTATCGGAGTTTTGGTAGCTCTAGGAAAAACTTAGCATATATGGTAAATGTATTTACAGAATCACTTTCATTCGAGTTTGAATCTCTTCCTTTTTGACTCGATTCCCTTGAATTTTAGAACGTCCCTCGGTTTCGAAATTAATTCTCGTCCCTCACTATTCGTGTTCTTCTGAATTCTGAAGCATTCCATAACACCTCGATATGATTTGTAAAGTGGTGAAACTCCTTTGCAACAGGCATTGATTTACCGAAGATTTTCGTATCATCGGTCTACAATGCTATCTATCCCTTACTGTACCTGAATTCTATCTCTTGTGATCTGATGCCAATTTGCCTCGGAATTCTGTATCGATCTTATTATTGAAGTCACGGTTGATCCGGTTAAGGTTGCCGCGATTTAATAAACTTATCCATCTTCCTATTTCATTATTTAATCATCTTATCTTTGATTCGAACCTATCTTCGAATCAAAATTCTCTTTGATTTGAGTCCATCAAAATTGAATCTCTATCCTTGCATTGAAAATTTATTTCTGTATTGTCGAGCGAGGAAGTGTATTTGTAAATCTATATTTTAAAATGTTTTATATATTGTGTTGTTTGAGTTATTGATGTTGATTTGGGTTTTGATCGATTCGTCTGATCAACGCTATCCATAGGATTTCCAAAACACCTAAGCATGACAAACTGACACAATATTGTTTTCAAATTTGGTAAATGAAAATTTTTGCACGATTATATTATATATATAAGTAAATTTTCTAATAATTGTTAAATGAATTGGTTAACTAAATGATGTTATTTTGATTTATTGTTCTGTAAACCATTGACTATTGCATAATATAAATGAATTTATAAAACCTGGTTATAATTTGATTTAGAATTTGAAATGAATTTAAATCAAGAATTTAAGAATTTAATTTTCGGTGATTTCAACTTTGTTTTGAAAGTTTTAAGTGTATAGTATTGAAATATTTTTAAATAGAAATCATTTTAAAGAATTTAAAATGTTTAAATTAGTGCTCTTCTCTTGGTCGCTGGAAAATAATTTTGGTAATGGCAGCCGCATCATCGACATTCATTTTCGAGTTTCGAAGTGGATAGACTATTCTGTAACCCTGCTACACTTTTGTTTGAAAAAAAAAAGATGATTTGAATTTCTAAACATGACTTGATTTATAATATATATTGAAGATTTCAAATTTGATTTGATATTATGTGTGTATATATATATATATTTATTTTATTTATAAAATGGTTGAAATTAATCGGAAATCAATTCTTAAAATTTTGATTTAAGGATGATTTTCAATGAAGCCAAAAGTTTTGACTACTTAACTTGAATAAGTGAATTGTAAAATTTTATTTGTATAATACCCAATTGCATTCCATTTATGACTTCCTTAAATTTCTATAAGTTAACTATGTAATTGAATATTATACAAAATAAATGATATCAAAGGAATTTTAAATAACTTGAGTAGTTATAATAGTGTAAATATACTTAACATATAAGATAAGATATATTAAGTGGAATAAATTTAATAATAATTTGGAGCAAAGAAGAATTAAATTTGTCAAATAAAGTATGATTATAATAAATGACTATTCGAATTTGTGATCTTTGAAATTGTTAATTTAAGATAATTGGATAATATACAATATAAATTGTCTTTATAAACAAAATTTGAGTGCGTAAAAATGTTATACACTTAAAGTTTAATTATAAAATGATAAATAGAATATTAGGTTAGTTGAATAATAAATGGATTAATAAAATAAATTGTTGTTTGAAATAAATTTTGTGACGAACAATGATAAATTGAAAATAAACCAAGTTAATGAAATTCCTTGAGTTTATGAAGCCAATTGTTGAATATAAATTAATTTAAATTGAAATTTATACGGTTTAAATTAATTGTTTTATTTTGTAATTCAAGCCTATTTTCTTCTGGATGTTTCTACTCTCCTACCTTCTTCCTTTTCGGGGACGAAAAGTTTTGACTGAGGGAGAATGTAACGACCCGTAAATTTTTAATAATTTTATTTGTTTTATTTATACATTTAATTGAATTTTGTGAAATTTTAAGTAATAAAATTTTGAAATAAAAATTTAATATTTGAAATGCGTCAAGTTAAACATAGCAACTGGTAAATTTTCATCCGAAAATATGAAAGTTCATTTTCGTGCGTAAATTTATTTCAATTTAATCAGTTAAGAATTGATGAAAATAAAATGTTTTCGAAACCTAAATATTTTTATATAGAAAAATTCTAAATCATCTTCACAACAAGACGTCATTTTTCGTTTTCCAAATTCGGACTTGTGTAGCTCCGTCGATCTTATTTTTCTACGTTTTTCTTGCATTTTCCGCTAGTAGAAAATTCGAATTTTTTTCGATCATACCATTAATGTCTGTGTGCCGTTTTGATCGTCTAGTCGTGCTGACCTGTACATTATATTCATTTCCGTGTTCTGAAGTCTGGTACATGGCGGAATCTGTAAACGACGGATCGTATCAGTACCCGTTTTAACATCTCTTGGTTTCCTTTGTCCTTTCAGCTATTCACGTAAATTGAAGAGCTCAATAATTTTACCTAGCTGCCAACCACTAAAATTAACTATTTCTTGAATTCAGCTTTTGGACTTTTATTATTCCCTATGTTAAACTTTTGCTGGTTCGTGTACCTGTTTTGGTCTCGGTTTATTGGAGAAAACATATTTCACTTTATACAATTTTATTTTATCCTCCTGAACTGTGTCTTCTTTTTCTTTACTTACCCAAGAATGCTTCTCATTTTTATGGCCGCAACTCTACCGTGCTCAACATCTACCTCTGCAACTTCCCTGTCAGTGGCCGATTCACAATTTGCCTCCTCCAAATCATCTCGGCCTTCCGTTCTCCCCTCTTATTGCCACAAGCCGACGGCTTCCCACGCCCTCCCTTCCACCATGGCCGCAAGCAACTTCTTCTCCCCACCTCACTATCGTGGAACTCGCGACTTCTTCCGCGTGCTGGCTAGAAGCCATCGAGACCAGCCTCCCTCCTAACGATAGCCAACCACTCGCGAAGCCGTTCCGTCACCTAAACACGTGGCAGCCCGCGCATGAACCCATCATGCCCAAACCCTCGGCCACTTATAGCCGATCAAACCCACTTCCCTTTAACAATCTCCGCCATGCCCGCGTCTACGGCAGACGTGTCTTTTTCTCCAAATCGACCCCCGCACATGCAAGCTACTTGCAAACGAGCCAATCTCTCCATCATCTTATTTTTTTTCCAGGTACGTTTGTTGATATACCTGTATGTGCAAATTAGATATGTCTAAAGGTAGTTTTGGCATGTAATTGGAAGTAGCGGTGACGATATATCCTTAAGTTTATATAAATGCGATAGTTTGTTTAAGTATAAAATTTATAAAGCTGTTTATATATGTATTAGTTATATATCCATTTTGATCTGATAGTTTAATTATATACGATACATTAGTTTATTTATATAAGTTATACAATCACTGCATATTGGTTTATAGTTTTTCTGTACTTTGAATATATATTATTTATTAATACCTATTTGTTCATATTTATAGTAGTTTTGAGTGGTGTATATATATGACATTGCTTGTCGATAAGCTATAAGTATAAACTATAAACTGTCGAGTATATGAGTTAGTTTTAAAAAAAAGTATAAAGTTGCGCAGTTCACATATGCATGTGTCGGTATAACAAGCATATTTTATATATTCAAAGTGTTAAGTATATATTTTAATGCTATATATAGATATGAGCTATAGTTATCTATCAGTCTATATATAATTTTAAACGCGTTGTTCTACACCTTTCGGTTGTACGTACATGTAACTTTTATAAGCTACGAATAGTCGTACACAATCTGTTTTCATAGATATATTGGCAGTATAGGTATGAATGTAATATATAAGTAGGCTACTTTAAACTAAGTATATATGTGCGATTTTACATATGTGTTTTAATTTAAAACAACGATTTTGAAATACATATATATTTAAAATTTAAGTGTGTTTGAATTTAGAATATGATTTTATATATGTAAATAGTTATATATAGTTATCTATACATATATAAGTTCATCTATATATCGATTATCCTCACCGATCTAGTTCTGATTTGGATTTGTCTACTTCTGTTTATTAGCTTTGATCGTCGATTCGTGCCAATCTAGCTTTGATTTGGAAGTCGTGCTTGCAATTCGTAACTCAATTTCATAGTCCAATCTATCTAGCTTCGAAAGGTGAGAAATCACTCACGATTAATGTTCTTTTATTTATTAAATTTGATTTGAATTGAAGAGACAATTGAAATATGCTACTGTTGGTTATTTACATTGTTATTTATTTTATTACCTCTATCAGTTCACCTGTGACATCTGACACCATTATCTGTTATTTATACAATGATTATCCAGTTTGGTTGATAAATGATTGATTGTTTGATGTTGACATTGGACGTTAAATTGCTAATGTAGTAAGTGATAAATAATTTGAAATTGACGTAGAATAGTTAGTTTTGATATATGTTGAATTTGATTAGATGGCATTTGCAAAATATGACCCTTTAAATGTTGAATTAATTGACATGTAGTAATTTGGTAAAATACACCTTTAACCATTCAAATGTTTGTTGTTTAAATTGATGTTGTATGAAACTGAATAATAGATATCCAGTGAAGAACCGTATAAATATTAGTGTAATAATATTTAATCTACATGAAATGATAGTGTAGATTCTAGAAATAATTATATTAATTTGCATAAAAAAATGTAAATTAATACGATTATTTCGGGATTATTTGAATTAATTATTGGATTGTTATTGATTGTTGATATTGCTTGTTTATTTACTTGATACCATCCCAGTTATCACAATGCAAGTTCCCTTTGCTATGCTTTGATTTTTAAATTGAAATGGAATCGGGTTGAAATGATAAATACTCAAAAAACTTTGACTTAGGATAGAGAATTAAATAAAAACCCAATTGGTCAATAATTTGATTTAAAATAAAAACAAAGATTTTATTTGAATAAAATAATAAGGGTTTTAAATGAAGTTAGAATTTGAATTTTTTTGAAAGGAAATGTTAATATCTAATAATCTGAAACAAAATATTAACAAAGTAATTGATGGAAGAACGTTGTTTAATTTAAGAAATGATTGAATTAAGCTTTGATATTATTTAATAATTAAGTTTCAAAATTTAATAATTTAATAAGTTAATAATTAAATAAAATTGAATTCTTTAATAAGTGTAATTGAACTTCTTGAATAAGTGAAATTGAGTTTCTTTATTAATTAAGATTTGGAATTGTAACCAAGTGAATAAATCAGTAAAATTGAATTTCTTTAACCAGAAACAAAATGTGATTTATTGAAATTAATGTAAGACTTGTATTTTAAAGAATTGATTTGACAAATCTAATTTAGTTCAATTTGAAGTTTTGATATAATGAAGTTGAACTGAAGTAAGGGATTTAATGAATTGAAATTTAAATAGAAATTATTTGAATGACAAATTTACTTAACGAATATTGAATGAAATCGATCAATGAATTTAAACTGATTAAATGTTAAATTAAATTATTTTAAATGATTACGGGATGAAATTTATACGAATTTGAATCAACATTTGAATTGTTTTAAATAAAAATTGAAATTGAATTATAAGATTTTGAAATGGTAATTTGGAAGTTTTGAAACGTAAATTATGGAAATTGATACAGAAAGACAAATGGAATGTTGGTTTACAAATTCTAATTGAAAGTGAAATTGATTTGGTTTTTTGTAATTTACTAAACGACCAATCGGTGTAATAATTACGAAAGTTATTAAAGAAACCGGAATCGGTTATGGACATACTCTCTGTCTAAACCGAAAACCACTTTAATAACTATACGCGGAGTGTGATCCAGAATGAAGTGGTTGGAATGATGTACGTGATGACTGAAGAAAGAGAACGATAATGCATAGCCTTGACACTTGTGACAAATTGGAAATGACTAAAACAGGAGTCGTGCCGGGCCAAATAAGGTTGTTGGGGCAATGCGTTTTCACCAGTCCGGATCAGGCAAACGGTAGTTTCACTACCTTGGGTATTGCCTCATGTGCCTTGTCATACTTATATCCCTATATACGCGACCACTACAAATTTGTTTTGTGTCATACCTATGGAGTACTCACTGATAGCCCACTAGTTTACGGTGGAGTTTATAGTGCTGTATATAATATGACACTTATATAAAATGTGTTAAGGGGGATGATGGCAATCCCTTAATGCTACTTTGATACTTTATATTACTGATAGGCATTATCTACTTAGCGTACACTACTACATAGTAGATAGTTTAACGGATCCTTAGAGGATGGTTATTCCAGCGTCCTTTGAGTTACTTGTATTTCAGTTGTTATTTCACTTGAGTTGGATTTATTAATATAAGAATGTTAATCCTGACTCGAGTGTTTTGCATTTTTCTTTACGCTCAGATCAGACTGAGTGTACCAGTATTCGAGACTCGCCTTTGGAGTTGGAGCTTCGCTTGAAGGTCCGGCTATCTATCCAGCTTTCAGATATTCAGTTGATTCCAGTGATATATTCTGATTCTTGTATTTAACGATTGTATTCGAGACTTCTATTGTAACATATTTAACTCTATTATATATATAGTAGCTTCATGAACTACTACCTTTTGTTTCCGCTGCATTTATTACTCTATGTCTGGAATCTGTGATTATTTATTTACTATATATGCTCAGTTTGCCAAATATAAATTAACAATTTGGTATTTTGAATTATTCAAGTCTGACATGTGCGGATGCGAATGGTCTAAAATAGCGGGTCGTTACAGTTGGTATCGGAGCTTTGGTAGCTCTAGGCAAAACTTAGCATATATGGTAAATGTATTTACAGAATCACTTTCATTCGAGTTTTAATCTCTTCCTTTTTGACTCGATTCCCTTGAATTTTAGAACAACCCTCGGTTCCGAAATTAATTCTTGTCCCTCAATATTCGTATTCTTCTGAATTCTGAAGCATTCCATAACTCCTCGATATGATTTGTAAAGTGGTGAAACTCCTTTACAATAGGCATTGATTTACCGAAGATCTCTGTATCATCGGTCTACAATGCTATCTATCCCCTACCGTACCTGAATTCTATCTCTTGTGATCTGATGCTGATTTGCCTCGGAATTCTGCATCGATCTTATTATTGAGGTCACGGTTGATCCGGTTAAGGTTGCCGCGATTTAATAAACTTATCTATCTTCCTATTTCTTTATTTAATCATCTTATCCTTGATTCGAACCTATCTTCGAATCAAAATTCTCTTTGATTTAAGTCCATCAAAATTGAATCTCTATCCTTTCCTTGAAAATTTATTTCTGTATTGTCGAGCGAGGAAGTGTATTTGTAAATCTATATTTTAAAATGTTTTATATATTGTGTTGTTTGAGTTTTTGATGTTGATTTGGGTTTTTGATCGATTCGTCTGATCAACGCTATCGATAGGATTTCCAAAACACCTGAGCATGACAAACTGACACAATATTGTTTTCAAATTTGGTAAATGAACATTTTTGTATGATTATATTACACATATATATATAAGTAAATTTTTTGATAATTGTTAAATGAATTGGTTAACTAAATGATGTTATTTTGATTTATTGTTCTGTAAACCATTGACTATTGCATAATATAAATGAATTTATAAAACCTGGTTATAATTTGATTTGGAATTTGAAATGAATTTAAATCAAGAATTTAAGAATTTAATTTTCGGTGATTTCAACTTTGATTTGAAAGTTTTAAAGTGTATAGTATTGAAATATTTTCAAATAGAAATCATTTCAAAGAATTTAAAATGTTTAAATCAGTACTCTTCTCTTGGTCGCTGGAAAATAATTTCGATAAGGCGGCCACATCATCGACATTCATTTTCGAGTTTCGAAGTGGAGAGACTATTCTGTAGCCCTGCCACACTTTTATTTGAAAAAAATGATTTGAATTTCTAATCATGACTTGATTTATATTATATAATGAAGATTTTAAATTTGATTTGATATTATGTGTATATATATATTTATTTTATTTATAAAATGGTTGAAATTAATCGGAAATTAATTCTTAAAATCTTGATTTAAGGATGATTTTCAATGAAGCAAAAAGTTTTGACTAAATACTTAACTTGAATAAGTGAATTGTAAAATTTTATTTGTATAATACCCAATTGCATTCCATATATAACTTCGTTAAATTTTTAAAAGTTAATTATGTAATTGAATATTATACAAAATAAATGATATCAATGGAATTTTAAATAACTTGAGTAGTTATAATAAGTGTAAATATACTTAACGTATATGATAAGATATATTAAGTATAATAAATTTAATAATAATTTGGAACAAAGAAGAATTAAATTTATCAAATAAAGTATGATTATAGTAAATGACTATTCAAATTAATGATCTTTGAAATAGTTAATTTAAGATAATTGGATAATATACAATATAAGTTGTCTTTATAAACAAAATTTGAGTGCGTATAAAAAAGTTATACACTTAAAATTTAATTATAAAATGATAAATATAATATTAGGTTAGTTGAATAATAAATGGATCAATAAAATAAATTGCTGTTTGAAATAAATTTTGTAACAGACAATGATAAATTGAACATAAACCAAGTTAATTAAATTCGTTGTGCTTAAAAAGCCAATTGTTGAATATAAATTAATTTAAATTGAAATTTATATGGTTTAAATTAGTTGTTTTGTTTTGTAATTCAAGCCTATTTTCTTCTGGATGTTTCTACTCTCCTACCTTCTTCCTTTTCGGGGACGAAAAGTTTTGAGTGAGGGAAATTGTAACGACCCGTAAATTTTTAATAATTTTATTTGTTTTATTTATACATTTAATTGAATTTTGTGAAATTCTAAATAATATAATTTTGAAATAAAAATTTAATATTTGAAATGCGTCTTGTAAAGATAGCAACCGGTAAATTTTCATCCAAAAATATGAAAGTTTATTTTCATGCGTAAATCTATTTCAATTTACTCAGTTAAGAATGATGAAAATAAAATATTTTCGAAACCCTAAATATTACATAGAAAAATTCTAAGACATCTTCTGAGCAAGACGTCATTTTACGTTTTTCCAAATTCGGACTTCTGTAGATTCGTCGATCTTATTTTTCTGCGTTTTTGTTGCATTTTCCGCTAGTAGAAAATTTGATTTTTTTTCTTTCGATCATACCTTTAATATCTGTATGCCGTTTTGATCACCTAGTCGTCTTGACCTCTACGGTATATTCATTTCCCTGTTTTGAAGTCCAGTACACGGCAGAATCTGTAAACGACGGATCGTATCGGTACCCGTTTTAACATCTCTTGGTTTCCTTTGTCCTTTCAGCTATTCACCTAAATTGAAGAGCTCAATAATTTTACCCAACTGTCAACCACTAAAATTAACTATTTCTTGAATTCAGCTTTTGGACTTTTATTATTCCTTATGTCGAACTTTTGCTAGTTCATATACCTGTTTTGGTCTCGGTTTAATGGAGAAAACATATTTCAATTTATACAATTTTATTTTATCCTCCTGAACCGTGTCTTCTCCTTCTTTACTTACCCAAGAATGCTTCTCGTTTTTATGGCCGCAACTCTACCTTGCTCAACATCTACCTCCGCAACTTTCCTGTCAGCGGCCGATTCACAATTTGCCTCCTCCAAATTATCTCGGCCTTCCCTTCTCACATCTTATTGCCGCAAGCTGACAGCTTCCCACGCCTTCCCTTCCACCATGGCCGCAAGCAACTTCTTCTCTCCACATCACTATCGTGGAACTCGCCACTTCTTCCGCGTGCTGGCCAGAAGCCGTCGAGACCAGCCTCCCTCCTGATGACCGCTTACCACTTGCGCAGTCGTTTCGTCACCAAGACACGTGACAGCCCGAGCATGAACTCACCATGCCCAAACCCTCGGCCACTTATAGCCGATCAAACCCACTTCCCTTTAACTATATCCGCCACGCCCGCGTCTACGGCAGACGCGTCTTCTTTCTCCAACTCGACCCCCTGCACATGCAAGCTGCTTGCAAACGAGCCAATCTCTCCATCATCTTTTTTTCCAGGTATGTATGTTGATATACCTGTATGTGTAAATTAGATATTTCCGAAAGGTAATTTTTGCGTGTAATTGGAAGTAGCGGTGACAATATATCCTTAAGTTTATATAAATATTATAGTTTGTTTAAGTATAAAATTTATAAAGCTGTTTATATATGTATTAGTTATATATCCATTTTGATCTGATAGTTTAATTATATACGATACATTAGTTTATTTATATAAGTTATACAAGCACTACATATTGGTTTATAGTTTGTCTGTACTTTAAATATACATTATTTATTAATACCTATTTGTTCATATTTATAGTAGTTTTGAGTGGTATATATATGACATTGCTTGTCGATAAGCTATAAGTATAAACTATAAACTGTCGAGTATATCGGTTAGTTTTAAAAAAAAGTATAAAGTTGCGTAGTTCACATATACATGTGTCAGTATAACAAGCATATTTTATATATTCAAAGTGTTAAGTATATATTTTAATGCTATATATAGATATGAGCTATAGTTATATATTAGTCTATATATAATTTTAAACGCGTTGCTTGTTTATTGTTCTACACCTTTCGGTTGTACGTACATGTAGCTTTTATAAGCTACGAATAGTTGTACACAATCTGTTTTCATAGATATATTGGCAGTATAGGTATGAATGTAATATATAAGTAGGCTACTTTAAACTAAGTATATATGTGTGATTTTACATGTGTGTTTTAATTTAGAACAACGATTTTGAAATACATATATATTTAAAATTTAAGTGTGTTTGAATTTAGAATATGATTTTATATATGTAAATAGTTATATATAGTTATCTATACATATATAAGTTCATCTATACATCGATTATCCTCACCAGTCTAGTTCTGATTTGGATTTGTCTACTTCTGTTTATTAGCTTTGATCGTCGATTCGTGCCAATCTAGCTTTGATTTGGAAGTCGTGCTTGCAATTCGTAACTCAATTTCATAGTCCAATCTACCTAGCTTCGAAAGGTGAGCAATCACTCACGATTAATGTTCTTTTATTAATTAAAAATGATTTCAATTGAAACGACGATTGAAATATGCTGCCGTTAGTTATTTACACTGTTATATATATGTTATTACCTATATCAGTTCACCTGTGACATCTACCACCATTATCTGTTATTTATACAATGATTATCCAGTTAGGTTGATAAATGACTGATTGTTTGATGTTGACATTGGAAGTTAAATTGTTAATGTAGCAAGTGATAAATAATTTGAAATTGACGTAGAATAGTTAGTTTTGATATATGTTGAATTTGATTAGATGACATTTGCAAAATATGACCCTTTAAATGTTGAATTAATTGACGCGTAGTAATTTGGTAAAATACACCTTGAACCATTTAAATGTTTGTTGTTCAAATTGAAGTTGTATGAAATTGAATAATTGATATCCAGTGAAGAACCGTATAAGTATTAGTGTAATAATCTTTATTCTACATGAAATGATAGTGTAGATTCTAGAAATAATTGTTTTAATTTGCATAAACAACAAATGTAAATTAATACGATTATTTCGGGATTATTTGAAATAATTATTGGATTGTTATTGATTGTTGTTATTGCTTGTTTATTTACTTGACACCATCCCAGTTATCACACTGCAAGTTCCCTTTGCTACGCTTTGATTTTTGAATTGAAATGGAATCATATTGAAATGATAAATACCCAAATAAACTTTGACTTAGGATAGAGAATTAAATAAAAACCTGATTGGTCAATAATTTGATTTAAAATAAAAACAAAGATTTTTATTTGAATAAAATAATAAGGGTTTTAAATGAAGTTAGAATTTGAATTTTTTTGAAAGGAAATTTTAATATCTATTAATCTGAAACAAAATATTAACAAAGTAATTGATGGAAGAACGTTGTTTAATTTAAGAAACTATTGAATTAAGCTTTGAAATTATTTAATAATTAAGTTTGAAATTATTTAATAATTATATAAGATTAAATTATTAAATAAAATTGAATTCTTTAATAAGTGTAATTGAACTTGTTGAATAAGCGAAATTGAGTTTCTTTATTAATTTGGATTTGGAATTGTAACCAAGTAAATAAATAAGTGAAATTGAGTTTTTTTAACAAGAAATAGAATGTGATCTATTGAAATTAATGTAAGACTTGTAATTTAAAGAAATGATTTGACGAATCTAATTTAATTCAATTTGAAGTTTTGATATAATGAAGTTGAACTGAAGTAATGGATTTAATGAATTGAAATTTAAATAGAAATTATTTGAATGACAAATTTACTTAACGAATATTGAATGAAATCGATCAATGAATTTAAATTGATTTGAATGTTAAACTAAAATAAATTTAAATGATTACGGAATGAAAGTTATATACGAATTTGAATCTATATTTGAATTGTTTTAAATAAAAATTGAAATTGAACTATAAGATTTTGAAATGGTAATTTGGATGTTTTGAAACGTAAATTATGGAAATTGATATAGAAAGACAAATGGAATGTTGGTTTACAAATTCTAATTGAAAGTGAAATTGATATGGTTTTTTGTGATTTATTAAACGACCAAATGGTGTATTAATTACGAAAGTTATTAAAGAAGCCGGAATCGGTTATGGACACACTCTCTGTCTAAATCGAAAACCACTTTAATAACTATACACGGAGTGTGATCCAGAATGAAGAGGTTGGAATGATGTATGCGATGATTGAAGAAAGAGAACGGTAATGGATAGCCTTGACACTTGTGTCAAATTGGAAATGACTAAAACAGGAGCTGTGCCGGACCAGATGAGGTTAGCCACCTCGAGCGAACATAATTCTTCGTAAACTACTCATTACTTGTTATTGATTGGTACACCATCGAAATTTTATGAGTGTTGTTTCACGGTGTTGCGATCGTTGTGGCGATGCATTTTCACCAGTCTCGATCAGGCAAACGGTAGTTTCACTACCTTGAGTATTGCCTCATGTGCCTTGTCATACTTGTATCCCTATATACGCGGCCACTACGAATTTGTTTTGTGTCATACCTATTGAGTACTCCCTGATAACCCACTAGTTTACGGTGGAGTTACAGTGCTGTATATACTATGACACTTATATAAAATGTGTTAAGGGGGATAATGGTAACCCCTTAACGCTATTTTGATACTTTATATTATTGATAGGAAATATCTACTTAGTGTATACTACTACATAGTAGATAGTTTAACGGATCCTTAGAGGATGGTTATTCCAACGTCCTTTGAGTTACTTGTATTTCAGTTGTTATTTCACTTGAGTTGAATTCATTAATATAAGAATGTTAATCCTGACTCGAGTGATTTGTATTTTGCTTTACGCTCGGGTCAGACTGAGTGCACCAGTATTCGAGACCTACCTTTGGAGTTGGAGCTTCGTTTGGAGGTCCGACAATCTATCCAGCTTTCAGATATTCAGTTGATTCCAGTGATATATTCTGATTCTTGTATTTGACTATTGTATTCGAGACTTCTGTTGTAACATTTTTGACTCTATTATATATATAGTAGCTTCATGAACTACTACCTTTTGTTTCTGCTGCATTTATTACTCTGTGTCTGTGATCTGTGATTATTTATTTACTATATATGCTCGGTTTGCCAAATATAAATTAACAATTCTGTATTTTGAATTATTCAAGTCCGACATGTGCGGATGCGAATAGTCCAAAATAGCGGGTCGTTGCATTAATTCTCTTACCCTTCGGTCTCTCATAATCGTAGCAATGCAAAGCAAAAACCATTCGAGGCATGATCGACTTGACCTCCTCTACAACATTCACCTTTGGTTCCTCAATTGGAACAACATTCCTTTGTGCTCGATTCTCGCTATTTTTGACAGAACTACTTCGACCATCTCAAGCATTGGCAGCTCTAGTACTCATAGTTCTTACAACCTAATCGGAGAAAAACTTCTTTTAGAGCATTTGTACATTTGGCTTTCTTCCAGTACTCTCTGCTGATTGCTCATACTAGATCAAACAGCTTATACCGCATTCGCTTCGATGCTTGATTTACAATTACAAATTTCCTTAATTTACTTGCATTTCATTTTGTTGCTGTTTGATTCCTTCTGCTTAATAGAATGCAATTTATAGCTATAATACTTATTCGTGTTTGTTGACATTATTCAATAAAGTTGTATTGCAGATTATTGTTAGTAATACATATACATTTTCTTTAGTCCTACGTTTTCTTTGATCTACGTTTGTATACCATGTATTTCTACTGCTTTTTCCGTATGTGTTAAGGAACCAGGATACATGTATCTATGGTGCAGTGATTTGATCTTCAAATTTTTCGCCTATTCATTTCAGATTAAACTCAACGTTCCTTTATTTTCCAATTGGCCTTCAATTAAGGGAAATTTCATCTCACATTTTCTTAGAAAACCATGAAGACACATTCATATGATTGATTAGAAATAATAAATTTGCTTATGGATGATTTGTTAAAAATGTAAATTTGTTATATTCAACCCGAAAAAAAAGCGTTCACATTTGTTCATACTCCTTTTAGGGGTGTGTAACATCTAAATTTCTTAGTAAAAACTTTGCGTTGATCACAAACATATGAATAGTTACATATATTAATACATGTAACTTGTTTTATCATGTCATAATTAAATCCCTTATCCCCTGTTTTGGTTTTGGAATTATCTTATGACTTTCCTTCTAGGATGAATATTTTAGAAATTCTACAGTGCATTATATATTAAAAAACAGGTTTTGGTGATACAAGAATTGGACCAAAAATAGATGTCACTCATTATGCCAGGATTAGCTGTCTTTGATGGTCAAACAACTTAAGGCATGCGAAAAGCCGCATGATCATATAACCAACCAACTATGAGCAACTTGTATCACTATGACGGATTTGAATATTGGATTCAACCTGTAATGATACCATATTTAGGATATACATTAGTGTTTAATGTATTTATATAAATTATATAACCGATCGAGTAGCAGATTAACAAATCCCATTACCCTGGGGATGGATGGTATGATTAACATATAATTATTATGATCACTAGCTTTTTTGGTTATTATGTTCCACTGAGATTCATTCTAAATTATTGTGGCCATGATCAAAATTTTGTATTTTAGACAAGTAAATGCAGTTATGTTGACTGAACCAAGTTAAGTTATGTTGTCTTTGGTAGGGATTATGATTATGCCTTACAAGGATCTTGTTTGTTCATATTGATCATTATGTTGGAAACACATTAGACCGAGTTTCAATCTACTACTGTAATTATAAGCAGATAAGATACAATTTCCTATAGAGTTAATTAGAATTAAATACTCAAATGGTATATGTCATCATGTGCATCAATTTGTATATAATTAACTAAATTATAAGTGGATAGGACACAATTTTGTATGGGGTTTAATTTTTTTATATTAATTTTGAATCGCTGGTATTAGGTTTGAATCCAATCAAATTTAAGTAATCTTTTGTCTTTCCCACGTCCCTTCCAAAATATAAATTAGAGCTGGTTTACTACCATAGATCATATTTTTCATTAGTACGATTGCTTTATTCATATTAATCATTCTGATAAAAAAATTGGTAATGTTTATTTTAAAAGGTAAACATATATACTTATATCTTTTTGGTAGACTCTATATACTTTTACTCTATAAAATAACTAAATATTCCTATTATGTGATAAATATCCTTAATTGTTGTCCAAGTGATATGATAAATAATAGATTGATTTCAAGCTCCAAAAAGGGCACTACACAAAATAATTAATTTCAAAGAACCTTGCCATGCATTTACGCGAATTACAATATAACCTTCATACATTATCTCCTAGTCTTGAAATATGCATCAACAAAAACAAAATTGGAATAGAAAATAAAAAAATAGAAAACAACATACCATACTACAGTGAACATTTGTGCAACCACATCAACAACGTAAATAAATTCAATAAGTTAAACAAAGTTTTGAAATTATACGAGCTAAAATGGCATATCCATCAATCTAAAAGGTAACCGTTTACATCAATGATTCCATCGAAGGTATATACATTACTAGCGATGATTTAGTCAACATGCTTTGCTCACATAAGCTCAACAGCGGACCTTTCTCTAAAGGTCCATGTCTGCAGCCATCAACTTCAAATCAAAGGTACATTCAACTTTGAACTTTAACCAAAAAATACCTAGGCAAATGACCAATATGAATCTTCTCTATATCCTTCTGGGAATTCCTCTTATGCAAGATGGTTTATTACATTATAGTTTAAGGCTATGAAATTTTCCTTCAATACACCACTTTATAGTTATCTCCTTCTAAATGCAGCTGTCATTTTATGTATATCGTAGATATATACAGTGTCATATAGTTTGTATTAGTATTATGGGTTTTCCATATTTAGTTACTGCTTGATTGGGAATTGAAAAGTTAATGCTGGAATTCGAATAAATTAAAGGTTTGACTAATTATTCTGTACCGCGTTATACATCACTCAAGAACGAAGGACATCTGGCTCACCATATTATATGTTTCTGACTTATTCAAACGTATGATTGTATTGATATATATTGAATAGGTTTTCTTAACTTTTTAACATATTGACGCAGCGCATTAACAAAAACTTGATATGTCGATGGAATTAGCAATCGGTGGATTGAATGATGCCGGAAATGCCCAAATCCGTTGATCTCAAAAGATACCGGATTCTAGCTATCCTTAACACGTTGATCGCGCACGATACCGTGATGAAGGATCTACGATTCTTCGACGTTGATCAAGCGCACTTGATTCCGTGAATCGGCTTCAACGTTCATTGATTCGAGCGCACTCAAATGCCGAAGTGGAGATAGGATATTTTCACTCGACTACCAATTTAAAGAAAGCACAAAGCAATCAAATGGAAATTTTATTCAATTTTCAACAACCTTTACGATGATACTTTTACCCCTATTTATAGGAGTTTACAACACATACGACTTAACAAAGCTGAAATACAAATATTACACGACTTAAAAACACACAAACACACAACGACCTAAAATAACAAACACGTGACTTATTTGCTTCAACATCGCGACTTACTGGGCTAGAACGACTTAAGAACCATGGCCGCTTCTTAACAAATTTATTCACGACTTAGAGAAGACTCGGCAGCGACTTATATATCTCAGCTACGACTTAACTTCCTTCTTCGTGACTTGTAGATAACTCGGTGACGACTTAACTATCTCACGAATCAACAGAAGGTGGTAAACGAAATTTGCGACTTACTGGAGCTTCCTATGTCGTTCGCGACTCAAAAATAGGTATATGTGAATCGCGACTTATAGGATTGAGGGGAAAGGGGTTGTCTCGTGTCTCGGTGATATGGATTTAGGGTTTTGGGCTGGGAGTAAGTCGTTCGCTATTTACTGGAAGCATGACTCGCGCGCGGCATATGGAATTCGCGATTTTAGGGATGATGTGATAATAGGTCGGCTGCGATTTATGGTGGAGTTAGGTCGTGGGTCGGTGAGGAGTAGGTCGTGGGTCGGTGATTTGGTCATGAGTCGTGGAGTGGCGATGTAAAGTGGAGGTGTGAGTTGTGGGTGGAGGTCTGAGTCGTGGGTGGAGGTGGCAACGCGATGAGTCGTTCGCGACTCAAGGAATCGATGAGTCGGCCGCGAGATAAGTGCTTCATCATCCTCCCCTTGTTGGAAAGAATTCGTCCTCGAATTCACATTTTCGTCGTCTTCGTCAAGTTCCTCCCCATAATACGGAATTAAGTGTTTGACATTGAAAACATCAGAAGTATGGACCTCTTCCGGCAACCTTAATCGATACGCATTATCATTGATCCTCTTCAAGATTTCTACTGGACCAATCTTTCGTGCTTTCAACTTATTGTAAGTTCCAACTGGAAAACGATCTTTCGTCAATACCGCGTAAACCAAATCACCTTCTTTGAAGACTACACTTCTTCGTTTCTTATCTTCCATTTGTTTATACTTTTCATTTGTCTTTCCCAATCGTTCCTGAACGATTCTATGGCATTCCGTCAACCCATCAACAAAATCCGCAGCCCGCTTAACTGTCCCCTTCGGTTGTGGAACCATCGTCAAATCCAATGGCCCCTTTGGTAAACTTGAATATACAATTTGAAATGGACTGAAACCTGTACTTCGGTTATTTGCATGATTGTGAGCAAATTCAGCTTGACACAGCTTCACATCCCAACTCTTTAAATTGTCTTTCACAAGACATCGTAACAAGTTTCCCAACGATCTATTCACCACCTCTGTTTGCCCATCTGTTTGCGGATGATAAGCACTACTAAAATTCAGTTTCGTTCCCACCAACTTCCACAAACTAAGCCAAAAATGACTTAAAAATCTAGTATCTCGATCAGAAACAATAGATTCTGGTAAACCATGCAATCGATACACTTCTTTAAAGAATAATTGTGCCACTCGAACTGCATCCACTGTCTTCTTACAGGCTATAAAATGTGCCATCTTCGAAAATCTGTCAACCACCACAAATATAGAATCACTACCCCTTTGAGTTCTTGGCAAACCCAAAACAAAGTCCATACTCACATCAACCCATGGTTTAGCGGGTACAGGCAATGGCATATACAACCCAGCATTGGTCGCAGTTCCTTTCGAAATCTGGCAGATATGACATCTTTCCACAAATCTCTCGACCTCTTTCCTCATTGAAGGCCAAAAATAAGATTGTGTAATTAACTGCAATGTACGATCACGGCCCACATGTCCTTCCTCGTGCAATTCCTTGATAAGTTTCATTCTCAAGCTACAATCTGGTATACATAAACGATTCCCTTTGAACAAGAATCCATCAACCAACACAGGTTCATCAGTATTCCCATCCTTAACTTTCTCAACAAATTTTACAAAGTAAGGATCTTCTTCAATCAGCTCTGGCAATAATTCGAAACCGGTCACTTCAACTTTCATTGTCGTTAATAAATGACTCCTCCTACTTAAAGCATCAGCTACACGATTGGTTACTCCTGACTTGTGCTTAACGACAAAAGTAAACTGCTGCAAATAAGCAATCCATGATGCATGTCTCGCGAAAATCTTGTCCTGCCCTTGCATATGCTTCAATGCCTCATGATCAGTGTAAAGAACAAACTCTTTCTGAAATAGATAGTGTCTCCAATGTTTAATAGCTTGTACAACAGCATAGAATTCAACGTCATATGTACTGTATCTCATCTTCGCCCCTGATAATTTTTCACTGAAATACGCAATAGGACGTCCCCTCTGACTCAACACTCCACCAATTCCCACCTTCGACGCATCAGTATGCAATTCAAACAACAACTGAAAATCTGGTAAAACAAGAATCGGTGCTGTCGTCAATAGTTCCTTGATCTTCTCAAAAGCAACCCCGGCTTCCTGTGACCACGAAAACTGTTTACCCTTCATGCAATCAGTAACTGGAGCCATCACGCTACTGAAGTGTGGAATGAATCTTCGGTAGAATGACGCCAATCCATGGAAACTTCTCACTTCCGTTATTGTTATTGGCTGTGGCCAATTCCTGACTGCTTCAACTTTATTGTGGTTCACCTGTATACCTTCTCCTGTCACAACATATCCCAGAAATAAAACACTATGCGTCATGAGCACGCATTTCTTCGTAGCAGCATAAAATTGTTCCACACGAAGAATAATCAGCACTTCCCTCAAATGTTGAACATGCTCCTCCATATTCCGGCTATATATCAGAATATCATCGAAATAAACCACCATGAACTTCCCAATGAATGGTCTAAAGATTTGATTCATCACCCGCATGAATGTACTAGGTGCATTTGATAAACCAAATGGCATAACCAACCAATCGTATAACCCCACTCTTGTCTTGAAGGCTGTCTTCCATTCGTCTCCAGGTCTAATCCGAATTTGGTGATAACCACTCTTCAAATCAATCTTCGAAAAGATAGTTGCCCCACTCAACCGATCTAGCAAGTCATCCAACCTTGGCATTGGAAATCTATATCTCACCGTAATCTTATTCAATGCTCGACTGTCAGTGCACATCCTCCACGTTCCGTCCTTCTTTGGTACCAACAAAGCTGGCACAGCACACGGACTCAAACTTTCCTGCACACGTCCCTGCTCAAGTAACTCTTCCACCTGCCTTCGCAACTCCTCATGTTCCTTCGGACTCATTCGATAATGTGGTCTATGCGGTAATACTGCTCCCGGAACAAGACCAATCTGATGTTGAATGTCTCTCAGTGGCGGTAACTCCTTAGGCAACTCTTATGGAAATACATCTTTAAACTCTTTCAATACCGGCTTTGCTTCTTCTGGAATTTCAACCTCTTCACCGCTCTCACGCCCTATCAACAAGTACACTTCAGGTCCCTCTTCGACTTCCTTAACAAACCCCTTCAAAGATAACAACGTTTTCAATTATTCGATCTCCTCAGATTTGCTCTCTCCTTGTTGCCTTTTCTTTGGAACTAAAATAATCTTCACACCCTCAAACATAAAACTGTAGCTATTGGTCCCACCATCATGCTGCACTGCTCGATCATACTGCCACGGTCTTCCCAAAAGCAAGTGACAAACATCCGTCTCAACTACATCACACCAAATTTCGTCCTTATATTTCTTTCCAATGGAAAATGGAACTCGAACTCGCCTATCCACCTTCACCTCTCCTCCTTTTCTCAGCCACGCTAACTTATAAGGATTTGGATGTTTTTTCGTTTTCAATTTCAATTTTCTCACTGCTTCTGTAGAAATAATATTGTCACAACTTCCTGCATCAATCACAAATTTACAAACTTTTCCCAGAATAGTGCAGGTAGATTGAAAAATGTTGCTCCTCAACCAACTAGCTTCATCTTCTTGCTTTGGTGTTAAACAAGACCTCCTCATCATTAGATTACACCCTTCGTCTCCCGAAGCGATATCCTGTTCATTCTCCTCAACTGGACTATCTTCACCCTCAACAGCATCCTCACTTTCAACGTCAGCTATCATAGCTCGTTTCTTCGGTTTTGGACACTCATTGCTTTTATGACCCATCACCTGGCAATTATAGAATTTGAAACCATTGTTAACCTTCGCCTTCTCACTCTCCTTTATTACGGGTTTACTGACAGGTTTAGAAACATTAGAACTTCCGCTAACACCCTTCACTTGATTATTAGAATTAGTATACACACCACCTCCACGCCTTCCCTGCTTCTCCCAAGCCAACGCTTTCTGATGTGCCTCCGCTACAGATCTTGGATCGAACATATTAACCATATCTTGGATCTGCATTCGTAACCCTCCAACAAACCTAGCAGTCAGCTGTTCTTCTGTCTCCATTATGTCATTTCTAGCAATGAGTTGGTAAAATTCATTGGCGTAATCATTGACTGATTTCGTCCCCTGCCTTAGATTCTGTAATCTCTGGTACATAAGTGATTGATAGTTGTATGGCAAAAATGTAGCTCTCATCAATTTCTTCATTTTCTCCCAATCAACAATCTACGACTTTCCCATCCGTTCTCGTGTAAGTTTAGTTTGCTGCCACCACGCCAATGCTCTCCCCCTCAACCTAGTAGCAGCCAACTTCACTCGACGATTCTCTGGAATCTCCTTGAAATCAAAAATTTCTTCAACATTTGACAACCAGTCTAAGAATTCTTCAGCAGCCATTCCACCATTGAACTCTGGAATTTCCATCTTCATTCCCGATTCCCATCGACGATCATCATCTACATCTCGATTCTGATGTCGTGTTTGTTCTCTATCTCGATAATGAACACTTCTCCTATCACCATCAAACTCCTCATCAAAGTCTAATGTATAGCGTTGTCGATTACGACCTCCAACATCTCTACTACCACTCCTTCGATCAACATTCCTATCACGATTATCAACACTTCTATGATCCTGATCTTCTCTTCTCTCTCGATTTGAATGTATCGAAGTTCTACTTCTCCCATGGCTCGATTCAGGTGAAACTCTTCTTCTACTTTGATTCATTTCAAGCATCATTCTCTCTAATCGACCAATTTCTTCGTTCAACTTTTCAGTAAAACTCTCATGGATTCGTTGCTCCATTTCATCGGCTTCTTCTCTTCCATACAAGGCATTAATATTGCGATGACGTTGAGCTCGTCTCGGTGGCATGATTGAACTTCACAAATAATTCAACAAATCTCCAAACTTCAACAAATCAAAAATTCAACAAATTTGACTTCAAAAATCTTCAAACAAAACAACTCCAAAACTACAATTCAAATCAACTAGCACGGCTTCAAGCTTGCCTCGAACTTCACTTTGGCGTGCAAACTCTCCACGCAAATTCAAACACCTTTCTCACACTTTGATCCAAATGATTATGGATCAAACACCCCAAACTTGTTGCAACTTCAATATGAACATGACGAACACTTCAAACTTCAAATACTTGGCTCCAAGACCCGATTTAGCTATGATTGGCTAAAACTCGCTCCGATACCAAACTGACGCAGCGGATTAACAAAAACTTGATATGTCGATGGAATTAGCAATCGGTGGATTGAATGATGCCGAAAATTCCCAAATCCGTTGATCTCAAGAGATACCGGATTCTAGCTATCCTTAACACGTTGATCGCGCACGATACCGTGATGAAGGATCTACGATTCTTCGACGTTGATCAAGCGCACTTGATTCCGTGAATCGGCTTCAACGTTCGTTTATTCGAGCGCACACGAATGCCGAAGTGGAGATAGGAGATTTTCACTCGACTACCAATTTAAAGAAAGCACAAAGCAATCAAATGGAAATTTTATTCAATTTTCAACAACCTTTACAATGATACTTTTACCCCTATTTATAGGAGTTTACAACACATACGACTTAACAAAGCTGAAATACAAATATTACACGACTTAAAAACACACAAACACACAACGACCTAAAATAACAAACACGCGACTTATTTGCTTCAACATCGCGACTTACTGGGCTTGAACGACTTAAAAACCATGGCCGCTTCTTAACAAATTTATTCACGACTTGGAGAAGACTCGGCAGCGACTTATCTATCTCGGCTACGACTTAACTTCCTTCTTCGCGACTTGTAGATAACTCGGTGACGACTTAACTATCTCACGAATCAACAGAAGGCGGTAAACGAAATTTGCGACTTACTGGAGCTTCCTATTTCGTTCGCGACTCAAAAATAGGTATATGTGAATCACGACTTATAGGATTGAGGGAAAAGGGGTTGTCTCGTGTCTCGGTGATATGGATTTAGGGTTTTGGGCGGGGAGTAAGTCGTTCGCGATTTACTGGAAGCATGACTCGCGCGCGGCATATGGAATTCGCGATTTTAGGGATGATGTGATAATAGGTCGGCTGCGATTTATGGTGGAGTTAGGTCGTGGGTCGGTGAGGAGTAGGTCGTGGATCGGTGATTTGGTCATGAGTCACGGAGTGGCGATGTAAAGTAGAGGTGTGAGTTGTGGGTGGAGGTCTGAGTCGTGGGTGGTGGGGGCAACGCGATGAGTCGTTCGCGACTCAAGGAATCGATGAGTCGGCCGCGAGATAAGTGCTTCATCACATATCGAAAAAACAACATTACAGGGATGTAGTATGTTGAAACAATGAATTTATACCAGTTACATATGATTATACTATAGGACTGAGTTTTTAAACAAAAATTTGGCTTCGCTTTATAAATTTAACTAATGGTTTATATAAGAATTTGAAGGTCATGTGCTCTTCTTTTCCTTTACATAAACTATTACCCTACATTCTGGTAATAATAATAATGTACTATGGAATATGATGCATTCATTTGTTCCCTAGATGTTAGTGGCCGATTGTGGAGTTATTATTAACTCGTAAAAATGTTCAAATGGATTGCATTAGTTTCCAACAATTGCCATATTACTTATAATCCTGCAATTTGAATATATACAAACTAATACAAAATTTTTGTCTATTATAACATATTAAAATACCTTGGTAGTAGGCGTAGTTTATGTTCACTTAACCCCATTTTTAGAGTATAGCGAGTTTTAGTTTGTTCTCCACCAATTCTTCAGAATTCGTTAAAAATGAAGATTCATTCTCTAAATTCAGTAAAATAAAGAGTTACATTTGACAAAGGGGGTAATGCAGTATTCATTCCATTCTCCATTTTGATAGACATTTGCAAAATATATAAATGAGAAATGCGCAATGACAGAGAAACAGTCTATATGATAAAAATAAGAATGAATTTTTTGATATTATATAAGTTGCATGTGAACATTTCATCACAATAGAATATTGATTCTTTTCAACAATGGCTTTGTGAAGTGTAATAAGCTTTGTATAACTGTAACAACCTTTTTCCACGGCAAGCTTCAAACTCTTTCATGATGTACCCATTTTTTGCATTATAATTACTGTAGGTAGTGGTATATTTGCTATGATCAAGTAGCTTTTTTACATGACAAAAGGGGGATGTGGTATTCATTCCATTCTTTATTTTTAAACGATTCTTTTATGTATCATTAGGTTTTTAAAATCAATTCATGTTATGTGATTTTACTACAACGTAAGAAAACATAGATGAAGTGATGTGTAAATTTTAACATGATTAAATCTTATTAAAAGAGTTTACTTCTTTATATATAAATCGTGAAAAATTATATTTTGGAATATTTCATAATCTTTTATGACGAATGAAATTATTGCCTTCCATGCAAATTTATTATATTGATTTCTTTTATAGTCATCGTGTTCATCCATATTTTAGCGGTCCAAGAAAAAAGAATGTACCCATTTGTTCGATATTATGCATAAGACATGTCAATTTCTATGCTTTTATATTTTTAATCGCAAGGATAGATCACTACAAATGTAACGAACGTAAATTTTAATAGTTTAAATTTATATTTAACTGGAAAGTTTGTGAAAATTTTAACAATAAAATTTGAAAATAAAAATTTATTATTTGAAATACGTCTATTTAAACATAGCAACTGGTTAATTTTAATCTGATAATATTGAAGTTTATTTTATTGTGAAATTTTATTTCAATTTAAATCAGTTAATAACAGTTGAATTTAAAAATATTCCGAAAATTAAATATGCCAACATGAGAAAATTTATTTAGAACACTCTAAATCAGATTGCGAAATTCGTTTCACGAAATTTGGACGTTTCTAGCTCCGTTTGGATTTTTCCGTACCGAATAGCAACGTACATCGGTACCGATTATCGACTTTTGATAGGATGATCGTACCATTGATATCTGTATACCGTTTTGATCGTCTTGTCGTGCTGATCTCTACGGTGTATTTGTTTGTATTTTGAGGTCCGGTATGCAACGAAAATAATAAATTGTTCATTGTAACGGTACCATAAACTATGACTTTACTACTTCTTTCGGTTTCAAAATTTGAAAGGTACTGTCCAATCAACCCATTAGTTGTTTTAATGACTTTTTCTGAATCAATGGACCGACATTACTATTTCCATCACTTTAGTTTATATTTACATTGGTACGTTTTATCTGGCTCCATGTCTCATCTCCTGTTCATACTGTTCCAAACATTATATATATACACACACACATACATACATACATACATATATATATATATATATTTATGTCTTTACATTGAGTCTGCACATCATTATTTTGTTATTTTGTCTCCCCATCTTCTCTCTCTTTAACAGAAATAATATTTATATACACCAACGTTTAATTTGGCCTGGAAATTTGTTGTTGCCCTCCTTCATCTTGTTCGAAAATCTCCCAATTCATATTTGGCTCATCTTCTTCTCTTTTGGGCTATTCACTTCTTCATCTTTTCGTGTGTGTGTCTATATATATATGTGTGTGTATATATATTCTTTTAAGAAAGCAAAGAAAAAAAATGGTGAAGATAATTCGTGTAGATGCTGTTTTCTTTTCTCGGCTAAACCATCATCACCACGATTTAATAGCCGAACACCCCTACCGACCAGCCATGTTCGCACAACAGTCCGCCTCTCAATCGAGACTAACCCCACCCAGATCCTCTTTTTGTTGCAGCAATCCCGATCCCTTCATCCCGACCACCATCTCCTCCGTGCTCCGTCGTTCCCCGCCCTACGCAGCAAGCCACCACACGCCGCCTGCCACATCGTCTGCCTGCATCACCTTTCTCCTCCACCCAAGCTTGACCCAAACTGCCTCCACCGGTCCTCTTCATCCTGCACCACCATACTAGCCTTCATTTCCTCACCAGTCGGCCTCGCCTCTGGCCTTTGTTTCCTGCAACCCAAGCCACCAACTTTCCCTGACCCACGACCATCACCTCCGCCGTGGTTACACACCTCAACTCGCCAAAGACGGACGCCAACCACTCCGCCTCAATGTTTTAGCTCTAGCCACAGCCACCGTAGTCCACTACCCTCCCTCTCATCGCCTTTAAAATACTGGCCGAGCCGTCCACCTCTCCCCTTTTAATTCTATAGGTATGTATATTTGATGCTTCCAGTAAGCAAGTTGTTTTCTTTGCTTTCAAACTTTCGGTTATGTATATTAACCTGCGGCAGTACAAATTGTCTATGGACGTCATGCATCGTTTATATATATCATGTTTGCCAATACCATAGTTTCATATGAATACCATATTTTCTTTTATATTATATTATATTATAAACAAAAGTATTTATATTTTTTCTGATATTTGTAATCTTTTGGAAAATTATATACTAGTTATATATTGATCTGTTTGATTTTATGTAATGTATTTGTAAAGGTAAAGGTTATAAGTTTATGAAGTTATAAATGTTGTTTGTTTAATATATAATACAAGTTGATATTTACTGTTTGTCAGAGGGTATTTTATTTGTTTATTAAATATTGATCTTATAAATTGTATATATATAAATATATAAAGTTGTTTTATATTGTATATTCAATATAGTATACTGCCAGCTTACTTTGTTTATGTGCGTGTAAATATATATGTTGTTTGTCGCTTAAAAAAAGGATTTTGTATGTATTATAGATTTATACATATCATATTTTAGTTAGGGAAAATGTTCCTATTCTTTTATACAAGTTATAGTAAATTGTATTATATATACACGTTAGTTTTGTGTTGAATTATATATATAGAGTTTATTTGATAAGTGATTCAGTGTAAAATTTGAAAATATAATATAGATAAATTATTTATAAGGACCAGTTTCTTCGACTCCCAATTATCGACATTAATACGTCCACTGTATGAACTACCAAGCAATCGAATGTCGGAAAACCGAACCCATAGGGTTTAAGAAGAAGAAAAAGATAGAAGAAGTAAGAAATAAATAAAAGCAATAGAAACAATATCATAATCTCACAATCACAGCGGAACAACATATAATAGATAAATGAATAATCTTTAAATCAAAAGAACTGTATCAGTTATTACATTACATCACATTATATTACATTATCAGAGTTTACAACAATAAACAGCGGAAAAGAAATACTATATACTAGTTGATAAGCTATGCCATCTAGCTTGATTCCAGATCTCTACAGCAACTCCTGAATTCCAAAATGACCCAATAACCTGACTCTAGGCTGCCCGTGTAGAAAATGATGGGCACCCAGAGTTTAGGAAGGGAGCAATGAACAGGTCAGTCATGGGACTGGTGTGAAAACTTAAAACAGTTTATCTTTTAAAACAAACAAAGAAATATTTTAAGATAGATCCGCAATGCTTTTAGAAAATGTAACTACCATAAGGCCTCCCGCCACACACACCATGCAAATGCAGAATTTTATGATAGTCAAACATGCTTGATATGCAAATTTCTTTGATATTATTATTATAAGTTCATAGTGGAAACCCTTTCGAAAGTATAATATAAATCTTAGCCAACATACGACCATTATCGTATGCCTACTATAGCTATCATGTTCAATAGCATGTTACCGCCACATTCCATGGCAGGTTATACAACTAAAACCGTACAGGGCTCGTATTGTTTCTTTGGATTTTCCAACAAATGGTCAGGCTAAGGAACTTTCTATTGCCACATGGGAACACCTCTGGCGGGACGCCCCGAGAACCTAACCGGATCTCTGCCAACACAAGGTCGGGTTACCTTTGCAAAAGTAGGTAACTACTGACACGAGTATGCCATCTCCCGGTTGTAAACAACCTTTATCCGAGGATCCTCAACCAACAACAATCACAAAGTCATATATATTTGCGATATCCACATAAGTTAAGTATCTGGGCTCCATACCATGATACCACTTCTATCCAGAAGGAAATGCACATACCTTAAGGGGCGTTACACCCTATAACCTTGCTGCATCTTTCCTGTTTTGACCATTACTAGGTTGTGAGGTCCGACGAAGTCTCGTCCACAAAGCTACGCTTTTCACAAAAGCTATGCTTTGATCAACAAATGATCAGCAGCACTTCGTATGCCACATTACCAAATTGGGATTGTGTCACTAGTAACCATCAACTACATAACATCTGAGCTCGTACGTCTCAGAGAAGGGTGTTAAGCTAAGAGAATAAATTATCCACCACCAATAGAAATTATTTGATAGAAACCGGCTTTACATCTCAAATTGTAATGTCAGACACACATCCATACAAGTCTGTTCCGGGATCGAACGGAACCGAAGGCACTTCCAAAGAATCCCTTGCAATCCGGATATTCACTAATCACATGCGAACTTCCATCAAAAAGGGTGATAAAATCTCTATATCGGAGATCAGCCGATGCAGAGACATTCGATGGTAATCCTTCTGTTTCTGAAAATATCCGGTCTTCAACACCGGTCTTCAAATGCTATCCATTACGACGTATCACTATTCGGAATGGGATTCATAACCCAAAGGTCCTCTCCCGGCTAAACCGAATAACGAGCGCTTATTTTAAAATAAGTGTAGCATTCAAATTCAAGCAAATCGCAACAAATACCCATTTAAAGGTAAATATTGATAATCGGTTATTTAAATATCAATAGATATGCACAACATCACCAAATTCCAAATAATTTTCCAAATTATTTATTTTCCAAATATATCTTTGCAAGATATATTTTTTCAAACTTCAACCATTTGAAAACAAATTTGAAATTACTTTTCACCTATACAACTTTTGAAAAAAAAAATTCAAATCATTTTGCTTAAGCGGAAACACTTCCAAATATTTTTTCATTTTCACTGGAAATCTGCCGAGTTTAAATACTTTAAAAAAAATTATAACACTTATCCAAAATATAATGGGAAAACACTTTGAAACAAAACAATTTTTCTTTAAACACTTTACTTAAAATATTAGTTATAAAAATATTATACCAATATTACATATAACTTAAGTCCAAACTAATCTTCAAAATAAAATTAGTAGATAGAGTATAACTATTTAAATAACTATTTTCTAAAACAATTATTGATTAAATCTTAGGAATAATCATTTCTATATCAACTTAATAAATCTTTACTTAAAGGATTTAAAACAATTTAAGAAGTTAATTTCTCCAAAGTATGTTTTTTAAAACCAATTCTAGAATTATATATATATATATATATATATATATATATATATATGTATGTATGTATGTATATGTATATATCTTTCAAAGCTATTTAGAAATTTTAATCGGCTTTCCAGGGAGAATACACTCTCATTTCAAAATGGTTCATTTAAACCAATTTAAATAAATCCTTACCGATTTACTCTAAATTTACGTTCCAAATCCGTAAATTTATTTCCACGCTTCAAAAATAAATCAATGTTTATTTTTAAAAAATTTCCCTTTTCTTTATAAATTCTATGTGAATTCACATTTCCAAAATATCTATTGATATACGATTTTCAAATAGATTTCAAATATTCACTTTCAACAACAATTCAATTTTTCAATTGATATCAAATTCATTTCAAAACACCAAATAAATTTCAAAATGGATTTCCAAAAGATTTAAATTCAATCACCGAAAATCATTTCCCAAATGGTTTAAAATTTTATTTCCTTTTAAAAATAAATTCCTTTTAAAGAAAACCAATTCTTTTATTTTTCAAACTCTTTAAAATCCGTATTTTTGAATAAATTCTTCAACCTTTGAATAATATTACCCGAAATCCATTTATTAAAGCTTCTCCCATATTTTGAAATTTTATTCAATAAGATTTAAAATAAAACTTTATTATTTTAGAATTCCTTCTTTCAAATTTATCCAATTCTCAAAAGTAAATTTTAATATAAACTTCCAACATGAATTTTCAAAAATCAAGTTTTTATTTATTTCCAGCATCTAACGATACCAAAATTATATTCGGCTAAATTTTAGCCTTCAACAATTTCAATCACAAAGATAATCATACAGAGATTATAAATAATCAACACGCAACATTGAAACAAATTCAATTATTTGAGGAATCCAGTTGGATCCCTCCAACCTGTTTCCCTGCATCCACAGATGTTAGCACAATACCAATCCTGTTTCAAGACGGGATATTGCGGTACATGGGTTTATATAAAATATTATCCACTATTATGCGGCGCAGTAGGGTCTCATCCGCTATATAATGCGGGAAATCAAATCCAAGTACATATATAATACCAATTCCACTTCAAGATGGAATATCGCGGTATATGTGTTTAATATAATAACCTCCGCTTAATATGTGACGTATATGGCCTATTTTAATACAACAAATAGCAATCATCATTCAATTACACAATCAAGAAATTTTAAATTTAACTATTTAAAATTTAAATCGAAAAAAATTTGATTGAGTGAGAAGTTCTCACCTTGCTTCCAACAGTGGTTTCAGCGTTTTATTCCGAATAAAATTAAACACGCGTTTAATTTTAACCAAAATTCACACTAGCTTCATTCAATCCCAATCCAGCTCCATTGCGTAGTGATCGATAATACGATTCCAACGCAAGTTGTTTCGTCAAACTCCGACCTCATATGACAAAGTTATAGCGTTACAAAGTTTATACGAATTTTATAAATACATAATTTACAAAATTATTTTATTTCCAAACCCAATTTATCTCGGCAGCATGTTTCAAACCCTAGCATCCTGACCGTGCGTGCTCTTCTTCCACCTCCAGGCTAAAACACGAGCGCAACCCATAGCTCACAAAAAAAAAAAAAATTGATGACCGCGCCCTCTACGTCGACATATACGACGATCAACGACCACCAAATTGAAGCCCATGGCCTACTCCATCACTGCTCCAAACATCGTGATGCTCAGCCTCGCCATTGTCTCGAAATTCATGCTGAAACGTATGAACTTTACATTGAGATTCACGTCGATTCGTTACGTGAAATCCAATCATAACCTTTGGATTGATAGCTCTCATCGTACTCTACAACTTCGTAGTTGAAAGTTTCTTGAATCGATTTGTGGATCGGAAGATAATTGAAGAAGATTGAAGACAAGATTTCGGCCATTGAAAATCAAGTGGCGGCTGAAGCTTGAAACCCTAGGGTTTGTGTAAAATGAAGATAATGGGGTCCTTTTATAGAAAATTGCAAAACACAATTCACTCAAAAAAATTCCGAACTCGAAACGAAGCGTGCCGCCTGGCATTTATAATGTTTTACCCCTATTCCGAACGCAATGGAATATGTATCGGAAGCCAATTCGAAATTATTTGGAAGCTAAGTTTTCAAATCGACTATTTAAATTTAAAAATTCACTCAAACCGATTTCTACGCATTTTAGCTTGCCCCGGACAAACAGTAAATCTGATTGACACGAAATTTAAAATCTTACAATAATTTAACATTACGGATCCAATGAAACTGGTCTCGTCGAAATCCGAGACTATTTGAAAAATGACTATTTTCACTCGTCAATTAAATATTAAAATATTCAATTTCCACAAATTAATTTTTAATTCAATTTTAAAAGGTCTATAACATCATTATAACTCCAATATGATTTAATACAACTTTAAAAATCAATTTAAATCACATTAAACCCAATTTCCAATTATTTCTGTAATTTCAAATATTAAATTATCGATTTAATTACACAATTAAATCTAAATGTTCAAAATATAATTTATTCGACTTACAAATTTTACTTGTTAATATTAAAAATCAATAAAATATACGAATTTCAAATGAAAGAAATTCTGGGTCATTACATTATTTCAGATATGTGTTTTAATGTTTTATCTTATGTTGTACATTGGGTGTTTAATTGTGCGTAGTGCTGCTCTTGGTAAATATGTAACGCATATGGTATATGTCACATATATGGGCTGTTTATATATTAATTTATATGTAAGTATCTGTGAACTTAACTTTTCAAATATATGTATATATATAACATAATAATATTATTTCAATTTTGTTGTATATAGGCAATATATTACTTAAAGCATTGATTTTAATTTAATATGATATTTTAATATTAAAAATCGATTTTAAAATGATCTACATCAAACTGATTCTGATTCAGTCCATCAATTCTTATCTATCAGCATGTCGAATTCGTGCCAATTTTGCTTTGTCGAATTCGTATTACTTGATCATAGGATAGAGAATTATACAGGCACCGTTGGTCTATATATAAATATTTTGACGACGATTTCTATGGTTCTGGAAGGGAATATATATGGTTTATTTAATATTGAAATATTTTATATAAATATGTTTAAATATAAAGTGCACTCAAAAATAAACCTAAATTAATAAAGTTTGATTTAATTAATATAATATGTTAAGTGTTATATACTTAAACTGATTTTCCAATGATTTGTGTAAGTAAGAAAGATAAGGTTGAATTGATTAAAATTGTGATTAGTTAAGAATTTTACTCAATTAAATCGACGTGAAACTATTTAGTTTGGAACTTTTAGATTTGATCTTATAACTTGATTTTGATTTAAAGTGATTGAATGGATATTTCAAGTTTAAAGAAATTGAAGGTAATATATATATATATATATATATATATATAGAAAATGTAACTTAAGGTCATATAAATAATATTGAATTTATTAAGGGAATATTTCAAAACTAAATAGTAGTGAAGTCAAATTGGGAGATAAATGCAATTATCAAATTTAGTCTTTGAAATGTTGAATATTTAAAGTTTTGATATATATTGACTTTGAATTACGTTGAAATTTATATGGTTTATTTGTGTTTTAAAGGTGTATTTGAAATCGGTAAATTTGAATTTGTTGGTCAGAAACTGAACTAGATGGAAAATGGATAAATTGAGATTGAATTAAATTCGAATGGGAAAGTCGAGTAGATTTTGAAGCTATTTGTGAAGTTTGAGGAAATCACAAATAATTTACTTTATAAATTATTTAACATATATATACTATTTTGGGAAATAGATATATTTGAAATAAAATGATAGTTCGGTTTTGAAGTATGAATTAATTAGAAACGACCACGGTATTATAGTGTATACTTCTACATTGTAGATAGTTCTATGGATCCTTAGAGGATGGTTATGCCAAACATCCTTTAAGTTACTTGTATTTCAGTTGATATTTTACTTGAGTTGAATATATTTATATAAGAATGTTAATCCTGACTCGAGTGTTTTGTGTTTTGTTTTACGCTCGGGTCAGACTGAGTGATACAGTATTTGAGACTCACCTTTGGAGTTTGGAGCTTCGTTTAGAGATCCAACTATCCATTCAGCTTTCATCCTTTCCAGTTGATTGGTTCAGAGAAGTCATCTGTTCGTACTGGAGAATTCACTGTGTTTGAGTTATTTTGTTGTATTTTATTTCTAACTCTGATGTTTATATAGTAGCTTCATGAACTACTATTTATCTATTCCGCTGCATTGTTATTCTATTACTCTGTGTCTGTGATTTTATGATTGATTTATTTACTGTATATGTTGAGTTTTGCCAAATTTTAATTTAACAATCTGATATTTTGATCAATTCAAGTCCGACGTGTGTGTCTGCCTATGCACTTGGCGGATGCGAATGTTTGGAAATATTAGGTCGTTACATTTTGTATTAGAGCCTTGTCTCTGGGTAAACTTAGCATATATAGTAAATTTATTTGCAGAATCACTTTTGTTTGAGCTTGAATTTCTTCCTCTTTGATTTAGTTTTCATTTGGACTTTGAAACGTTCCCTGCGGTTCCAAAATCCATTACCATCTCTCCCTATTCATGTTTCTTGGTTCTGGAGCATCCCATAACTCCACTTCAATGATCTCTATAAGAATAGGCGATCCCGCAAATCTTTGAATGATTTGTAAAGGGGAGAAACTTCTTTACAATTGGCATCTATTAACCGGAGATTTAAATTTCTTCAGAATCGTCGGAATTCATTTGAAGTTATTTGTAACATTTTTTATTCGAAAAATACTTTTAAATCATATTACTATATAATTCAAAATCCTAAATCAAATTTTCAAGATACCGGAGTTCAATTCCTCAAATTTCAAATTTAAGACTCTTCAATTATAAATCGTTTTTTTAAAATGATTTGAAGTGATCTCGGTGTTCAGTCCTCGATTTTCGGATTTGATATAACCCTATGTATTCAAATTGATTTACTGATTTGTTATTGATTTCTTGGATTTGAAATTGATTTCTTTTACTATTTTGAATGTTCGAGCACTTCCAAATGGAGGTTTAATTTTTAAAGCAAAGTAATTTTGAAGAGCATAAATCATTAGATAAAGTAAATGAGTTTGAAAATATTCTATTAAGTAAATGAATAAGACTATTTTGAATTATACTGATTTGAAATTTTGTTTCGAATAAAATTTAGTTCTAAAGGTTTTGACTTTGGAACATATTTTGTAGAGCTATGTATATGTAGAATGATGATTTTCAAAGGGTAAATTGGATCTTTCAAATAGAAATAAATAGTTTAAAGGTTTAAAGGGATGGTGGAAACCATTTTGGGTATAATTGATTTTGAGAAAATATTTGGTTTGAAAATAGATTGGAAGGTGAAACCCAGTATTTATATGATGATTTCGGAAATGAATTTGTTTGACATAAATTATGTTGATTTGGAAATTTGGATTATTTTGTAAAGCTATTATTTTGAAAGATTTGAAACTGAAGATATTTAATTTGGAAAAAATATTTTGGAGCAATTGCATATGATTTTGAAACTGAACTGATATTGAAATGAATTAAAATTGAGAACCTTTTTTTATTAAATGCTTGATTTGGAAGCTATCGAACTTATATAAAATTGATTTGCATAAGTATGATGCTGATTTGAAAACTATTGATTTGAAAGGTACTCAATTTGAAAAGTGAAATCTTATATAATGGAAGTCTATATAAGTGTGATTTGATATACTATTGATTTTGAAAAGTATTTGATTTGAAAAGGAAATCTTATATATAATGGACTTTATATATAAGTATGATATTTGAAATTGATTTGAAAGGGTACTATATGATGCATATTTTCGAAGTAAAGATATAGAAAGTGCCTTTTGCTTGATATCTGCTTTGTGGCCACATTGTGGATTCATTCTATCGATATTATTCTCTTTGATTTTGGTTTTTCGGATGTAATACTCAAGTGTCCTACCGTGGCATAACCCATGGCCGTTTTTTTTAGGTAGCGTAATCCGCAAGGTAGAGATTGCTTAAAGGGTATGGATGTTTCTTGGAGGATCCAGGCGTAACCATTGTTATGTATCCTGCAGTCTACAGTTTTATTATGGTGGCGTAATCCGTAAGGCAGAGATTTCTTAAAGGGTACGGATGTTTCCTAGGGGATCCAAGCGTAACCATTGTTATGTATCCTGTGGTCCACAGTTTTGGTTATCATGGCGTAATTCGCAAGGCAGTGATTGCTTAAAGGTACGGATGTTTCCTGGGGGATCCAGGCGTAACCATTGTGTATCTACGATCCAGGTGATTTGTTTGGATTGTACTATCCATATCGTTTTTTGAAGGTTTTTCAAGTATTTTTGCTGGGTGTCGAAACAGGTCTACTAAGTACTTGAAGAATTATAGCTTTGTGCGTGACCAACGCATGGCTAGAGTCTGCAAGAACAAGGATAAACTTGTTGAAACATCGAGTCATAAAAGTATTTTTTCGAAAGGAAAATTTGTTTCGATATAAAAGTATTTTATTATAAAATTTATTTTATTACAAAAGTATTTTTCAACAAAGAAATTCTGTATTAATATTTGAAAATTTGAAATTCTTATGGTTCTATATTAATTATTCGTGCCCGATACTATTCTTTTGAACCTACCTTATCTGCTCGGCTTTATTTATCCACCTATATTCTTTCTTCCGAATCTACCTTCTTTCCATTTGAATATGTCCTTTTAAAATTATTTTTATCTTTCTACTACATGGTTTAGTAGTCAATTTTTAGTGTTGTAAATATTTTAGAAGTTATTAATTAAATACAACATATTTAAAGTAAAGGATTATTGATATATTAATAATGTTGAAAGTATCTTGAGATAAATTAATAAATTTACGAATTATGGATTTAATGTTTCAATAGTTTCTTTGTAAATATAAGTAATGATATAAATAATTGTTTTCAAATAGTTTCACATATTTATAAAGGCATTGTTTAAACATATAAAGGGTATTTATAACGGAAGCAAGAAATTTTACAAATGGGTTTTGAAAAGTTTTAGAAGTATTAAAGATAATTGAATTGCAAATGAAGTTTTTGAATGAATATCTCAAGTAATAATTTATATAGTTTTAAATTAATTTTTATCCTTGTCTTTCAATCAAATTTTCTTTCTGGTTGTCTCTTTTACCTACCTTCTTCCTTTTCGGGTACGAAAAGTTTGAGTGGGGGAGAGTGTAACGATCGTAAACTTTAACTGTTTAAATTTATATTTAACTAGAAATTTTGTGAAAATTTTATCAACAAAATTTGAAAATAAAAATTTATTATTTGGAATACATCTATTTGAATAGCAACTGGTAAATTTTCATCGATAATATTGAAGTTTATTTTATTGTGAAATTTTATTTCAATTTAAATCAGTTAATAACAGTTGAATTTAAAAGTGTTCCAAAACCTAAATATGCCAGCATGAGAAAATTTACTTAGAACACTCATAATCAGACTGCGAAATTCGCTTCGCAAAATTCGAAAGTTTCTAGCTCCATTTGGATTTTTCCGTATGGAGTAGCAACGTATATCAGTACCGATTATCGACTTTTGATAGGATGATCGTACCACTGATATCTGTATATCATTTTGATCGTCTTGTCATGCTGATCTCTACGGTATATTTATTTCTGTATTTTAAGGCCCGGTACACGACAGAAATAATAAATTATTCGTTGTAACGGTACCATAAACTGTAATTTTACTACTTCCTTCGGTTTCAAAATTTGAAACTTACTATCCAATCAACCCATTAATTGTTTCAATGACTTTTGCTGAATCAATGGACAGACGTTGCCATTCCCATCATTTCAGTTTATATTTACATTGGTATGTTTTATCTGGCTCCATGTCTCATCTCCTATTCACACTGTTCCAAACATAATATAAATATTCAAGTCTTTATATTGAGCCTGCACGTCATTATTTTGTTATTTTGTCTTCCCATCTTCTCTTTCACTTTAACAGAAATAATATTTACATACACTAACGTTCATTTTGGCCAGGAAATTTGTTGTTGCCCTCCATTGTGACGACCCGCCTTTCTCAACCCAGGAAGACATTTCATCATTAAGAAAGAAAGGGATAGAAATAGAAAAGAATAGAAAGAAAGAATAACAATATCAGAATCTCACAGCGGAATGGAATAAAATATAATACATCACATAACTATTACATAGTTATACATACATCAGAGTTATAAAATATCACATAACAGGACTGTCATATACATATATGTCCATACATACATCCAAAATACAGCATACACTAACTACACATCGGAACTACATATATAGATAAATATGTCTGGTCTTCTCCCCAAAATAGCTCCTCTAGAAAATCAACACTCCTAAATACCTTTCACTTGGCTACTCATAAAAATTTGAGTACCCAAGAGTTTATGAAAAAAAAATATAAACTCCGGGTCAGACTGGGTCTGGTATGAGTAAACAGATTAAAATTTCTTAACTTTGAAAATCATTTGAAAAAAAATTATCACGTAAGACTCCCCACAAATAAATACGGGTAAGTTTTTACCTTACGCTAACCAAAATATTTTATAGGAAATTCAATGATATTATAATAGTGTCTAGGGTTTTCAAGTAAATAGAAAATAGCCGAAATTGTTACATCTATTAAATTCCAGCTACTAGCCACAAAAGTGGGTAATACAAATCAAAACCGTAGGATCTCATAGGGAAAATGGGTTTCCAACAATGGCAGGGCTACTGGGGTAACGCCCGTCACAGTACGGGGCCTAGATCACTGTACCGAGGATCACTCCTGACCCCCTACAACACAAGGCCGGAACCATTCCTTACTGAACAGTCCCGAACAAGATAACCCCGCAGTTGTGGCCAACAACTGCTCACACAGCCGAAATAAAAAGGGACATCTAGACAGGGGAATATCTTGTCCTGCTTGGGCATGACCCACCTAACCTTGCTGCATCTCCCTTGTTTTAGCCATTCCTGGTTGATGAGGCTTGAGGCTACGATTACCTTTATTGAATATTATTCTTAGAATGCTCATCGTCTGCCTGACGTTGTGTTGAAAGCATTCAATCCGTACAAGCTCGTTCCGGGTTCGAACGAAACCGAAGGCATTATCTCATTACACTCATTTTGGAATCACCTTCAGAGTTAACGACGATAACCCTTGCATTCTGAAATACCATCTCGATCACTATATGATAAGTCATGACCTATCGTTTAACTTGGATCGATGTGGTTTTCGGAGAATCAAAATTGATTCTTCCGATCCCGGTCTCATCGGAATCCAAACGCCATTTTAAAGGCCAAGTTGTCTATTTAACTTAACAGTTCAATTTAATATCAGAATTCACATAACAGGTATAACAGACAGATCATACACAGTTATCACAGATATCCATAATATATCACAACATATCACATAAACATCATCAACAGATATCAAAGTCAATCAAAATGAATTATCAATGCGTACCAAAACAATTAGTTTTACTTTACTTAATTTATTGCTCAGGAATAAACTACTTTATTCTAGTTTAATTAATTACTGTATAATTAACTTATTAATGATCAATTAATCAATTAGATATCATTAATTATTAATTTATTAGTTATCTAATCTTTAATTACTTATTTAATTAATTAACTTTTATTCATTAACTGTTACTTAATTACTCGGTTAATTAATTTATTTTTAATTGTTAATTGATAACTTACTTATTAAAAAAGTAATTACTTATTTAATTACCATAAATTACTTTACTAAATCAATTATTATCAATTTAATTAAAGTATAATTCCTAATTAATCACTTAAGTTAATTTCCATTAATTAACTTCAAGTAATTAGCTAACGTTCTTAAGATTTTAAATTTGATTTAACATATGATTTATTTTAATTACCAAAATTAATTTAAGGTCATCAATTTAAAAATCTCAAGTATAAATTAATTAACATCCTAATTACTTAGTATTAATCACCTATCTTTACATACTTATCTTATAAAGCTTTTAAAACAAAGATTAGCCAAACTAACTAATTATTTTGTTACTTAGTTATAAAAAATACTAAACACAATTATGCACGTTTATACGGTAATGGACCCAAGACAGCCGTCTATCTTTACTCGAGAAAACATCGAGTTTTCCCGTGCGTTACCCGCGTTTCTCTCTCTATCTTCTTCTCCTCTTCCTGTTTCTTCTTCTCACTTATTTTTTTTAGTAACAGATATTATACGAACTGCAGAAGCTACACACTAAAACGACCCGAAGTCACCTCCCCTTCCCACTCGAGTATCACTCGATACGAAGTCACCCACGACTTCACTGACACGCTCACGCCACCGTGAACGTGCATGGTGGTGCGCTTGGCCTCCGGCGAATCGCGGAAGCCCCCACAAATCACAAAACGTCCACTTGTACGAAATCGAAACCCAGATTTGAAATTACAAGCTGAAAACAAAAAATGTCCTGCAGCTCGAACATGCGACAACAAACACCCACTGACAAATCCTTCGTGCGGCCACCATCCATCACCGGAGGTGATGGAACTCCACCAGAACCTCGCTCACATCCCCCCAACTACACCTAAAATCGCGATCAACTCGGTTTCCCTATGATGCCGAAAACAAAATTTTACAGAGCATTAAAAAAAATAGGCACTAAACCATACTTTTACCTCCACTGAAAAATCTATGCATTCGAAATTTTTTTAAGCATTTTTCCTGTGTTAATACTTCTTCAAGCTTGCTTCATGAAAATATTCAACAACTAAAATCAATTGAATCAGCCACAATTGAGAAAAATGTAATTTCATTTCATATTCAAATTGCACCATAAATAATGAACTAAAAATCTTCGTTTTCAATTTAAAAATCCTAACTTTGTATATAGATTCTTGCTAGTTATTTGAATCAGTAATTTATTATACTTGAATTTAACACAAATTAAATGGTTTCCCTGTAAATCATTTTACAGTGAGTGCACTCCATTAACAAGCTTGCAAAAGTTTTAAAATCTTGATTTTATTTTTGTTTAGACAACATGGTTTATTTTAAAAAAACATAAGCCTATAAATAATCAAATGAGAATATCTTGTATTTTGAATGGTACTTGACCGTGTAACTATACTAAAACTACAGATTCAAGTTTAACAGGAAACTTATACTTGAACACAAAATTGCAAACCCAATACATAGGTCATCATAACATTATAAATACATCAACCACACAAATGAACTTAAGACTATAAATTTTGTTTACTCACCTGTTATTAAATTAAACAGAGAGTTGTTTGAATGTCATAGAGTTTGATGAAGAAAACTGCAGATTTGAATTTTCTGAGACTTCTTTTTAGTTTCCAGCTTTGAATTAATTTTGAATTTGCAAAGTAAAGCTGTTTGTTTCTTTCTCTTATCTCAGGGTTGCTTTTAAGTTTAGTTAAGTTTTATAAATGAACATAGTATACAGGTGTATATATATATGTTAAAGCTACTTAACAGGTTGTAGCAGGCCAGTTAATATTTGTATTGTCGTTTTCTTTCTTTTTATCGGTCAAGTAAAATATCCTGCAGAATGAAGTGATAAGGTGATTTCGGCTGCCTGTACTTGCTAAACAAGAAGTTGTGCTAACCTTAAATGCATGTTTTCATATTTTCTTACATCTAATTAATGCTTATGCTTCATTTATGCTAACAAGTAATAAATGTTTCAGATTTCTGTTTGTTTTGTACAAGACACGGATTTTTTTCATTATTAATTTGAAGTGAAATCTTTTGTTTTCTTATGCATAAATATATTTACACTTTTATTATCGAATACTTCATTTATTTTTTCATTTATACTTAGAATCACTTCTTTGTTTTGTGAGCATATATATGTGTATAGCTTGTCTTGTCTTCTTTGCATTATTCATTTGTATATACAGGTTATACTTTTCAACTTTCTGATATGTTTGTTTAAAAGTTATTGTTAGCATATTAGTTGTATTTTATTTGTTAATTAAATTTTCAAACATTTGATTTATAACATATACTTGCATTTTTATACTTCAAGTTATAATTTATATTTGTATATTTATTACTTTAATTACATCTTATAATTTATAATTATGCTTTATACTAGTTTTGCATGTTTATGTTTATAACTATTTATATTGTTTTACACTTATGTGTTTATGTTTAATATTACTATGTTTATTAATTTTAAAACTTATCATTTTAAAAACTACAATTGTATCCATATATATTATCAAATTATAAAAATATAAAGTCTTTGATTTGATTTTATTGAATAAGACAGATTTTGTTTTAAATGGTTTCGAAGCATTTGTAGGATCTAGATTAACCCTAGAGGGGGGGGGGGGGGGTGAATAGGGTTATAGCAAATTTTCTTGATTTTAAACACAGAAGGAAAATGCAAAAATAAATATGCTGAAAAGTAAACCACACACAAAATTTACCCAGCTTCGGCAACCCCTGCCTACTGCTGCATTCACAGATTTCTAGTAGAATTAAACAGTATCACGCTTACAAACACTCTACTAGACTCGCAGACCCTTTTGCTCCCGCTCACAAACACTCTACTAGACTCGCAAACATTTGCTCCCGCTCACAAACATTCTACTAGACTCGCAAACATTTGCTCCCGCTCACAAACACTCTACTAGACTCGCACACCCTGCTCCCGCCTATAGAGTTTCGTTTACTCGCAAACTCTTCTCCTGACTACAATAGAACTTTGATTGCTCGCAAACTCTGCTCCCGCCTATAGAGCTTTGATTACTCGCAAACACTGCTCCCGCCTATAGAGCTTTGCAAACTCGCACACCTGCTCACCGAACTAATTCTAACTAGACAATCTGACACGACCTAATCCCTAGGTGGTGATTTACAAATTCTTCGATTCAAAAAGTAAAAACAACAATTAAAAAAAAACTTTAAACCCTAATTAAAATAAAGCCCTTTTAAAACTTAAACCCTCTTTTATTATTCTTTAACAAGACGGCCCCCTTTTAACTTCAATCCAACCCAATCCTTTTATCTTGAGAAAAAATGGCTGCTTTATTCTTCGTTCATTCCTTTTAGAGATGGCGGCTTGTTCTTCTCTGCAACTAAAAGTAGGGCTTCGAATCTTTGCTCCTTGCTTCCAAAATTAGGGTTTTGAAGCTGCGCCTTTTCGTGTGCTTCGTTCTCGTTCGTTCCTTCTTGGCCGCTTCGTTGTTCGATTGAGTTCGACTCCTTGCTTCGGTATGTAATTTAATCTCTTTTTCTTTACTGGTTAATGCTTGAACTCGATCATGATTCGAGTTGGATGATTTGTTCTTTGTTATGCTCGAACTCGAATGAATTTGAGATTGCCGTTGATGATGGTTTATATAGGATTTGATTTTCTATTTTTGCGTTCGTATATGTTGATTTGAATTTGTCATATGCCGTTCGATCTGGTATTGATGCTTGAGATTTGTTCTGACTTTGTCACTATCGTATTTTTGGTAGCTTGATTCACACGGTATTGATTTGATTTTGTGGTCAATTTTCTTGGCTATCACGGTGAACACTTGTTTGACTTTGACAATACTGATTTCGTGAATTTTCACTTTGTTGACTTGTTCAACATTGAATTGGCGATTCACTGTCACTTCGGCCTTTTGATTTTCTAAACTTCGGTCTTGTATCACTGATTGACTTTTAACTTGTTGCATGAATTTCATTTCTTTGTCAATAAGGCATTTTGATCGAGCTCTGTCTTCATGTAGCTTGCTATGTTGTTGGTTCATTTGAAGTCGTAGCATTCATGTTTGACATATATGCACTGTGTGGTCTTGAGCACTTGCACATTTGTTCACCTGCACTTGTTACTTCTGTTCACCATTGGTCTCTGTTGCATTTATTGTTTGCTGTAGATTGCATTAACCTGGTTATCTTTTATTTTCTTTGTTCGTGATGGCGGCCTTGATTTGTTGGTATGTAGTTGCACTGCACTGTTGCCTTGTTGACTGCATCACCATATTCTCTGTTTTGATTTGCATTGATGCAGTTTCCATTCATGTTGTATCTTTGGGAGTTTGCACTGCTTCATGTTGAATTCATTGAAGTATTGATTGTTGCATTACTTAATGTCGTCACTATGTTCAACATGGTCTTCGTAGTTGGTGATCATTTTGGTTTCATCTGAGTGTTGCATATCAGTGTGCTTCTGTCTTTGGCTATCTTTCTTTCAGTGCTTGTTTGTTGTACATGTTGCATTCACTTGCATTCATATTGACACTGGTTTACTGTCTGCATTCACTACATTTTGTATATGCATTTGCCTTTGAGTTGTTTTGTCTTCACTAGCATTGCTGTACACTTTTGGTCATTGTTGTAGTTGTATTATGTGATGTTGCCTCTTGTTGCTGTCATATACATTCATCAATGTTAGCATCTGCATTGCATAATTCATGTTGTAGCCTGGTCATTTGTGCACTGCCTTTGGTTCATGCTGTATTGTCTCTGTATATTTGTTATTCTTCTCTGTCCATTTGGCTGCACATGTGAACTTGTGTATTTGGTCTCGTCTCCATATAGTTGAAGCTTGCTGTGCATTGGTTCTCTGTAGTCTGCACTTGTATAGTTGGTTCCATATTCATGTATCTTGATGTTGTATACACTTTTTCATGCTGCTGTGATGCAGTTTCCTTTATTGTTGTATCATGATACTTTTTTGCTTGCAGACCATGTTGCATGTATGTTTGTTTGGTAGTTGCTTCAGTCACTTTGTTGTATACTTGGGCTTTGAACATTTTCAACCTGATGCATCTGGACTTGAGCATATTTGATGAAATTGTTGTCTGGTCTTTGCATTGCTGTGCATACTTGTTGTTTGGACATTTTTGCAGTTTGGTCTTGCTGTTTGTCGAGTTGCTTTTGTTAGTTTAGTCGTGCACTTGGTCTCTTCACTGTGTTCTCTTCATGCCTGACTTGATGCTGGTTTGAGGCTGTGTCATGTTTGAACATAGCATTCATGTGTACTTTTGATTCGCACCTGAGTTGAATCCAGTTTTAAAACTCGGGTTTGACCTTGTGCTGAGAGTCGTGATTTTCAATATTATTGCACGTGAGTTGAACCCGGTTTTTCATTTGGGTTTGACCTGTGCTCACCTGTCCCTGTAAATCAATCAAGTGTATATATCGGCGTGCACGGCCTTGTGGCATATACAGTAATACACTGTGTATCTCACAAGTTGTTCGTGTATGATGAATTCAAATTTAAATTATGACGAACAACCCAAATAACTGAGGCAAATCATATTTTCAAAAATTATCTTTTATTTTTGAATTGCAAAAATATTTCTTTTTCAATTTTACTGCGTTAGTTTATATTTTTGCAGATTTCTCAGATGCTGGATTCAAACTGGAATGCAGTTGAAGATAAATACGAGTGTGAGTGATATGTAGTGAGGTTATTAATGTAAATATAAAATCGTGATGTATTCAAAATTGTATATGTATAGTGAGACCATGAAATTGTACTATTCAAAAGTGTAATAAATATTTATTTGAATAAAATATCTGTTTGAATTCAAATTCTGTGTAATATATTTTATTCAACAAATATTTATTTAAAATTTGAAAAATTGAATAGTATATTAACAAATACATTTAAACGAATGTATATATGTTTATTATCATCAAACAAAAATCATATAAGCGCAAAGCGCGTATTCAACAATCTCCCCCTTTTGATGATAACAAACATATATTTTAGATTTTGAATGTATTAAATGTATTTGATCGTTCAATATTCTCCCCCTATTTGAATGCTTCCTCTCTACATGATACTCCCCCTACATATATTCATACAAATAAAAATATGTAAATGAGCCTATATGCAAATGGAAAAATTATTTGACCTTTGCTTGATTTTATTTGACAAAATCTTAACTTTTCTCTCCCCCTTTTGTTATCAGCAAAAGAATAACAGTGTTATAAAAATAGGGATGAAGTGACAGACATGAATCAAACATTTAACTCAATTGAATATAAATATCAAATTTCAATAAAACTCAAACGAAAATCATAATTACCCTTGTCAGGCGCATATTCCACTTTCAGAGTTGATGGGGATAAAATAATCAAAAAGTCATACAGTTCTGTCTATTTGTGGCATATTTATTTCAGGAAATTTGAGTATCTACTAACCATGCATAACCGTTAGGACTTTTAAATGAGATTAGTAGTATTCCAATTTAATTTAAAAAATGAAATTAAGTATCTTCTAACCACGCATGACCATGAGGACTTTTAAATGGGATTAGAATCAACTTGTCTATTAAATCAATTAATTTTGATATGCGTTCCATACATGCATAACCGTGAGGACTTTTAAATGAGCATGGAAGCACATAATCAAAAAATCCAAGTAATTCACCCATGCATAACCGTGAGGACTTTTAAATGAGAGTCAATACTTTGGATATTTATTTTATTGAAGAATATAATAAATTGAAGCACATATAATTTCCTTTATAGTAATAAATTGAAGAACGAATGATTTCCTTTGTAAACTACCACAAATTTACATACTATATTTAATTTTGATGAGTGATGGTCGATAGAAAGATGATAGAAATAGAAATGATCATGGAATTTTTACCCAACAAAAAGTTTTTATAACTCTTGCTATGAAATTCTAAAGAAATTTTCTAATTATACATTCTCGAGTTTTAATATATGATAAATATCAACACTCATCACTTTTTCAATTACTATTCATCTTTTCGATAATCAAAGGGAGTCAGATTAGTCAAAATTGTCATTTAAAATCAAATTCAAAAATTATAAAATCAATTTTTCAAAAATGACTAATCTGTAAATATGGTCAAACATGATTTTCTCGAGGGGGTTTTATAAGAAAATTTTCTGCCATTTGAAAATTATTTCAAGTGAAAAATATGCAGATATTTTCTTTGAAAAAAAACGATGCAGCAAATGAATGTTTCAAAAATTAATCACGTTCCACTAGTAATTTTTCTATCAACTATATTACCAGAGTAATCTGCATCTGAATTTAAATTTCACTCAATATTCACTCGTTGGATGTCAAAGACCAGATTGTGAAATTTTAACAAGCTATCTCAGAATGAAATTTGAAATGAAGCCATGATAACACTCAAACAAATGTCATAGTGTTAATTTCAGAAACCGTAGGATAAACAGTTATATTCATGAGTAATCAACAGTCAATCAACATCATAATTATTTCAAAAAACCATTTCTTGAAGTTTCAACAATTTCTTAAAATCCTTTTTTTTTGTTTAACAGCTTTACACATGAAATTTGAAATCGTGCAAATTTTCAAGCAGTGACCAAAATGTCAAAACCAATATATCTACATGTAGCATGAGTAACCATCATTCGAATGAACAAATTTATATGGATTAGTTCAAAGTTGAAAATCTGATTGGTCATCATTTAAGCACAAATCAATGCCATAAATAAGAACAAGTCAAAAAATCATATCAATTAAGTCCGAATCAGTCAACCATCATAATTACTCCAAGTAATTCTATTTAAAGATGGTTGGTCAATATTTTGAAAAAAAAAATCATAGCATCAAAAACATCATCTTTTGTTCATCTCAATACTGGCTGATTTTAATTTAGAGTATGGTGCAGATAATCACATTTAATATATCGTTAAAAAACAATTTTACCTTATTACCTTTATGATAATTTTTTGAGATTGCCCATTGTGATTCTGTCACCTTTGTACTAGGCTAAGGAACTTTGCTTTGTCGCCCATCGTGTTTCTGGAACAGCCAAAAATCCAGAGAACAATGTTGTTGTTCCTTAGCCTGCCACCAAACCTACACGGGAAAAGATTTATGTGACCTATTTGTTTTTATAGGTCCACGATTGTTAGTGGCAGAATATGAAAAATATGTTTTTGGAGACCCAAAACTATTTATATATGTTCCTTTTGGCACCCAAATTTGTTTGACTTTCAAAGATTTTATATTTGTGCCTTTTGGAACCCAAATCGGTATAGTTTTCACATGTTTGGGTCTATACCAACAATTATTGTGATTGTGTCCATATTTTCTACAAATCGTGCACATTGAATTTTCTTGATTAATCTCATTTCTAACATATTCAGAGTGACTATATCCAAGTCCTTGTTTATTAATATTGATAGTTTGTTTTCCTATTAACATATTCAACGATTTTTCACTTTTGGAAAATTTTTCTAAAGTCGTTGACAATTGTTGGACTTGTATTTTGAGAGATTCATTTTCGTTTAACAATTGTGTGCACGTTTTAATAGAATTCTCTCTTCTAGTATTTTCAATTTTTACAATCAGAATTTCGTTTTCAAGTGATTTCATTTTAATTTCTGATTTTTTAATTTCTTCTTCAAATGTTGGACACTTATCACACTTAAGGATCCTACTTTGATAGGTTTTAACTAATTGGTTAAGTTGTTCATTTAATTCTATAAAAGTGTCTTTTTGTGATTCAAGTTTAGCATATTTCTCCCTAAGTCGTTCAAAACAGCCATTTACTTCGTGGAAATAAATAAGTAATTCAGAGTGAGTAAGTTTTGATACCTCGCTTGGCTCGTCGTCGTCACTATCCGTTATATTCCCATGAAGGCACATATCTGCTTTCTCACTTTCACTGCTATCGCTTTTATTCCACGTGGCTGCAAATTTTCTTTTTCAATTCTTCATTAATAATGTCAGCTTGGCTGCTCCATCATCATCATCCTCATCACAACTGCTATTTACCAATCCTGTTAAGCATATTTCTTTAACTGAGTCGGTTGTGGAGGACTTCTCATTGTTGTTGACTTTTGCACCATATATTGCATCGAGAGTTTTCCAAATTTTCTGTGCATTTTCACAATGAGAGACGAAATAAAAATTATCACGATTAATATGAGAATATAATATATGCATAGCAAGAGCATTAATCGAGATAATTTCCTTATTTGCTATATCACACCCATTTTCAATAATATCCCAACACTTAATATTAACAGACTTTAAATATAATTCCATTTTTAATTTCCAATTCAAAAAATCTGTTCCATCGAAAATAGAAGGAATAATATTGAAACGACCCTCAACAAAAATATTATTTGGTGGATTCATGACTCTAGAGTTAAAAGAAAAATAAAATACCGGGCTCCGATACCACTTGTAGGATCTAGATTAACCCTAGAGGGGGGGTGAATAGGGTTATAGCAAATTTTCTTGATTTTAAACACAGAAGCAAAATGCAAAAATAAATATGCTGAAAAGTAAATCACATACAAAATTTACCCAGCTTCGGCTACCCCTGCCTACTGCTGCATTCACAGATTTCTATTAGAATTAAACAGTATCACGCTTACAAACACTCTACTAGACTCGCAGACCCTTTTTCTCCCGCTCACAAACACCCCACTAGACTCGCAAACATTTGCTCCCGCTCACAAACATTCTACTAGACTCGCAAACATTTGCTCCCGCTCACAAACACTCTACTAGACTCGCACACCCTGCTCCCACCTATAGAGTTTCGTTTACTCGCAAACTCTTCTCCTGACTACAATAGAACTTTGATTGCTCGCAAACTCTGCTCCCGCCTATAGAGCTTTGATTACTCGCAAACACTGCTCCCGCCTATAGAGCTTTGCAAACTCGCACACCTGCTCACCGAACTAATTCTAACTAGACAATCTGACACGACCTAATCCCTAGGTGGTGATTTACAAATTCTTCGATTCAAAAAGTAAAAACAACAATTAAAAAAAAACTTTAAACCCTAATTAAAATAAAGCCCTTTTAAAACTTAAACCCTCTTTTATTATTCTTTAACAAGACGGCCCCCTTTTAACTTCAATCCAACCCAATCCTTTTATCTTGAGAAAAAATGGCTGCTTTATTCTTCGTTCATTCCTTTTAGAGATGGCGGCTTGTTCTTCTCTGCAACTAAAAGTAGGGCTTCGAATCTTTGCTCCTTGCTTCCAAAATTAGGGTTTTGAAGCTGCGCCTTTTCGTGTGCTTCGTTCTCGTTCGTTCGCTCTTGGCCGCTTCGTTGTTCGATTGAGTTCGACTCCTTGCTTCGGTATGTAATTTAATCTCTTTTTCTTTACTGGTTGATGCTTGAACTCGATCGTGATTCGAGTTGGATGATTTGTTCTTTGTTATGCTCGAACTCGAATGAATTTGAGATTGCCGATGATGATGGTTTATATAGGATTTGATTTCCTATTTTTGCGTTCGTATATGTTGATTTGAATTTGTCATATGCCGTTCGATCTGGTATTGATGCTTGAGATTTGTTCTGACTTTGTCACTATCGTATTTTTGGTAGCTTGATTCACACGGTATTGATTTGATTTTGTGGTCAATTTTCTTGGCTATCACGGTGAACACTTGTTTGACTTTGACAATACTGATTTCGTGAATTTTCACTTTGTTGACTTGTTCAACATTGAATTGGCGATTCACTGTCACTTCGGCCTTTTGATTTTCTAAACTTCGGTCCTGTATCACTGATTGACTTTTAACTTGTTGTGTGAATTTCATTTCTTTGTCAATAAGGCATTTTGATCGAGCTCTGTCTTCATGTAGCTTGCTATGTTGTTGGTTCATTTGAAGTCGTAGCATTCATGTTTGACATATATGCACTGTGTGGTCTTGAGCATTTGCACATTTGTTCACCTGCACTTGTTACTTCTGTTCACCATTGGTCTCTATTGCATTCATTGTTTGCTGTAGATTGCATTAACCTGGTTCTCTTTTATTTTCTTTGTTCGTGATGGCGGCCTTGATTTGTTGGTATGTAGTTGCACTGCACTGTTGCCTTGTTGACTGCATCACTATATTCTCTGTTTTGATTTGCATTGATGCAGTTTCCATTCATGTTGTATCTTTGGGAGTTTGCACTGCTTCATGTTGAATTCATTGAAGTATTGATTGTTGCATTACTTAATGTCGTCTCTATGTTCAACATGGTCTTTGTAGTTGGTGATCATTTTGGTTTCATCTGAGTGTTGCATATCAGTGTGCTTCTGTCTTTGGCTATCTTTCTTTCAGTGCTTGTTTGTTGTACATGTTGCATTCACTTGCATTCATATTGACACTGGTTAACTGTCTGCATTCACTACATTTTGTACATGCATTTGCCTTTGAATTGTTTTGTCTTCACTAGCATTGCTGTACACTTTTGGTCATTGTTGTAGTTGTATTATGTGATGTTGCCTCTTGTTGCTGTCATATACATTCATCAATATTAGCATCTGCATTGCATAATTCATGTTGTAGCCTGGTCATTTGTGCACTGCCTTTGGTTCATGCTGTATTGTCTCTGTATATTTGTTATTCTTCTCTGTCCATTTGGCTGCACATGTGAACTTGTGTATTTGGTCTCGTCTCCATATAGTTGAAGCTTGCTGTTCATTGGTTCTCTGTAGTCTGCACTTGTATAGTTGGTTCCATATTCATGTATCTTGATGTTGTATACACTTTTTCATGCTGCTGTGATGCAGTTTCCTTTACTGTTGTATCATGATACTTTTTTGCCTGCAGACCATGTTGCATGTATGTTTGTTTGGTAGTTGCTTCAGTCACTTTGTTGTATGCTTGGGCTTTGAACATTTTCAACCTGATGCATTTGGACTTGAGCATATTTGATGAAATTGTTGTCTGGTCTTTGCATTGCTGTGCATACTTGTTGTTTGGACATTTGTGCAGTTTGGTCTTGCTGTTTGTCGAGTTGCTTTTGTTAGTTTAGTCGTGCACTTGGTCTCTTCACTGTGTTCTCTTCATGCCTGACTTGATGCTGGTTTGAGGCTGTGTCATGTTTTAACATAGCATTCATGTGTACTTTTGATTCGCACCTGAGTTGAATCCAGTTTTAAAACTCGGGTTTGACCTTGTGCTGAGAGTCGTGATTTTCAATATTATTGCACGTGAGTTGAACCCGGTTTTTCATTTGGGTTTGACCTGTGCTCACCTGTCCCTGTAAATCAATCAAGTGTATATATCGGCGTGCACAGCCTTATGGCATATACAGTAATACACTGTGTATGTCACAAGTTGTTCGTGTATGATGAATTCAAATTTAAATTATGACGAACAACCCAAATAACTGAGGCAAATCATATTTTCAAAAATTATCTTTTATTTTTGAATTGCAAAAATATTTCTTTTTCAATTTTACCGCGTTAGTTTATATTTTTGCAGATTTCTCAGATGCTGGATTCAAACTGGAATGCAGTTGAAGATAAATACGAGTGTGAGTGATATGTAGTGAGGTTATTAATGTAAATATAAAATCGTGATGTATTCAAAATTGTATATGTATAGTGAGAGCATGAAATTGTACTATTCAAAGGTGTAATAAATATTTATTTGAATAAAATATCTGTTTGAATTCAAATTCTGTGTAATATATTTTATTCAACAAATATTTATTTAAAATATGAAAAATAGAATAGTATATTAACAAATACATTTAAACGAATGTATATATGTTTATTATCATCAAACAAAAATCATATAAGCGCAAAGCGCATATTCAACACCATTCTATTTTAAATGTTCAAATCAAAACTTTCTTTTAAAAACATATATAACTGTTAAATGTCCAAGATCTCATCAATTTAAACATTGACAAGTTTATATTTAATTTAAATTAGATTAAATATTCATTAAAATATGCTGTCAAAAATCCCGGGTTGTTACATTCCTTCCCCCTTAAAAGAATTTCGTCCCCGAAATTTAAAACAACAGTTAATTCAAAAGCTTTTATATTAACAATCCAAACATACATATCATTCATACAATAACACAATCAAACAGTCTACTCTAACAAACATCACTAGTTATCCGAACATAAATCCGGATAAGCATTCTTAAAACTATCGAGAGTTTCCCAGGTACAATCTCTGGGATCCTCACTCCATTGCACCTTGACGAGTTTCACCACTTTGTTCTTGAGTTGCTTCTCGTCTCGATCCACAATCTGAACTGGATTTCTGACCACGGTTAAATTGGGTTCCACTTCCAAATCTTCTTGAATAACCGGTTCTACAACCAATGACAGATCATGAACGAATTTCCTCAAATGCGATACATGAAACACATTGTGAATCCCAGACATCCGCTCTGGCAATTCAATCCTGTAGGCTACAGCTCCAATTCTTTCCAACACTCGGAATGGTCCAATGTATCTCGGAACAAGTTTTCCCGTTTTTCCAATTCTTATAGCACCTTTAATTGGGGAAACTTTAACAAAAACCAAGTCTCCAATCTCAAATTCCAATGGCCTTCCTCTTCTATCCGCATATTTCTTCTGACGATCTTGAGCAGCTTTCATCCTTTTCTTGATAAGCTCAACCTTCGTAGAAGCTTCACGAATAAGATCGGGCCCGAGCACAAGACGATCCTTCGATTCAATACAACAAGATAGGGATCTACACGGTCTTCCGTATAAAGCTTCATAAGGAGCCATCTTGATACTCGCTTGATAACTGTTATTATAAGAAAATTCCACTAAATGAAGATGGTTGTAACAACCCGCATATTTATCGATTTTTATATTTAAATATTTTATCGATACTTGGAATTTGGTCCGAAAAGCTACTTTTTGCATACGGTCGAATTAGGACTCGGGACCACTCCCATTGAGTTTAAAATGCCGTTTGCAACCTTTTTGAGTGGAAGCTTCGATATGTTTGGAGTTAGTCAAGTTTTGCTACTTTTCACTTTGGGTTTGGGTTTGGGTTCAGCCCTATGTTTAACTTATACTCAAATCTGAACCACTCCTCCCCATTCACTCTCACTTCCTCCTCTATTCAGTTCTAAAGCATCAATGGTGGGAGAGATGGGAAATTAAAACTCCAAACCCTAGTTTTCTTTTGCAAATCAAACTCTAACTCCAAACTAATAGAAGAACCCATTGGTAAGCTTCTCTTCTTCTTCTCTAACTCATTTTCTTATCAATTTCAGAAATTCCTAAACCTAACTTTGGGAATGTTCTTCTTTTAAAGCTTATAATCAAGCTTCTTGAGTTGGATTTGAAGAGTGGTTGATTCTTCTTTTCTTTCAAGCTTCTTCTTCAATCGTTTGGGTTCAAAGGTGAGATTTTTATCTCACATCTTTTTCTATATCTATCATTGTTGTTAGGTATGAATTCCTAACATATGTGCATATTCATATGCTTTCAATTTGAATCGATTTGGTGAATTTTCCTAATTTTTGTGTTTTGGTCCAATTTTATGAAAATCCTTTTTTGGACAATTGGACATTGATATTCGGGGTGTATCGAAGAGCTTTTAAGGCCGGGTTGTCACTTGGCGTAATTCCTTAGTCGACATTGCTCGTCCGATCGCTTCCGATACGTTTTGGCCACTTTGGCCTAGGCAAATTGTTGCCCAGACCAGGTGACCAGACGTCTGGTGACCAAGTCCAGACGTATGGTTTGGACCTGGAAAGAAAAATGTAGTCACGCATATTATAAAAAAAAAGGCAGAGACTAATTCCAGACGTCTGAAATTTAGGATCAGACGTCTGGATAGGTCTCAGACGTCTGACTTGAAGTTTCAGATGTCGGGTGTTCTCTGGATTATTCCCAGAGTATAAATCCAGACGTCTGGATTCTAAACCAGACGTCTGATTAGTTTTCAGACGCCTGGATTGGACCTTCAGACATCTGGAACTGTTTAATTTGCCTATTTTGGCTATTTTTGAGTATTTTTCCAACTTTAATCGATTCTTGTTGATTCCCTTTTTGTTGTTATCATTTATTATGGACTTTGATGACATTTTCATCGTGATTTTTAGGAATATCCATTTTGATGGATTCGGTATCGATTTGTTTGGATTTTATTCACATCTTTGTATGTGAATTTAAGTGATTGATTGTTCCTACAATCTACTTTGTGATTTGTCACTTTAAAAATATAAAGGTTTTCTATACTAGTAGTAAATATCAAAATTCTTTCATCAAAACGATTTCAACATTTATTTTATTACAAAGCTCGTTTCTTAAACCGTTTTCCAATCTATTAGTATATACAAGCCTTTACCTCACTCGTATGAGAAATCTAATTAAACGTCCTAGTAAAACGAGTGGTATGAAACGCTTGCGTTTACTCGTCGATTAATTCTTGGACTTGTTCGATTGAATCTCTTGTGACAATTTTCTAGTGGAGATCTACAGTTTGTTCGTAAATATTTAAGTTAAGCAAGTGGTTATGGGACATGAAGCTAAACTCATATATTTACTAGCTTACTGTAATTGACACTTCTTGATGATCATGATGATTATTTTTGTGATTTAGACTAGCAATTATGTGATGTCTCTTTGTCTGCAATTTAGACTAGACCCCGTTTCTGTGTGATTTCGACTCACACATGTGGGGTAGCCCCCCATGGCCTTCGGGCCATTCGTGTGTCAAAAATCAATGGCTAGCTACCATGAGATAGCTTCTCGTTCGTGTGATACATATGTTGGTGAGCTTTAATGCTCCCGCTCGTGTGATAGGCCTCCCCCATTTCTTGTGATTTCTGGATTTCGTGTGTTGAATTCTAGAATTATGCTTCACCTATTTTTGTGATTTCTATTGATGTGATTTATCAATTTTTGTGCATTGGTGAATTCGTGTGTCATTGACTTGTTGTGAATACAAGTCTTGGGTATGAAACCCCTTTTTGGATCTTTGTGAAGATTTTTGTGATATTGATTAATCTCATGTTGAGTTTCAATTTCATACTTATAGTAGTATGCCATTATGGATATCATATGTTTATGCCATATCTCTTATTCTATATCATGTTATCTGATATTTATAGTTAGACTGATCCGTTTATTATTTTCTTATTAAATAATACTCGGGTCAGACCGAGATGTTACAGGTGCTTCAGCTTGACTTCTCACTTGGGATTGATCTCTCTGACTTTTGGCTAACTACTTAGATTAGTAGTTTATTTCGTTGTATACACTTGAGATATGGACTCATAGTTGTATTCTTTTGTATAGCACATGTTGCTATTCTTTTGTATTATTGTGGATCTTTTTGACCACTACTCTGATATACACTTTCATGTGTTATTTATATATCCATATCTATTTCTGCCTTTGTGATATGAATTGTCTGTGACTGATTTATGTTATGTTTATTTCTATATTTGTTTCCAAAGATACTATAGCCACTGTGTAGTAGTTTTGGGTTTGTGTCGGTATGACGGATTTCTTCTTGATAAAGAAATGCATGTAATACTATCTGGCATATCGATGCTCGCACAAAGCAATTACACGGATGGTCGCTCCTCAACAGCCTTATTCTCTGCGCTAGTTGACTGCATTACACCGTAATGTTCTTGGCTAGCGTGGGTATAGAGGTGGGGCGTCACAGCTTGGTATCGGAGCCAAACTTCGGAACAATATGTAATATTATAACAAGGATCATCGTCCTAAGTCTTTCTTAGGAGTCGTGTTTTAGGATTTAATTCGAGTCTTCATACCGATTCATCCTATTTTCTTTATGATTCCTTGTTTTTTATATCAAGATTTGCTTGATATTTATCTTGAGAATAACTTTTTCCTCTTCTTTCTTTCTTAAAGAAGAGAAATGGTTAGACCTGGTCGTCCCAGAGCTGAACCATCTGGTGCTCCACCACAGGATGGAGTTTTTATGACTACCCAGCAACTTCTTGACCTTGTCACGAATGCTCAAGCAACTGGAGCTAACCAGGAACCTTCTCACCCAAAGTCGGGATTTGCACGCTTGTGCAGCGATTACACTAATTTGGGTGGGAAGCCATTCAAAGGTTCCGAAACTATTATTGAAGTACGGGCTTGGCTAAGGTCATGCGATCGAATATTTTCTCGCATGAATCTTATTGACCTTCACCGAGTTCAGGTGGCCTCTAGTATGCTCCAAGAAAGAGCATTGGACTGGTACGAACTTCTTATTTCTGAGATTAATGAAGCGGATCTCACCTGGGTGCAATTCCGAGAATGCTTCGAGTTGAAATTTGTACCAGAAGCAGAGAAAGTGACATTCGCTTGACAATTTATAGACCTTGTTCAAGGTGATTCTTCCATGACTGATTATGTCGCCTCCTTCGAGTCGCTTTCCAAATATGGGGTTGAATACATCAACACCCCTTTGAAGAAGAACCAGAGATTTGTCTATGGCTTAAACAAAAATCTCAAGAAGCCATTATTTCTAAAATTAGAAGTTTCTTTCGACCAACTCATTGATACCGCTCTTCGTCTTGAAGAGGCGGATAGGGAAAGTGAGGTTGAAGTGGTGGGTTCCAAACCAAACATCAACAACAAGAAGAGGCCAAACAAATTCAAAGGTCCTTATCCCAATAAGAAAGGGAGGCAAGCAACTCCTGCTGCAAAGACCTTTTCCTCTACTAAAGGGAAATGCTTTAACTATGGTTCCAGAGACCATTTTGCGAACAAGTCTTCAAAGCCTCGTACTTGTCGATATTGCAAAAGCCCGGATCATTATTTATCTTCTTGCCCCAAGCTTCAGGGCAGGAAGGAGGGAAAGTTAAATGTTGCTCAAGCCCCTGGTAACACATCTTGTGGCCAAGGTATTTCTCATTCTATCCTTGATGGCATTATTTTATTTTGTGATCATCCTATTCGAGTTCTTCTTCAACTCTTAGTTTGATTTGTAAAGATGTGGAGATTATTTTGTGTGATTTTCCTTTCCTAGCCGATTTGCATGTCATGCGTTATTTAGGCTTTGGAATGATTTTGGGAATGGATTGGCTTAACCGTTATGAAGCTCATATCCTATGTCCTATGTGGACTATTCATCTTCGACATCCTCAATCTGTTAAACAGATTTCTATTAATCTTAAAGATTCGGATTCCAGCTTGGTTGCATCTTTATATTCTTTAAATCCTCGTGATGACGATAATGATGATGAGGAAGATATTATTTCTCTTATTCATGTTGTTCGTGAATTTTCCGACATATTTGAGCCCGTTTTAGGATTACCACCTAAGCGAGCAATTGAGTTCAGAATTAATCTCATTCCTAGAGCTCAACCTATCACTCGTCCTCCTTATCGTATGTCCAATAAAGAAAACGAGGAGATGCGTAAACAATTATCCGAATTGGAGACGAAGCAATTTATTCGCTCTAGTTCCTCGCCTCGGGGAGCTTCAGCTATTTTTGTGAAGAAATCCGATGGTACACTTAGGCTTTGCGTTGACTACCGCAAGCTTAATGATCTTACTATCAAAAATAAATATCCTTTACCTCGGATTGATGATCTATTCGATCAGTTTAGTGGTGCTAAAGTCTTTTCACAGTTGGACTTGGCTACCGGTTTTCATCAGCTTCGTATTGCTGAGGATAGTATTCTTTGACATCGTTCCGTACTCGTTATGGATCTTATGAATGGCTTGTCATGCCATTTGGGTTGACGAATGCCCCAGCTTATTTCGTTGACCTTATGAATAGAGTTTTCAAAGATTTCCCCGACCGGTTTGTTCTCATCTTTATTGATGATATTCTTGTGTATTCAAAAACCGAGGAGGAACATGAGAAGCATCTTCGGATTGTATTGGAAACTCTTAGGAGTAATCATTTAAAAGCAAAGTTTTCTAAATGCCACTTTTGGCAATCTCGTGTGAAGTTTCTCAGTCATATTATTTCCGAATCCGGAATTTCCGTGGATCCTTCAAAGATTGAAGCGATTCAAGATTGGAAGAGACCGGAGAGTGTGACGGAGATTCGTAGTTTTCTTGGATTGGCAGGTTATTACCGCCGTTTTATCAAAGACTTTTCTAAGATTGCCGTGCCTCTCACTAGTTTAACGAAGAAAGGTGTTAAATACATTTGGTCGGACAAATGTGAAAGTTCTTTTCAGAAATTAAAAGAACTCCTTTCTGATGCTCCTATTCTTGTTATTCCCGAGGGGAATAAAGATTTCGTTGTTTATACCGCTGCCAGTCGCATTGGTTTGAGTGTCGTTCTTATGCAAAAAGAACGTGTTATTGCTTATGCTTCAAGGCAATTAAAGCCAACCGAGACTATATATGCAACTCATGATTTAGAGCTCACGGCTATTATTTTCGCTCTTCGGATTTGGCGTCATTACCTTTTGGGAGAGAAATTTGTTCTTTATACTGATCATAAGTCCTTGAAGTATTTATTCTCTCAAAAGGAACTCGAGTTCCTTGCTCCTTATGATCTTGATGTTCTTTATACCCCCGGTAAGGGTAATCGTGTCGCCGATGCTCTTAGCCGTAAACAACAAGCTGTTGTTTCTATGATGATATCCGAATGGAACGATCTCGAGATCTTATCCACTTGTGAGATTCGAGACCACGTATCCGATTTATGTTCATCATTTGTTTTATGTAGCCTTGAGGCTCATCCTTCTCTTTTAGACCGCATTCTTGAAGCTCAAAGGCTAGATCCCGAATTGGCTCTTCTTGGCCAAAATATTAAGGATAAAGTTGATATCGAAGGTTTGAAAGACTTTGATATCGATTCTCGTGGCGGCATTCCAAAATTTGGTAGACTTATCGTGCCAAATATTGGTGATCTTCACAAAGATATTTTAGAAGATTCCCATCGTTCTAAATTCACCATTCATCCCGGTAGTAGCAAAATGTACGCGGATATGAAGCGACTTTATTATTGGGAGCGAATGAAACTTGACATCGCTAACTTCGTTAAGCATTGCATGACTTGCCAACTCGTTAAGGCCGAGCATCAAAGGCCCGGTGGGTTATTGCAACCTTTAGAAATTCCATTTTGGAAGTGGGATCAGATTTCCATGGATTTTATTGACGGCCTTCCCCGTTCTCGTTCGGGTCATGATAGCTTATGGGTGATCGTTGATGGCTTACTAAATCCGCCCATTTTATTCCCATTCAATCTAATCGAACCGTTCCTCTTTTGGCCAAACTCTTTATTAAAGAGATTGTTAAATTACATGGAGTTCCTACTTCTATTGTTAGCGACCGTGATCCATAGTTTACTAGTGGATTCTGGAAGAGTCTTCAAAAAGCTTTGGGAACGAAGCTTAATTTTAGCACCGCTTATCATCCCCGGTCCGATGGACAAACTGAGTGTGTGAATCAAACTCTTGAAGATCTTCTTCGTTCTTGTGTGCTTGATTTCGGTGGAAGTTGGGAAGATCATATTTCCCTTGTTGAATTTTCCTATAATAATAGCTTCCAATCTAGTATTGGTATGGCACCTTTTGAGGCACTCTACGGAAGGCCATGCCAGTCTCCTTCTTGTTGGCTTGAGGCCGGTGAGAGGCTGGTTTTAGGCCCAGATTTTATTCGTGATTCCACAGAAAAGATTGATCTTATTCGTCATAGAATGAAAGAAGCCCAAAGTAGAAAAAAATCCTATGCCGATAACCGGAGAAGGAAATTAGAATTTTATGTGGGAGATCCCGTATTTATCCGTGTTTCACCTATGAAGGGTGTTGTACGTTTCAGCCGATCGGGAAAATTGGCGCCTCGATATATTGGGCTGTTTCCTATCACTAAACGTATTGGTTCCATGGCTTATCGCCTTTTATTACCGGCTCAATTTTCTGCTATCCTTGACGTGTTTCACGTTTCTCAACTTCGGAAATGTCTTCGAGATTCCAATTCTATTCTTGAGCCCGGTGTTGTGGAAGAAATTGAAGTTTCGCCTAATTTAACTGATGAGCAACATCCTATTCGTATCATTGCTTCGGAAGTCAAACGACTTCGAAATAAAGATGTTCCTCTTGTTAAAGTTCAATGGTCTTCAAATCCTAAGGATTGTTCTTGAGAATCTAGAGAGTTCATCGAGCGAACACATCCGAACTTACTTTCTCGGGCTCTTTGAGGTGAACTTCTTATTCCAAATTTCTTTTGTGTTGAATATGCACTTATGGTTGTTACTTTATATTTTCTTCTTAAATATTGCGAGGACGCAATTTCTTTAAGGAGGGGAGTATGTAACAACCCGCATATTTATCGATTTTTATATTTAAATATTTTATTTAAATATTTTATCGATACTCGGAATTTGGTCCGAAAAGCTACTTTTTGCATATGGTCGAATTAGGACTCGGGACCACTCCCATTGAGTTTAAAATGCCGTTTGCGACCTTTTTGAGTGGAAGCTTCGATATGTTTGGAGTTAGTCAAGTTTTGCTACTTTTCACTTTGGGTTTGGGTTTGGGTTCAGCCCTATGTTTAACTTATACTCAAATCTGAACCACTCCTCCCCATTCACTCTCACTTCCTCCTCTATTCAGTTCTAAAGCATCAATGGTGGGAGAGATGGGAAATTAAAACTCCAAACCCTAGTTTTCTTTTGCAAATCAAACTCTAGCTCCAAACTAATAGAAGAACCCATTGGTAAGCTTCTCTTCTTCTTCTCTAACTCATTTTCTTATCAATTTCAGAAATTCCTAAACCTAACTTTGGGAATGTTCTTCTTTTAAAGCTTATAATCAAGCTTCTTGAGTTGGATTTGAAGAGTGGTTGATTCTTCTTTGCTTTCAAGCTTCTTCTTCAATCGTTTGGGTTCAAAGGTGAGATTTTATCTCACATCTTTTTCTATATCTATCATTGTTGTTAGGTATGAATTCCTAACATATGTGCATATTCATATGCTTTCAATTTGAATCGATTTGGTGAATTTTCCTAATTTTTGTGTTTTGGTCCAATTTTATGAAAATCCTTTTATGGACAATTGGACATTGATATTCGGGGTGTATCGAAGAGCTTTTAAGGCCGGGTTGTCACTTGGCGTAAATCCTTAGTCGACATTGCTCGTCCGATCGCTTCCGATACGTTTTGGCCACTTTGGCCTAGGCAAATTGTTGCCCAGACCAGGTGACCAAGTCCAGACGTCTGGTTTGGACCTGGAAAGAAAAATGTATGCACGCATATTATAAAAAAAAGGCAGAGACTAATTCCAGACGTTTGAAATTTAGGATCAGACGTCTGGATAGGTCACAGACGTCTGACTTGAAGTTTCAGACGTCTGGGTGTTCTCTGGATTATTCCCAGAGAACAAATCCAGACGTCTGGATTCTAAACCAGACGTCTGATTAGTTTTCATACGCCTGGATTGGACCTTCAGACGTCTGGAACTGTTTAATTTGCCTATTTTGGCTATTTTTGAGTATATTTCCAACTTTAATCGATTCATGTTGATTCCCTTTTTGTTGTTATCATTTATTATGGACTTTGATGACATTTTCATCGTGATTTTTGGGAATATCCATTTTGATGGATTCGGTATCAATTTCTTTGGATTTTATTCACATCTTTGTATGTGGATTTTAGTGATTGATTGTTCCTACAATCTTCTTTGTGATTTGTCACTTTAAAAATATAAAGGTTTTCTATACTAGTAGTAAATATCAAAATTCTTTCATCAAAACGATTTCAACATTTATTTTATTACAAAGCTCGTTTCTTAAACCGTTTTTCAATCTATTAGTATATACAAGCCTTTACCTCATTCGTATGAGAAATCTAATTAAACGTCCTAGTAAAACGAGTGGTATGAAACGCTTGCATTTACTTCGTCGGTTAATTCTTGGACTTGTTCGATTGAATCTCTTGTGACAATTTTCTAGTGGAGATCTACAGTTTGTTCGTAAATATTTAAGTTAAGCAAGTGGTTATGGGACATGAAGCTAAACTCATATATTTACTAGCTTACTGTAATTGACACTTCATGATGATCATGATGATTATTTTTGTGATTTAGACTAGCAATTGTGCGATGTCTCTTTGTCTGCAATTTAGACTAGACCCCGTTTCTGTGTGATTTCGACTCACAGATGTGGGGTAGCTCCCCATGGCCTTCGGGCCGTTGGTGTGTCAAAAATTAATGGCTAGCTAACATGAGATAGCTTCTCGTTTGTGTGATACATATGTTGGCGAGCTTTAATGCTCCCGTTCGTGTGATAGGCCTCCCCCCTGTCTTGTGATTTCTGGATTTCGTGTGTTGTATTCTGGAATTATGCTTCACCTATTTTTGTGATTTCTATTGATATGATTTATCAATTTTTGTGCATTGGTGAATTCGTGTGTCATTGACTTGTTGTGAATACAAGTCTTGGGTATGAAAACCCTTTTTGGATCTTTGTGAAGATTTTTGTGATATTGATTAATCTCATGTTGAGTTTCGATTTCATACTTATAGTAGTATGCCATTATGGATATCATATGTTTATGCCATATCTCTTATTCTATATCATGTTATCTGATATTTATAGTTAGACTGATCCATTTATTATTTTCTTATTAAATAATACTCGGGTCAGACCGAGATGTTACAGGTGTTTCAGCTTGACTTCTCACTTGGGATTGATCTCTCTGACTTTTGGCTAACTACTTAGATTAGTAGTTTATTTCGTTGTATACACTTGAGATATGGACTCATAGTTGTATTCTTTTGTATAGCACATGCTGCTATTCTTTTGTACTATTGTGGGTCTTTTTGACCACTACTCTGATATACACTTTCATGTGTTAGTTATATATTCATATCTATTTCCACCTTTGTGATATGAATTGTCTATGACTGATTTATGTTATGTTTATTTCTATATTTGTTTCCGAAGATATTATAGCCACTGTGTAGTAGTTTTGAGTTTGTGTCGGTATGACGGATTTCATCTTGATAAAGAAATGCATGTAATACTATCTGGCATATCGATGCTCGCACAAAGCAATTACACGGATGGTCGCTCCTCAATAGCCTTATTCTCCACGCTAATTGACAGCATTACACCGTAATGTTCTTGGCTAGAGTGGGTACAGAGGTGGGGCGTCACAATGGTCCTCCCAAGATCCTCCAAAATCTAAAACAAAAGCCCGGAGCATATCCTCAAGAATACGATTAAGGCTCTCCGTCCGTCCGTCCGTTTGAGGATGATAGGCTGTACTCAATATCAAATCTGTTCCCATTGCTGATTTCAGAGCTCCCCAAAATTTGCTAGTGAAAATAGGATCACGATCACTTACTATGCTGACGGGAACACCATGCAATCGAACTATCTCCTTCAAGAAAATTTCCGCCAAAGAAACTGCAGTGCGGGTTGCCTTAACTGGTATAAAATGGGCACTCTTAGTTAAACGATCTACAATAACCCATATACCGTCATTCCCTTTCCTGGTTCTAGGCAAACCATCGATAAAATCCATCGAGATCATTTCCCATTTCCAATTCGGAATTTCTAAAGGTTGCAATAGCCTGGCAGATTTCTGTTGATCACCTTTAACTTATTGGCAGATGGCACAACTGTTCACAAATCTAGCAATATCCTTTTTCATGCCCGGACACCAGAATACTCTCCTCATGTCCTTGTACATCTTCGAGATTCCCGGATGAATATTCAATTTGGAGCGATGACTTTCTGACAACACTTCCTACCTCAACTCCTTATCATTCGGAACACAGATTCTCCCGTTAATCCTTAACGTTCCTTGGCCATCAATTTCAAAACTAGGACACTGACCCTTCCTGACTCTCTTGATGATCCTCCTCAACATCTTATCAGATTCTTGCTTGCTTGAGATCCTTTCAATAAGAGATGGAACCACTTCAAGAAGAGATAAAACCGCGTTCCCGCTGAGAGCATCAGCTACGACATTCGCTTTCCCCGGAGTGTACAGAATGTCCAAATCATAGGATGCAAGAAATTCAACCCACCGCTGCTATCTCAGATTTAGATCTTTTTGAGAGAATAGATATTTCAACGGTTTGTTATCCGTGAACAATTCGAATTTCTCTCCCAAAAGATAATGTCTCCAAATTTTCAAAGCAAAAACAATGGCTAGCAATTCAAGATCATGCGTAGCGTAGTTTTTCTCATGAGGCTTCAATTTCCGACTAGCATGCGCGATAACCATTCCATTCTGCATCAGAACTGCTCCCAAACCAACAATACAATCATCAGTATAAACCTCGAATTTGCTTTTCCCATCCGGAATAGCAAGTACTGGTGCACTAGTAAGCCTTATCTTCAATTCCTGAAAAGCTTCTTGACACTGAGGTGTCCACTTGAATTTAGCTCCTTTCCTAGTCAGCTTAGTCAGATGCGAAGAAATCTTGGAATAATCCCTGATAAATTTCCTGTAGTAGCCAGCCAATCCTAGAAAACTGCGAACTTCCGTTGGTGTCTCTGGCTGTTCCCATTCCAGAATAGTTTCAACTTTGGCTAGGTCTACAGAAATGCCTTCACCAGAAACAATGTGCACTAAAAATTTAACTTCCGATTTCCAGAAATGGCACTTCGAGAACTTCGCCTTCAGCACATGCTTTCTCAGAGTCTCCAAAACAATCCTCAAATTCTCCCTGTGCTCTTCTTCGGATTTGGAATAGACCAAGATATCATCAATGAATACCAGCACAAACTTATTCAACACATCCCTAAAGACTCGATTCATGAGGTCAACGAAGTAGGCAGGAGCATTGGATAATCCGAACGGGATAACCAACCACTCATAGAAACAATTTGGTCCCCTAAATGCAGTCAAGGGAATACTGTCTTCAGCTACCCTCAACTGATGGAAACCTGAAGCTAGATCCAATTGAGAAAAGATAGAAGCACCATGCAACTGGTCAAAAAGATCATCGATGTGAGGAAGAGGATATTTATTACGGATAGTCACTTTGTTCAATTCTCTATAATCCACACAGAACCTCAATGATCCATCCGATTGAGTCACAAACACTGCCGTTGAACTCCAACAAGAAAAACTGGGTCTAATGAACCCCTTCTCTAAAAGATCCTGCGTCTGCTTAATCAACTATTCTCTTTCCCTAGGAGCCATTCTCCTAATGGGCTGAATCACTGGCACAGCTCCTGGAATCAAATCAATACGGAACTCTATTTCTCGATGTGGTGGCAGACACTTAACTTCTTCAAAAACATCAGCAAAATCTTGAACCACATCGATGTCTTCAACTCTCTCTTCAGAAGTCTCAATTCCATGCAAAAGACTGCTCAAGTGAATTCCAGAATTATCACATAACACTCTGGCAATTCTACCTAGATCAGTTTCCAATGAAACTATTCTTTCATCACAATTCAAAACGGCTTTATACTTGTCCAGCCAATCCATACCCAAAATAAGATCAAACCCCTTAAAATTCAACACATACGGGTCACAAGAAAAACTGTGGGATAGATAAGAGATCTTCAAGTCCTTACAGATAGCCTCTAATTTGGTCACCCCTCCTATAGGATTAGATACCAAGATAGGACTGTCTACAAAACTAGGGGTAAGAGAGAACTTTTCAACAGAATCCAAAGAAATGAAACTCAAGGAAGCACCCGAATCAAACAAAACTCTAATATATTTTCCATCTAAAAGTAAAGTACCTTCTAATACTCCTTTGCCCATCGTAGAAGAAGATGGTCCAGCTTCCAAAGCAAAAACTTTATTCTGAGGCGCCCTCTGCAGAAGTGGACAATTTTTGATCATGTGTCCTGGCTGATGGCAATTAAAGCACAATGATCTCTGCACCATAGCTGATCCTGGGCCACTCTGATGCGTTTGCTGTTGTTGCTGCTGGGATCCATTTCTAGGACACTTATTTGCCAAATGCCCTTCCTGTTGACAAATGTAGCACTTGCGAGGTGCGTTGTCATTCCCAGTTTTCTTCTTATTCGGCTTTCTCCATTTAGGATCGAACTTTCGCTTATTCGGATTAGTGAAATTCCCACTTGAAGCTGCAACTGGAGCCACCGTTTTCTTACTCATCAAACTTTCATATCTCAATGCCATATCAATCAAATCAACAAAAGATCCCTTTAGAAGCATCGTCATTTTTCCATGAAATTCAGGCCTCAATCCTTGCACAAATTTCTCATTCTTTTTCAGAGGAGTATCGATGAGTCCTGGTCCATAACATGAGAGCTCGTTGAATCTGGTTTCATACTCCGAAATAGACATACTACCCTGTTTCAAATACATAAAATCCTGATACAATTGGGTTCTCCCTGCCGTTGGCACAAACTTCTCTTCAAACAATTCCTTAAATCTGTCCCATGAAATGTCATCCTCAGAAACATTTGCAAAAGTTGAATCCCACCATGCTGCTGCACCACCTTGCAGTTGCCACGATGCCATATGCCTCTTACGCTCATCCGACAATTTCATGCTCTTGAAAATACGTTCGCAAGAGAGTAGCCAGTCTTGAACTTCAATTATTGACTCCGAACCTTTAAATGGTTGGCCTCCAAGATTTTTGAAATCCTTGCATAAAGCTGTAAAACTAACTTGAGGCGGTACTGGATTGACAGCCTCACTAACATTTTGACTCCGTCCATTATCTTTTGAAGTACTGGCCCTAACTCTGCCTCTTCTTCCTGAACTCATGTCGGTCACCTGAACAGGTAACTCAACAAATTTAGATAGGTATATATAATTATATGAAAATACAAATACGCACTCTCAAGATAAATATAACACAAGAGCCTAGGTACTCGCTCGACCTAGTGCTCCGATACCAACTGTGACGACCCGCCTTTCCCAACCCAGGAAGACGTTTCATCATTAAGAAAGAAAGGGATAGAAATAGAAAAGAATAGAAAGAAAAAAAACAATATCAGAATCTCACAGCGGAATGGAACAAAATATAATACATCACATAACTATTACATAGTTATACATACATCAGAGTTATACAATATCACATAACAGGACTGTCATATACATATATGTCCATACATACATCCAAAATACACCATACACTAACTACACAGCGGAACTACATATATAGATACATACGTCTGGTCTTCTCCCCAAAATAGCTCCTCTAGAAAATCAACACTCCCAAATACCTATCACTTGGCTACTCATAAAAATTTAAGTACCCAAGAGTTTATGAAAAACAAAATACAAACTCCGGGTCAGACATGGGTCTGGTATGAGTAAACAGGTTAAAATTGCTTAACTTTGAAAATCATTTGAAAATAAAAGTATCACGTAAGACTCCCCACAAATAAATACGGGTATGTTTTTACCTTACGCTAACCAAAACATTTTATAGGAAATTCAGTGATATTATAATATTGTCTAGCGTTTTCAAGTAAATAGAAAATAGCCGAAATTGTTACATCTATTAAATTCCAGCTACTAGCCACAAAAGTGGGTAATACAAATCAAAACCGTAGGATCTCGTAGGGAAAATGGGTTTCCAACAATGGCAGGGCTACTGGGGTACCGCCCGTCACAGTACGGGGCCTAGACGCCCGACCCCCTACAACACAAGGCCGGAACCATTCCTTACTGAACAGTCCCGAACAAGATAACCCCGCAGTTTTTGCCAACACCTGCTCACACAGCCGAAATAAAAAGGGACATCTAGACAGGGGAATATCTTGTCCTGCTTGGGCATGACCCACCTAACCTTGCTGCATATCCCCTGTTTTAGCCATTCCCGGTTGATGAGGCTTGAGGCTACGATTACCTTTATTGAATATTATTCTTAGAATGCTCATCGTCCGCCTGACGATGTGTTGAAAGCATTCAATCCATACAAGTTCGTTCCGGGTTCGAACGAAACCGAAGGCATTATCTTGTTACACTCATTTTGGAATCACCCTCAGAGTTAACGACGATAACCCTTGCATTCTGAAATACCATCTCGATCACCATATGATAAGTCACGACCTATCGTTTAATTTGGATCGATGTGGTTTTCGAAGAATCAAAATCGATTCTTCCGATCCTTGTCTCATCGGAATCCAAACGCCATTTTAAAGGCCAAGTTGTCTATTTAACTTAACAGTTCAATTTAATATCAGAATTCACATAACAGGTATAATAGATAGATCATACAAAGTTATCACAGATATCCATAATATATCACAACATATCACAGAAACATCATCAACAGATATCAAAGTCAATCAAAACGAATTATCAATGCATACCAAAACAGTTTGTTTTACTTTACTTAATTTATTGCTCAAGAATAAACTATTTTATTCTTTTTTAATTAATTACTGTATAATTAACTTATTAATGATCAATTAATCAATTAGATATCATTAATTATTAATTTATTTGTTATCTAATCTTTAATTACTTATTTAATTAATTAACTTTTATTCATTAACTGTTACTTAATTACTCAGTTAATTAATTTATTTTTAATTGTTAATTGATAACTTACTTATTAAAAAGTAATTACTTATTTAATTACCATAAATTACTTTAATAAATCAATTATTATCAATTTAATTAAAGTATAATTCCTAATTAATTATGTAAGTTAATTTCCATTAATTAACTTCAAGTAATTAGCTAACGTTCTTAAGATTTTAAATTTGATTTAACATATGATTTATTTTAATTACCAAAATTAATTTAAGGTCGTCAATTTAAAAATCCCAAGTATAAATTAATTAACATCCTAATTACTTAGTATTAATCACCTATCTTTACACACTTATCTTATAAAGCTTTTAAAACAAAGATTAGCCTAACTAACTAATTATTTTGTTACTTAGTTATAAAAAATACTAAACACAATTATGCACGTTTATACGGTAATGGACCCGAGACTGCCTCCTATCTTTACTCGAGAAAACATCGAGTTTTCACGTGCGTTACCCGCGTCTCTCTCTCTCTATCTTCTTCTCCTCTTCCTGTTTCTTCTTCTCACTTATTTTTTTAGTAACAGATTTTATACGAACTGCAGAAGCTACACACTAAAATGACCCGAAGTCACCTCCCCTTCCCACTCGAGTATCACTCGAGTTTGGGCCTCCACCGGTCCTCTTCTTCCCGCACCACCATACTAGCATTCATTTCCTCACCAGATGACCTCACCTCCGACCTTTGTTTCCTGTAACCCAAGCCACCAACTTTCCCCGACCCGCGACCATCGCCTCCGCCGTGGTTACACACCTCAACTTGCCAAAGACTGACGCCAACCACCCCGCCTCAACATTTTAGCTTCGTCCACTGCCACCGCAGTCCACTGCCCTTCCTCTCACCGCCTTCAAAATTATGGCTGAGCCATCCACCTCTCCCCTTTTAATTTTATATGTATGTATATTTGATGCTTCCAGTAAGCAAGTTGTTTTCTTTGCTTTAAAACTTTCGGTGATGTATGTTAACCTATGGCAGTACAAATTGTCTATGGACGTAATGCGTCATTTATATATATCATGTTTGCCAGTAGCATAGTTTTATATGAATACCATATTTTCTTTTATATTATATTATATTATATTATAAACAAAGGTATTTATATTTTTTCTGATATTTGTAACCTTTCGGTAAATTATATACTAGTTACATATTGGTCTTTTTGATTTTATGTAATGGATTTGTAAAGGTAAAGGTTATAATTTTATAAAGTTATAAATGTTGTTTGTTTAATATATAATATAAGTTAATATTTACTATTTGTCAGAGAGTATTTTATTTGTTTATTAAATATTGATCTTATAAATTGTACACATATAAATATATAAAGTTGTTTTATATTGTATATACATTATAGTATATTGCCAGCTTACTTTGTTTATGTGTATGTAAATAAATATGTTGTTTACCACTTAAAAAAAGGGATTTTGTATGTATTATAGGTTTATGCATATCATATTTTAGTTAGGGAAAATGTTCCTATTCTTTTATACAAGTTACAGTAAATTATATTATATATACACACGTTAGTTTTGTGTTGAATTACATATATATATATAGTTTATTTGATAAGTGATTCAGTGTAAATTTTGATTTTTAAAGATAATATAATATAGATAGATTATTTCAGATATGTGTTTTAACATTTTACCCGTGAACTTAGCTTTTCAAATACATGTATATATATAACATAATAATATTATTTCAATTTCGTTGTATATAGGCAATATATTACTTAAAGCGTTGATTTTAATTTAATATGATATTTTTATATTAAAATTGATTTCATAATGATAATAATAGTTGTGGTCTACATCAAACTGATTCAGTTCATCAATTCTTATCAATCAACTTGTCGAATTCGTGCCAATTTTACTTTGTTCGAAATTCGTGCTTGGATTCGCAACTCATTCTTTGTCAAATCTATCTCTAGCCTCGACAGGTGAGCAATCACTCACGATTAAAGTTCTTATAGTTATTAAATTTGATTTCAGTTGAAACAATAATGGAAATATGCTGTTGTTAGCTATTTAAATTGTTATATATGTTATTATCTGTAACTGTTCATCTACGGGATATGACACCATATCTTGTTGTTAATATTATATTGTTATTTATGATATATGCCTGTTATTATTTTCGTATCGTCATCACTCTGCAAGTTCCCTATTAGTATAGAATTCACTATGGGTTGTAATGATACATTCCCGAACGAACCTTAGAATAGGAGAAAAAAATCGTTATGGGTTGAAATGATAGATCCAAGAAATTTTCATTTGCATTGAATTTTGGATTGCAGGTTGAAATTATATATACCAGTATATATTAAATTGCGGATTGAAATGATAAATATCTGTATTACTTGACCATAGGATAGAGAATTATATGGGCATCATTGGTCTATATATAAATATTTTGAAGATGATCTCTATGGTTCTGGAGGGGAATATACATGGTTTATTTAATATTGAAATATTTTATATAAATATGTTTAAATATAAAGTGGACTTAATAATAAACCTAAATTAATAAATTTTGATTTAATTAATATAATATGTTAAGTATTACATTCTTAAAACAATTTTCCAGTGATTTGTGTAAGGAAGATAAGATTGAATTGATTAAAATTGTAATTAGCTAAGAATTTTATTCAATTAAATCAACTTGAAACTATTGAATTTGGAACTTTTAGATTTGATCTTATAACTTGATTTTGATTTAAAGTGATTGAATGGATATTTCAAGTTTAAAGAAATCGAAGGTAATATATATAGAAAATGTAATTTAAGGTCCTATAAATAATATTGAATTTATTAAGGGAATATTTCAAAACTAAATAATAGTGAAGTCAAGTTGGGAGATAAATGCAATTATCAAATTTAGTCTTTGAAATGTTGAATATTTAAAGTTTCGATATATATTGACTTTGAATTACAATGAAATTTAAATGGTTTATTTGTAGTTTAAAGCTGTAATTGAAATCGTTAAATTTGAATTTGTTGGTCAGAAACTGAATCAGATGGAAATGGATAAATTGAGATTTAATTAAATTTGAATGGGAAAGTCGAGTTGAATTTGAAGCGATTTGTGAAGTTTGAGGAAATCACAAATACTTTATTTCATAAATTATTTAACCTATATACACTATTTTGGAAAATAGATATATTTGAAATGAAATGATGGTTTGCTTTTGAAGTATGAATTAATTAGAAATGACCACGGTGTTATAGTGTATACTTCTACATTGTAGATAGTTCCATGGATCCTTAGAGGATGGTTATCCCAAACATCCTTTAAGTTACTTGAATTTCAGTTGATATTTCACTTGAGTTGAATTTATTGATATAAGAATGTTAATCCTGACTCGAGTGTTTTGTGTTTTGCTTTTTGCTTTACGCTTGGGTCAAACTGAGTGATACAGCATTTGAGACTCATCTTTGGAGTTTGGAGCTTCGTTTGGAGATCCAACTATCGATTCAGCTTTTAGCTTTTCCTGTTAATTGGTTCAGAGAAGTCATCTGTTGATACTAGAGAATTCACTGTATTTGAGTTATTCTGTTGTATTTTACTTCTAACTCTGATGTTTATGTAATAGCTTCATGAACTACTATTTATCTATTCTGCTGCATTGTTATTATATTACTCCGTGTGTGTGATTCTGTGATTGATTTATTTACTGTATATACTGAGTTTTGCCAATTTTAAATTAACAATCTGATATTTTGAGCAATTCAAGTCCGACGTGTGTGTCTGCCTATGCACTTGGAGGATCGAATGGTTTGAAATATCAGGTCATTACAATAAATTAGTAACGTGAATTGGGAGGACTATTGGTTACTGTAAATTATAGGTAATTATTATATTTGTTTTCCTAATTCATGAGGTCCTCTTTATTTTATTTTTTTCACCAATGTGTATGGCATATTTAAATTTCAATATAGAATTCATGTATCTGATCAAAAATTTCCCCACAAACATTGCATCCTCACTGTGAAGTGATTGCGTGCTGGATAAGAATGTGGACAAGGATATTATGATTGTAACCCTTGTATTTGTTCAATAACTCAATGTGACGACCCGCTAATTTGCACAATTGAAGCTAACAATAAACCGCACATGCCCAACCCAAATCAAATGAAAAGACGGATAATTAAAGGAAAGAAAGAAGAAAGAAGAGAAGAAGAAGAGACTAATAAGATAAAAGAAACTAAAACAACATAGAATCTCACAATCACAGTGGAACAACATATAATATAATATCAACGGATTTTACAAAAGAGAAATTGGTATATACATACATGCATCAGAGTGCAACAACAATCACAATTATTAGCATGGTCAATTATAACATCCTGGACTCACAATTACTGGTAATTTCAACAACAAAGCAGTGGAAATAAACATATATGAGAATACGACTTGAATACCACTAACTAGTCTCTTGAGCTCCAATGCATCAAAACAATCTGTAAATATACTCGATATGACCCGAGATATATAATAAAATAACATTTGAGTTAGTCTGGAATATCAACGTGAGAAAACACACTCAACTGGATTTTAAAGTTCTAGCAAACCATTAGAAAATCAAAATAACCCTAACCACGCTGCACATAAACACGGATGAGTTTTTACCTTACAATAACAAAAACAATTCATTTGAAATTCTTGGGTATTATAATAGTATTGATATAAATACTTACTAATCTTTGCCAAAATTGTTACATTAATTAAATCCAACATAGTAGGTCCTACAATCAAAACCGTAAATGCACGTACCGAGGATTGGATTCCATACTATGACAAGATAAGGAACTACTTTTCGAAGGTACGTCTCTAGATAAATGCATCCGGGTATGACAAGAACATCTTGTACCCCTGCCATACAGGACTAGCGTATCACTTGACTAGTAGTACCGAATATGTCACCCCGCTTGGGCCCTGAAGCATACAAGAATAGATAGTAATAAATCTAGATTTGCAATGACCATACCCTACTTAGGAGCTACCCACTTAGCCCTACTACATGCTCTATTTTTGTCATTTCCCAGTTGATGGGGCTCGAGGCTATGTTTTACCTTTATATAGCACTTCGCACTTGGACTGCTAACACTACCCTCCTATAACGGCCTGGGATTTTTACCCATCTTGTAACGACCCATATTTTTGTCTATTTTAAAATTATAGGGTTCGATATAATTATTAAATGAAAATGGTTAGAAATAGAATTTAATAATTTACGAGTACAATATATTTGAATATGAGTTTGGATTAAACTTTGAAATAACTAATTTTTAAGATTTTGGCGATAACAAGTATTGAAATAAACTATATGTATTGACTGTGTTTATAATCAGTAATTGAAGTTGAGTAGTACATGTGAATTATTTAGATATAAATAAAATAATGTTGATGATTAAGATTTATTTGAAATTTAAGGATTTATTAATATTGATTTATCGGTAATTAAATTGTTTAAATTTAAGTTGAAATTTGGTGAATAATGAGATTCTGGATTTAATGAGAATGAAAATGGCATCAAAAATTGACTTAAATTTTATTTAAATACGAATGAAGATGGCTATCATTTAAAAACGGATTTAAATGTGAATAATTAAAAATTGGAAATTTCATATTTTAATTAATGAGTAAAAATAGCCATTTTTGCAACTGTCTTAGATTTCGATAAAACCAGTTTCATTAGGTCGTAATAGTGAGTTATTATAGTATTTCAAGTTTCGTAGCGATTGGACTTGTCGTTTGACCATGCGAGCTTGAAACACGTAGAAATCAATTTAAGGAATTCGATAAAATAATTTGACTTTGAAAAGCTATCTTCTACATACCATCGAATTAGTCCTTGGGACTAGTTCCATTGCGTTCAGAATAGGGGTAAAATATTATGAATGCCAGGCGGCACGCTTCGATTGGAGTTTAGACGGTTTTAGACCTAACTATATAAATATGGCGCACATATCGAGACAGTTTTATATTAAAATATTCCAAATCCTAGTCTAAACCATGGCCGCCGGTTTCATTGTTTTAACGGCCGGAATTTGTCTAAATTCTTCCCCTCCGAACTTCCTTATCTTTCAACGAAATCGAAAACTTCCAAAAGAAAAGTCATAGTGATCGACGGGGTCTACACATCCAACAACTAATTCAACCCGAAGCATCTCGGATTCGTCGAAATCTGAGTTTGAAGGGCCGACGTTCTTCCTTGTTTTCACATGAGCGGAGGCATTAGAGGCGGCACAATCATGGGAATTGGTGGCTCTCAGGGTGGTGCACTCGTGGGTGTCGAGTGATCAACGTCAAGTCGATGATGTAGGCGTGCGGTTGGAGTATTTGACATGCGTGAGTTGGGTTCTAGTTCGCGTGTTGAACGAAGAAGATGGTAACGTGTTTTGTTGTAATTATTAGTTAATATTTTATGTAAAAATTCAAATGTCCTAACTCAAATAACTTTTGTATACGAGCTCGGATCGATGCACGGTTTTCTCCATTGTGTTCATATTAAAATTCCAGACTTATGGAACTAGATTGGCTGCATTCTGAGACTATTCAAATTTGGGCCTTTATTTGGATTTTAAATCGTCGATGAACCAAAGATCGGTGTTTATTTGCTCACAATTGACTGTAATACTTTTTACGTAGTTAAATTTAAACGTGATGTGATTTAAAATTTACTAATAGTTGTTTGATTAGTTTTATTGACATTTAAATTGACATCTGAATTGATAAATAGAATTTGTATTGACATTCAAATTGAATTAGAATTTAATTACCCTTAAAATACCCGATATTGATAATTATGAAATTATTGTGAATTTTATTGACTGTTTTGATGATTGGTGGTGATGGATGCTATTGGTGGATATTTTTGATGTTTATTTATTTTAATATATCATGTTATCATCTGGTATATAATTTACAGTATATAAAATAGTAAATTGAATTATTTCGAATAAATTAAGAAAAAGATTGAAATGATATGTACCCATGGCATTTATTTTAGATTCAAGTGATATATATCCATCCTTGGAATTAAATTGGAATAACTGATTCACTTGAACATAGGATAGAAAATTATATACGGACACTGGATTGGTTAAATTAAATGATTTTGAAATTTTTCATTTTGAAATTATTTAAAAATTTTGATTTTAAGAAATAAAAATCGAAGTTATGGAAATCGAACTATTTTCGAACTAGTGCTCAAAATGTTGAAATTCGGAATTTGATAACAGGAATTGTTTAAATTTTTGAAGTCGAGATTTTGAAGTTATAATCGTAATATGATTTGAATTTCAAAAGTTGATTCGTTTTAAAACATTGGACTTTTATGCGAACTTTGAATTTCGCTAAGAAAAATTCAAAGTAAGCGATATTTCAAAATTTAGCTTGGAATTGAATTATATTTGAAGCTTTGGATTCTTAATTGAATATTAAAATCAATTTGATTTAAGTGATTTGTATCTTTTCAAACCGAACTCTAAATTTATAAATCGAAATGGTTTAATTTAAGAATTGGGTCGAAATTTAATCGTTGAATTGGACGTTTAAAATTTAAATTTATTTGGAATTGGAATTTGAAATTAATTTAGAATTGGAGTTGAAATTAATTTGGAATTGGAATCCGGAATTAATTTGGAATTGGAATTGAAATTAATTTTGAATTGAAATGAAGTCGGCTTTAAATCAGAATTGAATCGATTAAACCGAAATGAAAATTGGAACCGATTTGAATTGGAAAATTTGGAAAGTAAACCAGTTTGAATTTGAAACTATTTTCAGATGAATTATTTTAGTATAAACGATTTAAAAACTATATCCTTTAAATATTCAAATTATTTTGATTTTTCAAACTATTTTACATATAGACCATTTTTAACTTCAACTATTTTCTACTAAACTATTATAACTATTTTATTATTTTAAAACTATTTAATGTAATGGCCCTGACTCGACCTTCGAAAATCGACACTAAATACATCGCCCGTATTCGAACGCCGCATATCCAAACGTCGAATCTGGTTCGCCGGAGCTTATAACACATTAAGTATAATAAGAGGAAGAAAAATGAATGACTTTTTTGATATACAATAGATACAACACATTGATACAGTTGATATCAACATCAGAGATACAAGATAACAGCGGAAAGAAATAACACAACTGGATGGTCTAGACTTTGCAACCATCGACAGCGGAAAGATAACTCCAACATGATCTCGAGGGGAAAGAGTGAATCCACGAGCTGCAACTCTAATGCCTAAGCCCAAAAGACTCCAAGCCACAAGCTCGAACCACCATCACCGATGTATTAAGCAAGGTCACTCCAAGTGAAAAAATGCTATTGCCGAATCCAAAGGCTGGATGCTATCGAATCTACACCTACTATTTGATTATCTAAGAAAATCCAACTCTAGACTGCACGTGTGGAAAATTGTTAGCATCTAGTGTTTAGAAAGGGAACAATAAACTACGGGTCAGTCATGGGACTGGTATGAGCAAACAAAAACAATTTCTTTGAGTAAAAATCAAAAAAAGGATTTAAAAAGAAATCCGCAATGCTTTTTGAAAAATGAAACTACCATAGGGCCTCCCGACATACACACACAATGCAATCGCACACTTGGGGGAGGTTTCTCCTTATGATAGTCAAACATGCTTAATACGCGAATACCACTTGATATTATTATTAGTGCATAGTGCAGAAAACCTTTCAAAAGTATAATATTAATCTTAGCCAGTATACAACCATTATTATATGCCTACTATAACTACCATGTTCAATTGCAGGTTACCACCACATTCCATGGCAGGTTATAGAACTAAAACCGTACAGGGCGCGTATTGTTTCTTCGGATTTCCAATAATTATCAGGCAAAGGAACTTCCTACACCTAATGGAATGCCTATGGATGGATGCCCCCAAGAACCTAACTGGGTCTCTGCTAACACAAGGCCGGGTTACCCCTGCTCGAAAGTAGCACATAAAAGTATGCCATCCCCGGTCGTAACCAACCTTTATTCGAGGGCCCTCACCCAACAACCACAAAGCAATAAATTTGCAGCCACCATATAGGTTAAATATCTGGGCTCCATGCCATGATACTACCTTTTATCCAGAAGGAAATGGACATACCCTAGGGGAGCGACCCCTAATAACCTTGCCGTAATGTTCCTATTTCGACTATTTTCGGGTTGGGAGGTTTGACAAAGTCTTGTCCACAAGGCTACGCTTTTCACAAAAGCCATGCTTCGATCAACAAATAATCAGCAGCACTTCGTATGCCACATTACCAAATTGGGAATGTATCACTAGTAATGCAAATTTCATGCACATTTATAATATCCACGTTCACTCTAAACTGAATTACTATTTGCAAAACAGGTGCTACAGTACTAGAAAACGTATAAATTCAAATACCGCAAATCCTCTTCCGTGCCCTAATCCGTTCGATTGAGATCAAACGAGACAGACAACATTCTACAAATTAAGAACAACCTTGCTCGTCAGTTTTAGTTATAACCATCAACTACATAACCTCTGAGCTCATACATCTCAGAGAAGGGTGTTAAGTTAAGAGAATAAATTCTCCACCACCAAACAGAAATGTATTTGATAGAAACCAGTTTTACAACTCAAAATGTAACGTCAGACACACATCCATACAAGTCTGTTCCGGGTTCGAACATAACCGAAGGCACTTCACAAAGAAGCCCTTGCAATCCGGGTATTCAGAATCCCGACCCGACTCCCCATCACATATGGAGATCTCTATACCCGCGCGACCCTGTGCAGAGACATTCGACAAGTAATCCTTTCGTTTTCTCCCGGTCTTCACCACCGGTCTTAAAATGCTATCCATTTACGTTGTATCACTATTCGGAATGGGATATATGACATAAAGTCCTCTCCCGGCTAAATCGAATAGTGAGCGCTTAATTTAAAAACCATATAGATAATGGGACCTCAGTTAAGTCACAACTTAAAACACAAAAACCTTTCTTCAAATGGTTTAAACAAATTACCACTTTCAAATCTTTAAACAAAAAGATTTACTTCACAAAGTTCACCAATCGTCCACAAAGATTAACTCATAGCTTTCAGAACTATTCACAATTCCATATCTTTTTATATAAAAGATACACCCTCAAGATCCTCTTCAATTTGGAAATAAAGTTTACAAATGTTTCACAAAGATTCAATTATAGCTTTCAAAAACAATTTCCTTTCAAATTTGAAACCCCTTTAACAAAAGTGGAAATCCTTTCTTTATATGAAAGTTATTAGCGTTTGAAAACAATGAGTTTTTGTTTCGGAATAATCCAATTGCATTTGCACAAGTTAAAACCCTTCAAATATAAAACATGGGTCAAATTCAAATTCCCAAAACAATACTGTCAAAATGGTTTAAAACCAATATTATATAACTTGTATAACCTTTTTAAACCATAATTTCCAAACATATATTCATAAAACTTAATTTCCAATCTTGTATTCCAATTCAAATCAAACCATTTAAATTTCAAAACTTCATTAAGTTAATGTTAACCCCACTGAAACTTAGGCCGACTCAACAGATAAGGCAGTCAGCAACTCATAGGAATCAGCGACTCAACTGATGAAGCGACTCAGAGATTGCCGACTCAATGGGTCAACGACTCATTGATAGCAACGACTCAGTGAGTTAGCGCCTTAAAGGTACAGTATGGATCAACGACTCAGCGGGTCTGCGACTCAAGGCCTATACCGATCCAACGACTCATTCGAGCTCCGACTCATCAAAGACCGACTCATCTGATCACGACTCATCCATTCAAGGTCCTTAAGTATCTCATTAGGTTTACGACTCAAGAGATGAACGACTCAAGAGGCCGCTACGACTTAAGGAACCTGACGGGTTAAGGAGATTCGATGGGTTAAGGATGGCACGACTCAGGAAAGCCTACGGCTCAAAAGATAGGTCGACGCACGACACAAGGCTCAGAGGCAAGTTCAAAATCATGCTGCAAAGAGGTGACTCGCAGACGACTCACGACTCATGATGAGTCGGTCACGACTCATGACTTAGCAATTTCAGCCTAAACAGTTTGCCTATAAATACAAGGCCACATTCAACATGAAGGGGGCTTTTTGGCTCATTCTCTTCAAGCGCTGATACTCTGCTGCATTCCAAACCAATTCAACACTTGAAGCTCTCGAGACACTAAGAACGCTACAAACAACTTCAACAAGAGATCACGAACATCCAACATGGATTCGAAGACTCTCATCTCCATCGAAGTTTAAAATACTTGTTCTAAGTTTCTTGTAGTTCAAAGTGAATTGTACTTGGGAAGAATTGTATCAACTTGTAACGAGATCATTAATAAAAGCACTTAGAGTGGACGTAGGCTATACCCTTAAGCCGAACCACTATAAAATCGTTGTTGTTTACTGCTTTTCTACTATTACTTGCTTGTAATTCTTTCCCGATCTATCGGGTGGTGCTTTCACAACTACACTTTACACACCGGGGTGTTAGCGTTCACATTTTAGCGTTAACATTTTTGGTGCTTTCACTGAGAATTGAACTCAGGAACAAACTTCAACCATTGTTCAACAAAATTCTAACAGAAATCATGGCTTCAGAAAGGAAACGGAAGTTGTTAAGGTTTGAAGGTACTTGCAGCAATGCCATTGCTCTTCCCACGCTAAGTGAAACAGCTTCAAGTATTGGAGTCACAAGGGCTGAATTAAATGCCGTGATATATGGAATATATCAACACATGGAAGTTCAAAGCAATAGGATACTGGATAAGATGAACGCATTGCAGGAAGAAGTCCATCGACTAGAAAGTGATATAAAAACCATTGCCAAAGAGGCACAGGTTTCAGAAGAATGGAATGCTCCTCAACGAGCAACTGGCATTACTATTGGGACATTCCCCCAAACAGAGAATTCATGGCCACGACCAACTATCCACGAACGTTTGTCAAGGCGAACTTTTGAAAGAATAGTTGATGATTACCCATTGAGTCCTGGTAACGATGAAGAATACATACCGGAAATGATTGAACAGAAAGAGAAGAATGGGGGAAGGAGAAAACAGAAACTCTTGAAAAAAGCTCGACGCTTCATACCCTCCAACTTCACTCCCTTGACCGACACTCCGGAAAGTATCTTCTTAGCAACAAAGGATGTTGTTGTTTACCCCAAACCATCTCTGATGAGGAGAAGCGCGACAGACAATGGGAAATTCTGTCAATTTCACAATCAACCTGGCCATGAAACTAACCAATGTCGCCATCTAAGGAAGGAGATTGAAGAATTGATCAAGCAGAATGAACTGCAACAGTATGTGAAAAAAGATGAAATTAACTACTCCTCATCCTCTAAGGTGCAACTGGTTCCCGCTCAACAATGTAGCTCAAGTAAGAGAACCGTGGCGCAGGGAGATGAAGGTCCTATCATCAGTGTCATCACAGCAAGCCCTCACCAGGCAGGGAAAAATTGGATGAGGCGGGAAGACGTGCTCACGCTCCAAGGAGACCTTCAAAGCGAAAGGAAGTTTCGATTCTGAAAGATGTTGCCATCCAGTCCTTTTATGCCAAAAGATTCAATTCCTAAAGCCTGGGGCAGCAATTGCTTCCATACCTTACTTGAACACTTCATTTCAAATTTGTAAAAGAGTGCTGATCCAATGATTCTTGTATCAAAATCTGTAGTAAAAACAATGCCAATAAATAATAAAAACTATAAGTCTTGCTTTCCCTATTATTACAAGTCGTTTATTTTATTTCGATATGTGAAATATTCTGAGAATATCACTAAGATTATCGATCTAAATTTGCAGGCAATCAATACCAAGCTGATTCATTGCAATATCAAGCAACCTTTGGTAGCACTCAAAAGCAAGCCTTAAACAACAGAATTCCAGGGTCAAATCCTGAATAAGAAGTACTCTAAGCAAACAAATAAGATTTGGCTAGAGTATGTTTCTTCAGTTAAAACCACCCGCCAACAGAAGAAGATGTCAAAAGAGAACCAATTCCAAGAACTTGGAACAGCAACCATTTACATCCATATTTTGCATGAAAACTTTGCTGAAATATTGCAAAGAATTTACAAATCTATGATTCTCTTGTTAAGGGCAATTGCAAGGCAGGCGAATAACAAAAGCTATAAAGTGGATATAGGCCCAGTTTCGGCTAAACCGCTATAATTCTTGTGTTCCCTACTACCATAAACTGCTTTGTTTTATTTCGGCATATGAAATACATTAATCGTGTTACTAAAAAAAAAATGATTTGATAATGCAGGCCATAAAAGCAAAGCTTACCAGTCACAAGACCAAGTGATCCGCGACATCATCCAGCAATCAAGCATTGAGCCATTCAAAATTCCCATATTCAAATCCTACAAAAGGAGAACTTCAGACGAAAGTAAGCAAGGTGGATAGAAGCAGATCATATATGGCTAACTACAAATGCTTGAACAAACAAACAGCAAGTTAAAGAACCTATATCTGCCACCACCAATTTGCTTAACTATAAAATATACTCCTTTGGGTAAGGGAGAGGCTTGGCAGCTGAAAGTGGTGACACTTGCGAAGCAATGGGGATTATCAACATGAATCAACGGCAAAGAAACATGCGAGAGCAAGCGTCAGCCAACAAAAAGAATATTTCAGAAGCACAAGCCCTCTTTTAGGGCATAACTCCTCAGAGGATAAAAACCTCAAGCGGGCTTCACCGAAGAAAGGCGTCTTTCTCGCTACAAAGTCGTGGAGTTATCGGTCGACACACTCCCGAGAATCCATCCAATCGGGAAAAGGAAACTCCAAACTTCTTGACAATAACCCTACTTAGGGGCACGCATTTCACCACACCCGGTCGACATACTCCCGTGAGATGAAATGTGAAAAGCCCTCTTCGGAGGCGAAATGCTTCTCTACGGAGACCGAATGCTTCTCCTCAGAGACCGAAGCCCTCTTCGGAGGCAAAATGCTTCTCTACGGAGACCAAATGCTTCTCCTCAGAGACTAAAGCCCTCTTCGGAGGCGAAATGCTTCTCTACGGAGACCGAATGCTTCTCCTCAGAGACCGAAGCCCTCTTCGGAGGCAAAATGCTTCTCTACGGAGACCAAATGCTTCTCCTCAGAGACTAAAGCCCTCTTCGGAGGCGAAATGCTTCTCTACGGAGACCGAATGCTTCTCCTCAGAGACCGAAGCCCTCCTCAGAGGCGAAATGCTTCTCTACGGAGACCAAATGCTTCTCCTCAGGGACTAAAGCCCTCTTCGGAGGTGAAATGCTTCTCTACGGAGACCGAATGCTTCTCCTCAGAGACCGAAGCCCTCTTCGGAGGCAAAATGCTTCTCTACGGAGACCAAATGCTTCTCCTCAGAGACCAAAGCCCTCTTCAGAGGCGAAAAGCTTCTCTACGGAGACCAAATGCTTCTCCTCATAGACCAAAGCCCTCCTCAGAGGCGAAATGCTTCTCTACGGAGACCAAATGCTTCTCCTCAGGGACTAAAGCCCTCTTCGGAGGCGAAATGCTTCTCTACGGAGACCGAATGCTTCTCCTCAGAGACCGAAGCCCTCTTCGGAGGCAAAATGCTTCCTTACGGAGACCAGATGCTTCTCCTCAGAGACTAAAGCCCTCTTCGGAGGCGAAATGCTTCTCTACGGAGACCGAATGCTTCTCCTCAGAGGCCAAAGCCCTCTTCGGAGGCAAAATGCTTCTCTACGGGGACCAAATGCTTCTCCTCAGAGACCAAAGCCCTCTTCAGAGGCAAAATGCTCCTCTTCGGAGGCACAACTCTTCGGAGGACAAAGACCTCTAATGGGACATATGCCACAAAAAAGAAAGTTCTCTACTCAACAAAAAAGATTGGAGGAGTCATGACCCACCAACCATGAGAGAGTAACTTCCAGGCAATGTAAACCATCTCTGGGGCACATTTCACCAGGGGTTGAAGTGTTATGACCGCTCTTCGGAATTACACTTCACCAGAGTTGAAATGCAAACAAAATAAAGACCTCTTCGGGGGCACATTTCACCAGGAGTTGAAGTGTTATGACCGCTCTTCGGAATTACACTTCACCAGAGTTGAAATGCAAACAAAATAAAGACCTCTTCGGAGGCACATTTCACCAGGAGTTGAAGTGTTATGACCGCTCTTCGGAATTACACTTCACCAGAGTTGAAATGCAAACAAAATAAAGACCTCTTCGGAGGCACATTTCACCAGGAGTTGAAGTATTATGACCGCTCTTCGGAATTTCACTTCACCAGAGTTGAAATGCAAACAAAATAAAGACCTCTTCGGGGGCACATTTCACCAGGAGTTGAAGTGTTATGACCGCTCTTCGGAATTACACTTCACCAGAGTTGAAATGCAAACAAAATAAAAGCCCTCTTCGGAGGCACATTTCGCCAGGAGTTGAAGTGTAACAACCGCTCTTCGGGATTTCACTTCAGCAAAGTTGAAATGCAAAACAAAATAAAGACCTTTCTGAAAGTCCACGTTTCACCGAGATTGAAATAAAACTTCCAAGTGTTGAAACGTGAAAAGGCTTTCCTCGAAGGCACAACTCTTTGGAGGTACACGTTTCACCAAGATTGAAATAAAACTTCCAAGTGTTGAAACGTGAGAAATCCCTCCTCAGAGGTACAACCCCCTCCCGGGGACACAATTAAGAAGAAAGACCTCTTCGGAAACCTACGTTTCACCGAGATTGAAATAAAACTTCCAAGTGTTGAAATGTGAAAAGGATTTCTAAGGCATAACTCTTTGGAGGTACACGTTTCACCGAGATTGAAATAAAACTTCCAAGTGTTGAAACGTGAAAAATCCCTCCTTAGAGGTACAACTTTCTATATAAAAAAAAATCCTTATCAGGGGCATACTTTAACTTCCGAAGAAAGAATAATTTACCTATTCTGAGGAATAATCTTCCTCGAAAAAAAGAAAAGAAAAGAGAGGGAGTTAAAGTACCCTTCAGAGGTCCGCTTTACCGCATAAAAGAATTCACTTGGTAAAAAATGTACTTAAGCAAAAGAAAGAAGTGATTTCTCCAAAGGACAAAGCGCTGAAACTTATACGAAGGGGGTTGTACTCTACAAAAATTCTCTTTAAGGAAATAAAATAACTATTCTTTAGCAAATAAGAGTGCAAGTCCCCTCGAAGTATAGAATATTGCAGCAAACTTATGGAATGGGGGCAATATAGTATAATTACACACAATATGGTATAGCCAAACCAGCAAAAAGTAACGCTCAAGTAACATGCCATAAGCTCGCTGCAATATCGTGTAAATAAACTTGTGCAAAAAATAAATAGTAAATGCATTCTCAAATTCAAACAGAAGTTTGTACAAACAAGGAATCATTTTATTCAACTATAATGCAGATACAGGTTTCAAAATAAAGAAAAGCGGGGGCCGGTACCCGCACAATTCTCGGCCAGTACATACAAAAGGCAAAAAGGTAAAATCTTCACTTCTTCTTCCCTCCTTTGGACCCTTTACCCGGTCGAATGACCAGCTTTTCAGGTCGGCCAGTGGGTATAAGGGAAGTAGGAGAGGTAGGTGCAACCGGTTCAACTTCCGGCTCCTCTTCAGTGGCGGTGATTTTCTTCCCCCTCCTCTTTGATGTCCCACGCTTCTTTCTCCTTTGTGAGGAAGACTCACTCCCCGGAGTGACAAGTTTTGATAGAGCAATGTCGTCAAAAGGAGTCCGTTCCGGGGATATGTCACCTCCCTCAGGTCTCTCATCTTTCTGCTCTTGCGAAGCGATGGGATCATCCAAGCCGTGAAGAGCCTCTATTTGTTCCTCCTGTGATCCAGGTTGCGAGGCAGAAGGAGGCGCCACCTGAAGAGATGAAGGAAGGATAACCGGAGGAGTAGAAGTTTGAGCAGTGCTTGGTACTTTCTCTACAGAAGAAAAGAGGTTAAAGTCAGTAAAGAGAGGAGATGAAGGCTCACCAATAAAGTTAGTAGAGAGAGGAGATGAAGGCTCATCAAGGTTGAGAAAATAGCCAAGGAGTTCATGAAACTCATGTGAAACAAATGAATAACCCGCTTGAACAGAATTGACAGTAGCGGGATTAACAGTGAAGTTACCTGGTGAAGCTGATTTCCTGATATCAACTTCATAAGCTTGCGCGTCAGCGCTCTCATCACCCTCGTCTCCACCATGTACGCTTGTAATCTCAGTGGTAACTTTGGTAGGAGAAGCAAAATGGGAACTGGAACCAATGATGTTGACTTCAGACGAAGAAGGTGGCTGGACTAGAATAGTTGAAGTGGTTTTTTCCAGCCGGTCCCCTTCCGTCACTTCGGTTCTTAGTTTGGCAAGTTGTTCCTTTCCCCTGGCGAGAGCAGCGCGAGCGTCTTCATCAAAATAATGCCTTTCCAGGGCTGACTCGTCATAACCAGCACCTTCAGCACCAAGCATATCGAGGGCGGCCTCCCACACTTCAGCTAAAGTGATCTCATACTTGGGACCAAGAAAAGCGAGGCTTCCACGCCCCAAGACGCTATGCAAATAGAAGTCGAATAATGTTGAGCCGAAGCTGTTCTTGGTCGCCTCATGAGAATCTTCAGCTGCGATTCTGCCGGCGACAGCCTCATCACGCTCCCTCTCAGTTTTGGAAAGCTGAAGCTTAAGCATTTGTATCTCCGCTTCCTGGGAGTTGTTTTTCTTTTGAAGCTCAGCAATATCAGAAGCATAGCCCTCGTTGATTCTTTTCTGCACTTCAAGCCTGTCCTCAGCGTCCCTCTGACTGGCATGAGCATCTCTAACTTGTCTGAGAAGCACTTCTTCTTTTTGAGAGTATGAAGTAGAGGAAGCAGCAAGCTCATCTTTCAACTTCTCAACCTTTGCTTCGAGCTCCTCGTTGTAGGAAGTAATGCTCCTCATTTCGGTATCATGCTGCTCAAGGACCTTTTGCCACTCAGCCTTATCGTTTTCCATGGTGAGCATGGCCTCTAAGTTGGCACGGTTAACTCTTTGAAGCTCATCAACAAGCTTCTGCCAGTTTGACATCCTCTCGATATCAAGTTTGACGGCGTCAAGATTTCGTAGCATAGCAGGCTTGTCAATAGGAACCAGGTCAAGGTCGAATCTCACACCCTTTAAGCACCATTGTGGAAAACGACTTTGTAAAGTGGCTGGGCCAGGTCCCACTTGAAATTTAGGCCTGCTTATTATTGTCTGGATGTCCTCCTTCCCGAGAGCAGGAGAGTCGGAAGGAATGTCAAGAGGGGCAGGGGCAGTAGGCTTTTCGGGAATAGTGGAAGCATGTCTCTCACCATATCGGGCTCGTTTGCCTGAATCTTCAGCTACATGACCCTTTCCTCGGTCGTCGTGAGATTTCCTTTTGTGAGAGTCGTCACTTCTCTGCAGAGAATCATGGTGCTCATCCCTATCCCTTCTGTCATAACGCTCTTCTGCATCCCTCCTTTCACGAGCCTTTCGAGCAGCCCTCTCTTCGTCAGACTCTCTATAGGAGGCGAAGTAGCGCCCATAATTATATTGGCCACGCCCCCCGTAGCGTTGGAAATCCTGATAATATGATCCGCCGCGTGTCATTGAAGAATCTGAAATAAGAAAAGATAAGCTTTAGAAATCTTCAAAGTATAAGAAGATAAGTGCATAAATGTGCTGGAAAATCCTTAGTTGTGTGTGAAGTGCAAGCTACTCGCGTTGGACTAACGAACCACTCCTCTGTTGGGGGGAAGTGATAGATTTCACTGTTGATGACAATTCTTGAGATAAAGGAGTTAGAGTCTGTTGGAGGGCAGATGTTGCTTCAATCGTCGGAGGTATAGCTTTACCATGAGCAGGGTCTTCTTTAAAGAGCTCTTGGGAAGTGATAATCAAGTCACTTAAGTCCCCAAAGACGTCATCATCGTCATGCCCAACCTGTTTCCCTCCATCAGTTCCTTTATCGGCACTATTCCTGGTTTGGGAAGGGGGCTCCTCTTCCTCTTCAGTAATGGGGGCAAGCGCGGGTTTTTCGGATTGCCCCATGTCATCTCTTGGAACAGAACACTTTATTAGTGAAGTTTTTGCGGAAGTTTCTCCTCGCATGTGCTCTTTAGTGGAAACTGGGGGATCAAGAGTTTTCGCCGGAGAATCAGGAACTTCTGTTGGAGGTTCATGAGGCTGAGTAAAGCGAGAGGGATGGAGGAGTCCGTATTGATGTAAAAATTCATCAGTTAGCAGAAACTTTATGCTCCTTTCTTCTGCCGGCACAGCACTTAATCTTTCGAAAATTTGCTTAAGACTTGGGTCCCTAGCAGGGGGTGGAAGTGCTAAAAACAAGAAAAGAATGAAATTAGCAACTGAGAGTTCAGATCTCGAGAAAGTTTCAAAACGGAAAAAGTAAAGACAGGAAATCTTACTTCCCACTCTCCAGATGGCATAAAACCCTGGAAGGCAGCGAACAAAGAAAAACTGATTCAAAAATCCGTGAGCGCTTTCGGAGAGATCAGTAATAAGTTTGCGGTTTCGAGCGCTTCTTATAACCACGATGGAGGGATGGTCTTTAATTTTCGTGAATGAGCAAAAATAGCAGATCTCCCCGAAGCTTGGTAATCGATCCAAAACTCTCCTAAATAGAACACATAACCCCATCAGAATGGCGTAGCCATTGGGGTGTAATTGGAATGGAGAGATAGACAACCGAAGCAGGAACTGTTGAAGAAAGTCGTTAAAAGGAGGAATCGCCCCACTTAAGCACATTTGGCGATTGACTGCAACAAAGCCGTAGGGAGGATTGTCAGCAGTATCACTTGGCCCAGGGAAAAGAACATCACTTTCAGCAAAGCCAAATTGAGTGCGCAGCTGGACAAACGCTCTCGAAGTTAGAATAGTCGGGGTTCTCTCCGGAGGATTCTCTATGGGAACAGCTATCGGAAAAGTTTCTTCCTCTTGAGTTACCACTTCTTCTCGGTGGGAGGTCATTCTACACAAGCAACTGGATGTTCAAATGCGAAGGTGCGCGTTTCCTAAAAAGTGTGAAGTGTTGTGCAAGACTAATAAAAAGTGACAAGTATATATAACTGGAATTATACTAATCGATGCTTGATCGATTGTAAACATTTCAGAACTTGTTAATCTAAAAGTTCAAACATAATATTAGTGCAAGCAAGTCGATTTCAATTGACTATTTCAGTATTGCTTTGGTATTTTGTTTGAAATTGATATGTTAAAAGCACTTCATACATACAGTTTATTCAAGTTAATCATCTATCATTAACTAATCTGTCGTTCGATGTGGGCAATCAATGACAGTATATTCGTCCCAGTTTTCTGTGAATGTTATATTGACAGATTATTAGCTTACAAGTTAAAGCAATCTATAAAAGATTCAAGCAGCAGTTCAAGGTTCAAGTGGAGTTTAAAAGTGCAAGTGCTAAGTCGTAGACGACTCAAGGACTAAGTCGAAGACGACTCAGCAATACTTAGGTCACGAGTCATAAAAGAGAATAGATGTCAGCTCAGAATTATGAAAAATTCATCAAGACATGTCTCGGCCCCGACTCAAGCATTGTGTCGTGATGTCTCGGCCCCGACTCAAGCATTGTGTCGTGATATCTCGGCCCCGACTCAAGTCTTGTGTCGTGAAGGTTGGTGAGCCGGTCCAGAGTTGAATCGCAAAGGGTTTTAGGTCGTTCAAGATTATTAAGTCGCATCAGGGGTAGTGTTTTACTCTGATTGGCCTATCTACCATACAACTCCAAAACCCGTTTCCCTCCTACCCCATGATAACCCAATGACCTATCTCCAAGTCCTATCTTCGGATCCTAACCCATAACCCGTTAACCTAATGGTATCTCCAAAAATAGTAACTTTAATCCTATCACAGTACAGAATCGCCTCGAATGATGGATCGCCGCGAGTAAAATCAAGCAGACCTAAGTTCGTCAACAATCAAACCCAACAAAACTCGTAAGACACGAAGAGGCAAATCGGAGGCGAAGGATTAAGCGTGTAAGACAATAATGATCAACGATCGAAGAAAGGGAAGAAATCGCTTACGATTGTATGTTAACTAGAGAGGATTGGGTGCTAATTCGAGTTGAAATTATTTTTGGGAGCTTGGAGATGTGTTAATGGCGGAACACGACTCAAGAGATTGATAAAGGAAGAAGAAGATAGAAGTGACGGTTCATCCATTTTATACCAAGGAAGTGGGGCATGAGTCGGCACAAGCGAGTTAAGATAAGTCGAAGCGCGCGACCTACGACTCAGGCGCGTGCTTCGAGGGGCAAATGTTAACCCCACTGAAACTTAGGCCGACTCAACAGATAAGGCAGTCAGCGACTCATAGGAATCAGCGACTCAACTGATGAAGCGACTCAGAGATTGCTGACTCAATGGGTCAACGACTCATTGATAGCAACGACTCAGTGAGTTAGCGCCTTAAAGGTACAGTATGGATCAACGACTCAGCGGGTCTGCGACTCAAGGCCTATACCGATCCAACGACTCATTCGAGCTCCGACTCATCAAAGACCGACTCATCTGATCACGACTCATCCATTCAAGGTCCTTAAGTATCTCATTAGGTTTACGACTCAAGAGATGAACGACTCAAGAGGCCGCTACGACTTAAGGAACCTGACGGGTTAAGGAGATTCGATGGGTTAAGGATGGCACGACTCAGGAAAGCCTACGGCTCAAAAGATAGGTCGACGCACGACACAAGGCTCAGAGGCAAGTTCAAAATCATGCTGCAAAGAGGTGACTCGTAGACGACTCACGACTCATGATGAGTCGGTCACGACTCATGACTTAGCAATTTCAGCCTAAACAGTTTGCCTATAAATACAAGGCCACATTCAACATGAAGGGGCTTTTTGGCTCATTCTCTTCAAGCGCTGATACTCTGCTGCATTCCAAACCAATTCAACACTTGAAGCTCTCGAGACACTAAGAACGCTACAAACAACTTCAACAAGAGATCACGAACATCCAACATGGATTCGAAGACTCTCATCTCCATCGAAGTTTAAAATACTTGTTCTAAGTTTCTTGTAGTTCAAAGTGAATTGTACTTGGGAAGAATTGTATCAACTTGTAACGAGATCATTAATAAAAGCACTTAGAGTGGACGTAGGCTATACCCTTAAGCCGAACCACTATAAAATCGTTGTTGTTTACTTCTTTTCTACTATTACTTGCTTGTAATTCTTTCCCGATCTATCGGGTGGTGCTTTCACAACTACACTTTACACACCGGGGTGTTAGCGTTCACATTTTAGCGTTAACAGTTAACTTTTATCTTTTAAAACTTCTTTTCAAAAGCTTTTCGTATTCAACCCAATTCTATTTTCAAAATCATTTAAATTCAAACTTCAACTTCTAAACAAAATAATATTTAGATTTCAAAATATCTATGACTTAACCGATTTCCTCATGAAATCCATATTTGAGTGTGTATAATGTAGCCCAGGATTTTTACACAATGGTGTAACATCATCAATCATCATAATCCAAACACAACAATTACAGATAAGCGGTATAAACCTGTAACACTTATCTTCATTCGCAGATTCATAGATAAATAATATAATTTCATCTCAGATATATAAATTACATACATCACAGATGATTACATTCATCATAGCTCAAATCAAAACCGAGCATCACACATTAGGGATATCGAACAATTCAACGTCCAATAGAATCCAAACATCTATAAGTAAGATCAATTAATTATCTGATTAATTTAAATCAGATTAATTACTTATGAATAAACTACTACACCTGGTTAATTAATATTAGTTAATTACAAACCATATTATTTAATTATCCCTTACTCATTTATTAATTAACCTTAATTATTAATTAATCAACCTCTAATAATTAAATAATTATAGTTTAATTATTTAATTATTCTTTAATTAATTATCCTTAATTAATTACATTAATTAATTAACCCTAAGTTAATTGCCATTTATTATCCTTAATTAATTATCATAAATAGACCATCCTTAAGTTAATTACATAATTTATTTGCCCTTACTTAATTTATTAATTAACCTTAAAATAATTAATTATTCTCAAATTAATTACCTTAATTAATTAATTACATTACTTAATTATCCTTAATTAATTATTCTTTAATCACTTGATTAATTAATCAACTTTTAATTATTTAATGATCCTTAAATCAACCTTTAATAATTAATCTTATTAATTCATCATCTTAGGATAATTAAGTAATTTTACTTTATTTACTTTTATTAATAAAACCTCAAATATTTAAGATAAATCATTTATCTCAACATTCCTTAATTACATCATCAATTTTAATTTGAAACACTTACGATAATTTAAATGATTAACTTAATATAATTATTCAAGAATAAAACAAGTTTAAAAATCATTTAAACTCAAATTTGGAGTTTGTTCGAAAATTTGTTAATAATTTTCATCTAAAACTTCGTTTTAAAAAATAATAATTTGTTTTAAAACTAAATCCTTTAATAACTTTAACACTTGCTAAATTATCAAGCACAGGAAACCCGACCCCATACCAAAAAACCCGACCAAGCACCCGGGCCATTTTCTTTCTTTTAAACCCTATTATACTTTTGTTATAAATTTTTAAAATCTGCTAAATCTTAAGACCTGTTACAAGTCTAATAGGCACAAGAACATCTTCGAGCTCTGTCGTTACTTTCCTCGGTTCGACTTTAAGCCACACCCCTCGTCTTTCTTTCTGAATCTTTGACATAGGTGCACACATGAACGTGCATGCCTAAACGAGGCGATTCCGACCATCGCTGCCTTTTCGCACAAGTCACTGCTGAACTTCTTACTTCAGACAAACACCCAGATCGATGTTTTCTTCACGAGTTTAAAATCGAGCTATTCGACATAATGGAAAACCCCAAACCGATCAAGAATAACCACCTGCCGACGGTGATTTTGATCGCCAGAAACCTTGCTACTTCACCAAGACCTCCCCCATTCACACATCTTCCTCTTCCCTTAACCGGACCTAGCTTGACATCACCAAAGTGCCACAATCACCCTGAATTCGACCTCGACCAGAAAACAACCTAAAACCCTACATCGACTCAGCCAGGCCGCCACGGTGGGCTAAAAATCCGCCGACTATTTTTTTGACAAACACCATCACCTCAGCCACCTCCAGTTTTGAACTCGATGATCAACACTGAGCCGATCGACAATAATTGACAAAAAAGGTCAAAATTGTTCAACTCCCACTATCTTGATGATTCCACCTTTAAAAATCACGAAATGAGTTTCTAAATTCATATTTTTGGAATACGAATTAATTTATATGATCAAAGCTTGAAGATTGGAAAATCAATTCTTCGACTTGAATTCATTTTTACTATCATTATTGATTTCCAGAAATCCTACTTATTTATTTTACTTAATAATACTTTTAAAAATAATGTTATACTGATACAAACTTCTCTTCTTTGGAGATTTTAACTTGAATTCGATTTAAATGGGAAGATATGAATTTCTTCCCAGTGAGTTGAACCTGTAGTTATAAACAGAGGAACATATAGACAGATATAAAGTCATTCAAAAACATGCATTCACATCCATTCATTTTCACAGGCAAACCAAATTATGAATATGGGTTTGAGAATTTGCTCACCAGATTTTGAAAGGCAGAGAACAACAGAAAAGACAGGCTTGGAACTGCTTTATGAAATGATCTGGAACAAGTTTATTGATATGATCTGAGAACTGTTTTGATGATTATCGAGTTGAATCTTGATTTTTCTTAATACTGAGTTGATCTAAATTTACCAACTGCATGCCTAATCTTGATGATCTTTGCTTCAGATTTGATTTGAATTTATGTTGAAACATTTTGAATCATGCTCGAGTTGAAGATGCTGTTTGATCTGGATTTTGCTTTGATTTTAAAACTAAGTTGAACTTGATTTTTATTTGTTTCCAGGTTTTGTTTTGTTTCTATTTTTCCCAGGCTAAAGATTTTCTGGTTTGAGGGTTTTGTTTGAATTGCCTTAAGCCTGGGTTTGTTTTGTTTGATTTTCTTTCTATTTCTAGGTTTGAGCTGTTGCTTTTGATTTTGTTTGAAGATAAAGAGTAAAGGATTGAACTGAAAATGAAGAATAGGTTTCTCTCATTCTTAAACATGATATTAAATTTTGAATTTAACCAATTTGCCACATGTTAAATTATGTTAACACTTGTACAAAGTCCTGCTATTTTTCTTACACTTGTTAACATATTTAAATTTATGTTTTAAACCCTTGTTAAACTTTTATTTATAAATTACAGTTTAAACCTTATTATTTTATAATTTGTGAATTAACTTATCTCTAATGTTATTATAAATTAATGAATTATATCTTATATTTACATAAGTTTGTGTTTTTTGATCTTTATGTATACACAAACTATTTTTTAGGCCTTTTTATACTTATACTTTCAAAAGATATATTCATACTAAAGCTTTATATTTATTTACATATATACTACTATATTTATACTTCTATATATTTACAAACTATAATTTTTAAAAAAAATTCTAATCTTTATGACCAATACTATTTTAAACTTAATTTATTATACTTTTAAATTTATATATATATATACACATATATACAAATTACATTAAGTTATGTATAAATTTAAAATTAAACTTAAGTTATTATACTTAAATTTATATAAATAATACTGGTATTGAAAATATTCAAATTTAACTTTTAGAAAATTATTATAAAAGTTTCAAAATAAAATTTCAAAATAATTATAGTAAAATTAGAAAACAAATTTTATAAATTTTAAACGTAGTGTTTTTAAATTCAATTTATTTTCTAAAATGTTTATTTCAAAGTTTCAAATTCAAAATGCAATTCAGAATCAATGTATATACGTATATTCCGGAAATTTCTTATCAATTCACCGAAAATTCACAATTTAATTCCAAAAATTAAACTAATTATCAAATTAAACTTGGCCAAAATCCAAGAATGTTACATTTAAACTATTTCCTAAAAATTCAAACTAGTTAAGAAGGTGGGATGTTTATATTTAAATCTAGAATTTAAATGCGAATAGGGTTAAATTGAAGTTATAGGCTAAATTTTGATTCGAAACAAATTTTGAAGTGAAATCGATATGTCGAACTGATTTAACATTTTGAAGTGAAGTATGATTTTGAAGCGAATATGATGATTTCGAAATGGATATAGTTTATTTGTGTAAATACGATGATTTTGAAATGGATTTGATTTTGAAGAGAATATGATATTTTAATATCAAGTACGAATTATTTTGTAAATATAAAAGATACAGCTGGTGTGTAAAACGACCGTTGTTTGTTAAAGAGACCGGGGACTCTTATTGGCATATTCTCTATCAATATAGAAACCAGTTTACCAACCGTGTATGTGGTGGATGATATCTTGAATGTAGCGGTTGAATTGGCGAACGTTACTAGAATGAAGTAAGAGAACGATGATGGATAGTCTTGACACTTGCGTCATAATTAACATGACTAAAGAAAGAGCCTATGTCTGGCTAATGAGGTGAGCTACCTCTAGCGACGTTGATCACTCGTATTACTATTGTGGTTCTTGAATCGATGGCTGTTCAAATTGATTGTCATGGTCGACCACGGATAGGTTACGACTGGCCAGAAGGGGTAAAATGGTAGAATCCTACCTTGGGCATTGCCTCACGTGCCTTATCATATTTATCCATATACGAGGCCATTACGACTTTGGTTTAGAACCATATAAATGTGTTAAGGCGGATCAATGTAAAGCCTTAATGCTATTTTGATATCTATTTTAGTGATAGACGTTGTCGATTATAGCGCATACTGTTATATATAAATAGTTAAATGGATCCTTAGGAGATGGAACATCGCGTAACATCTCTTAAGTTATTGCAATCATATTCGTGATATTGATTTGAATTACATAAGGGTATTTTAGTCCCGACTCGAGTGTTTTGCCTTTTAATTACAGTCGGGTCAGTCTTGAGTTTTTCCAGCGTATTGAAGATCCGCTCCTGGAGGATGAGGACGAAGTTGGTATATTATTACTATCATTATTCTTTGTATCCTACTATTCTGCTGTATTGTTTATTCATTCCTATATATATATATAACTCTGACAAATGTGTATAGATTAAAATCAAATGTATAGTAAATAGCTTCATGAATTAATTATCAAATTATTATATTTTTATCGTTTTCGGTGTGAGATTCTGTATTTGATTTCTTCTTCTTATTATTTTTCTTATTTGACCCTATTGATTATCTGCTTTTCGGATTGTTTAAGTCGGACATGTGTGGATTACTGTCGATTTAAACCTTCCTATATGTGGGTCATCACAGTTGGTATCAGAGCTAGGTTCAGCGATAACCTTGGTTTTACGGGGTTGACTCATTAGAGACAGTGTACTAATACCTAGAATGATCTGTTTGAGCATGCGTGTGTGTGTGTGTATGTATGTATGCATGTATATGAGAGAGCATGCTCATTCATGTTATAAAATGTTTTATATTGTGTTTACTTATTCGTTGAGTTGTTTATGAATTTTGGTTGATGCGTCGACATAATATTGTTTTAAAATAGGTAAATGAAATTTTTTTACCTAATTATGTATTATAAGTATAGTGAAAATTTTAGATGAAATTATTGTTAGGCGATGACAATATTTAGTTTCATCCATTATTGGTTGAATTAAAATAATATGAATACTCAACGAATTTTATTTTATGAAGCATTTGATAATTAAATTGAATTGAAATATAATCGCAATAAGAATTGGTTAAAATGATTAAGTTATAAATTAATGAAATATTTTGGTCACTAAGTTAAGGAAATTTGTATATGTATAATATAGCTTATATATAGAAATGATTTTAAAAATTGAGAATTTTAGAATTTAAAACCCTTTTTTTCAAAGTGTGTTTTCGAAGCTTCAAAAACTAATATTAATATTATTTCAAAGAGTTTTGGCTAGAAAAATCTTTTGGAAGGAATTTTAAAGAAATAAAAAACATTAAAATTGCTTTGGTCATTGGGAAATAATTCTGGGGATGACTGCCGCATCGCTAGTATTCATTTTTGAGTTTTTGAGCGAGAATTGCTACCAAAAGAAATTTATTTTCAGTTAAAACAATTTTTATTGTGAAATTATTCCAAGTATGATTTAATTAATTTATGAAAATAGTTTTAAACTTATAAATTTAAAATAGTATGAATGAGAAATAAGTTTGTAAATTTTAAATTTGAATAGGAAAACAAAAGCCAACTTAAATTGGCTAAATATTTTGATTAAGCAAATAAAAGAAATTTGAATTCGAGAAATGAAATAAAGTAGTTAACTCAAGAAATGTTGAATTAACCGAGTTAGTGAAATGATGTAAATAAAACATAGTTTAACTTATGAAAACTTAAATAAAATATGAGATGTAATTGAAATGAATGAGATAAAACAATAAAAAGAAATTTTTAGTGAATAAGTTTGTATAACTTATAGATTTGGGAAATATTAAGCAAAAAATAAATTTTATTTAAATGTGATTAATAAGAAAGAAGATAAAAATATATTTAAATATAGCGAAATAAAATAAGAAATGGATTAAACGAAATAGAATTTCACTTAATAAAAGATTAAATGAGCTGAGTGAAATTTGAATTGAACTAGTGGAATTAGTAAAGTGAATTATTTTCACTTGAGCTATAAAATGAATTAATAAATAAATACGAACTTGAATTCTAAAATGAAATGTAATTTAAGTGTGAAAGACATAAAATAAAATAAATGAGTGTAGGTAAAATTAATATGAGAAATTGAATTTAATTTAAATCGTATGTAAATAAATTAAATGCAAATAGAATGAGTTTCAATAAAATTGAATGGTAACTAATTGAATATGTAATAAGTTTAAGGGAGTAAAATATAAATTGATGTTTTACTTAAGAGGAGTTGCATACAATTGATGGTGAATTTTTTTTAAATGTATTTGAGTTATAAAATAGAATTTACTTTAGTAAATTTATAATATGAAATTAAATAAATGAAGTGAATCAATGAATTAATAATATGTAGTAGTAATAATAAACGAGAGTTATGTTGTATAAAATATTTATAATAAACTTAGATGATTTATAAATGATCTTTGTAGTGAAAAAAAGAGAATTTATTAAGTGGAAATAAAACAAATTTAACGTAAGCATGGTTAAGTGGAATAATTTTTTAAATGATTCATAAATGAATTTTTATGAAATAAGTTAAAAAAATGGGACAACTGGAATTTATAAACTGAATTGAATAAACTGAATGTAAATGAAATAAATTTGAATAAATTGAAAGAAAACCAAATTATGAATGTGGTTAAGCATTTCAGATAAGCAAAAATAAATCAATGGAAGGTAAACCAATTAAATATGGATGAAACAAAGGTAAATAATTGAAACAAACTTAACAAATGTATGAATTATAAGAAATCAATTGTGAATGTAACGAATATTGGTTGATTGAATAAAAAATAGATTGAAATCAAATTAGTTGAATGTAAATCAATTGAAAGTGAATGAATTGAATACAAATCCATTTTATGATCAACGAAATGAGTATTAATAGGTGAATGTCAACCAATTAAAAAGTAAATAAAGTGAACGCAAATAAATTGAATGTGAATGAATTAGAAGCTAACCAATTATATGTTAATAAATAAATCGGTTGTTAATAAGAAATGAAGGTATGAGTTAAAAATTGACATTGGATAATGTAAATTCACATGGTTATGAATTAATTGGATTAATTGGATGAATATTGATGGTTGGATGGTTTCTTTTATTGCAAACCATTGTTATTACTGTTCTGATTGCATATGATTGTTGTATGTTGCGTATTTGTACTTATATTTATTGTTAGGATTCAAAATCCATGTTGCATGGTTATATTAGACTTATACATGTTCTATATCTTTATATGCAACTAATATTCTAAATTGAGTTGAGATAGATACATACGAAGACCATTCGTGGATTTATTTTCTTTTATTTGCTTAATACGAGTGAACTCGCTCATATTACAAATAATAAGGTACGTATCTTGGATTACATACTTCGATTTTATATTTTTCCCTTCTGGATGCCTCATCATTGAGAGGAGATGTATATTTGATATATATTTGGTATATTTGTGTTATATATTATATTGCAAAAAAAATTTGATCGAGCCGCGCAAAGAATACTTTGCCGAAATTTTCCGTAAATATGAGAGTTAGGAAAATTTATGGTTTGAAAATTTTATAAGTTGTTTTGATAACTAACTTGTAATTTTCGTAAAACCGATATCGAGGTGACATAGCGAGAGAGTAGTAAAGGTTTCCTAATAAGATTTTTATGTTCTATAAGCTAGTTTTATAGAATAAAACATATTGTAGGTTAAATTCTTTACTTAACGCCTTTTCGAGGATGAAATTTTTGGAGTAGGAGAGTATGTAACGACCCGTATTTTTAACTGCTTTAAAATTATTGGATTTGATTTAATTACTGAATAAAAATGGTTAGAAAAAGAATTTAGTAATTTATTAGTGTAATTTATTTGAATATGAGTTTGGATAATACTTTGAAATAACTAATTTTGAAAATTGGCGATAACAAGTATTGAAATAAATTCAATGTATTGACCATGCTTATAATTAATAATTAAAGTTGGATAATATATGCGAATTATTTTGATAGAAATGAAATAATGTTGATTACTAAGATTTATTTAAAATTTGAGGATTTATTAATATTAATTTATCGAGTAATCAAATTGTTTAAATTTATGTTGAAATTATACGAATAATGGAATTCTGGATTTAATAAGAATGAAAATGGGATCGAAAATTGATTTAATTTTATTTAAACATGACTGAAGATGGTTAACATTTAAAATTGTATTCAAATGCGAATAATTAAAAATTAAAAATTTTATATTTTAATTAATGAGTAAAAATAGCCATTTTGGCAAATATCTCGGATTTCAACAAAATCAGTTTCATCAGATCCATAACAGTGAGTTATTATAGGATTTCAGTTTCATAGCAATCGGAAGAGTCATTTGACCATTCGAGCTTGAAACGCGTAGAAATCAATTAAAAATATTCGATGTAGTAATTTGACTTTGAAAAGCTATCTATTATATACGGTCGAATTAGGCCTCGGGACTAGTTCTACGTTCAGAATAGGGGTAAACATTATGAACGTCAAGTGGCACGCCACTATTGGAGTTCAGACGGTTTTGGGCCTAACTATATAAATACGGCACACATATTGAGATAGTTTTATATTAAAATATTCCAAACCCTGGTCTAAACAATGGCCGCCATTTTTATTGTTTTTAGCGGAAGAAATTCATCTAACTTCTTCTCCTCCGATCTCGCTAATCTTTCAACGGAATCGAAAACTTCCATAGCACAGTTGTAGAGCTCGACGAGCTCTACACATCCAACGGTTGATTCGAGCCGAAGTATCTCGTATTAGCCGAAATAAGACTTTGAAAGGCTGGCGTTTTACCTAATTTTTCATGCGTGCGGAGGCATTGAAGGCGGCACAATTATGCGCATTGGTAGCTCTCACGGTGGCGCACTCGTGGGTGTCGACTAATCGACATCAGATTGATGATGTAGGCGTGCGGTTGGAGGTTTTGACGTGCATAAGTTTGGTTCTTGGTCGTGTGTTGAACAAAGAAGACGGTATTGTGTTTTTTTATTTATTCATTAATTATTTTATGTTAAAATTCAAATGTAATAACTCGAATAACTTTTGCATGCGTGCTTGGATCGACGCGTAGTTTTCTTCCTTGCATTCGTGTTGAAACTTCAGATATTATGAAACTAGTTTGCTGAATTCAGAGACTGTTCAAAGTTAGGCCTTTATTTGGATTTTAAATCATCGATAAATCAAAGGTGAATGTTTTTACGCTCATAATTGACTGAAATAATTTTTATATAGTTAAATTTATATCGTGATGTGATTTAAAATTTACTGCTAGTTATTTGATAAGTTTAATTGACATTTAAATTGACATATGAATAAATTAATAGAATTTGAATCAACGGTTAAATTGAATTAGAATTTAATTACCCATAAAATACTCGATATTGATAATTATGAAATTGTTGTAAATTTTACTGACTGTTTGGATGATTGGTTGTGGTGGACACTATTGGTTGATATTTTGGACGTTCTTTTTCTCTGATATATACTGTTATCATCCTGTATATAATTTACAGTATATAAAACCCTAAATTGAATTATTTCGAATAAATTAAGAAATAAGTTGAAATGATATATACCGATGGGATTTATTTTGGATTGAAATGATGAATATCCATCGTTGGAATTAAATTGGAATAACTGATTCCCTTGGCCATACGATAGAAAATATATACGAACAATAGATTGGTTAAATTAAAAGGTTTTGAAAATTTTCATTTTGAAATTATGTAAATGATTTGATTTTAAGAAATGAAAACCGAATTTATGGAAATCAAACTATTTTCGAACTTGAGCTCGAAATGTTAAAATTTAAAATTTGATAATAGGTATTTTTTAAATAATTGAAGTTGAGATTTTGAAGTTATAGTCAAAATATGATTTGAATTTCAAAATTTGATTAATTTTAAAAGATTGGGATTTTATGCAGACTTTGAATTTTGTAACGTAAAAAATATAAACGATATTTCAAAATTGAGCTTGCAATTGAATTATATTTGAAGATTCAGATTTTTAATCGAATATTGAAAATCAATTTGATTTTAAGTGATTTGAATCTATATTTTGGAAATCGAACTCGAAGTTTATATAAATCGAAATGGTTTAATTTAAGAATTGAGTTGAAATTTAATTAATGAATTGGACAGTTGAAATCTTAATTAATTTCGAACTTGAAATTAATTTAGAATTGGAGTTGAAATAAATTTGAATTTGGAATTTGAAATTAATTTGGAATTGGAATTAATTTCGGATTGAAATTGAAGTCGGCTTGAAATCGGAAGTGAATCGATTTAATCGAAATGGAAATTGGAAAACATTTGAATTGGAAAATTTGGAAAGTTAATTAATTTGACGTTGAAACAATTTAATGAATTATTTTAGTATAAACGATTTAAAATCTATAACCTCTAAATATTCAATCTATTTTGATTTTTCAAACTATTTTACTATATAAACCATTTTTAATACTCAAACTGTTTTCTTTAAACTATTTTAACTATTTTAAAGCTATTTAAACTATTTTCTAAAAATTCAAACTGGCATGAGGGTGGGATATTTATATTTAAATTTGGGATTTAAATGCGAATTGGGTCAAAGTGAAGTTATATCCTAAATTTTTAATTCGAATTTTGTTTTGAAGTGAATTCTATATATCGAACTGAATTGACATTTTGAAGTAAAATATGATTTTGAAGCGAATGTGATAATTTCGAAATGGATATGGTTTATTTTGATTACATACGATGATTTAAAAATGAATTTGATTTTGAAGCAAATATGATATTTTGATATCAAGTATGAATTGTTTTGGAAATATAAAAGAACCAACTGGTGTGTAAAAGGAGGTTGGTTTGTTAAAGAGACCGGGGCCTCTTATTGGCATAATCTTTGTCAACATTGGAACCACTTTACCAACCATGTATGTGGTGGATGATATCCAGAATGTAGTGGTTGAATTGACGAACATTACTAGAATGAAGCTAGATAACGATCCTGGATAGCCTTGACCCTTGTGTCATAATTTAAAAGACTGAAACAGGTGCCTATTTCTGGCCAATGAGGTTAGCTACCTCTAGCGACGTTGATCACTCTTTTTACTATTGTGGTTTATGGCTCGATGGGTGCATCTTTGTTCGGACTGATTTTCGTGGTCGGCCACGGATGGATTATGACCAGTTAGAAAGGGTAAACTAGTAGAATCCTACCTTGGGCATTGCCTCATGTGCCTTGTCATATTTATCCTTATGTGAGCCCACTATCACTTTGGTTTAGAATCGTACAAATGTGTTAAGGTGGATCAATGTAAAGCCATAATGCAATTTTGATATTTATTTTACTGATAGACATTATTTATTATAGTTATACTATTATATATATAGTTAAACGGATCCTTAGGAGATGAAAATCCCGTAACATCTCTTAAGTTATTGCATTCATATTTGTGATATTGTTTTGACTTACATAAGGGTATTTTTGTGCTGACTCGAATGTTTTGTCTTTTCATTACGCTCGGGTGAGTCTTGAGTTTTTCCAATGTATTGAAGATCTACTCCTGTAGGACGAAGATGAAGTTTGTATATTATTACTATTATTATTCTCTACATCATACTATTCGACTGTAGTGTTCATTTATTCCTCTATATATATATATATATATATATATATATATATATATATGTATGTATGTATGTATGTATGTATATAACACTAATAAATGTGTATAGATTAAAATCAAATGTATAATAAATAGCTTTGTTAATTGTTTATCTGATTATTATATTTTATCGTTTCCATTGTGAGATTATTTGTTTGTTTTCTTCTTCTCTTCTTATTTTTCTTATTTAACCCCATTGATTATCTACATTCCGGATTGTTTGAGTTGGACATGTGTAGATTGTTGTCAATTTAAACCTTTCGAAATGTAGGACAGCACACAACTTCTATTAGAATAATGAAATAATTTTAAATTTTGAAATATTAATTTTTATAAGTCGAATAACTTAATTTTCTGATATTGAGAATATCTGAATCTATGAATTTTGAAAGCTATACTAATTTTTTAAACACCAACTGTTGAACATTATAAAATTGGAATTCGAGAATAATTCCATCATGTCTGAAATAAGATTATTTAGTGTAGAATGACGAGCAACATGAGACGTTGGCGCTTGAGGTATTTTCCTATGAATGACTCGTCGTGACAGTTAAATTAAAATATGTATATATAAGCTTCATCATTGTGAACATAAAATCAAGCATGTAAAAAATCAAATCAGCCCACAAAAAATCAAATCAAGCCCACAAAAGTAAAAATAAAAGAAATAAAGATGAAGCATGTACATGAAGTATCAACCACCTTATTAGTGTACTCCAGCCTCCTCCTTATTTCACTACCCCCCTCTATTCTCTTATATATAGCCATACTTGTTCATTTATAAAAAATCTTCCGTTGAGATTAAAAAAAAGATTGAGCTGTTCAAAGGCTTGGAGGGAGAAGATTAAAGAAGTGGATCACTCATTTTAAAACTGTGAGTAAAACACCTTAGAATTGTTAACTGGTTATTACATACATACATACATACATATATATATATATATATAACTGTTGATTATGGATGAATTATTGATATATGATGTGATGACCCGGAATTTCTAACAAATTTAATTTGAATAGTTAATTGATTTTAAAATATTTAAAAGTTAATTTTAACTTGAATTTTAGGATATCAATATTTACTTGATAATTAAATCATTAAATTGTATAGTTTAAGTATTGAATTTAATAATTGAAATTGGGTAAATTTTTGAATCTGAGATTCTAAGCCTGTTTAAAATAATTTGAAGGCTTATAAAATTTTTAACGAAGACACAGAAGATAATAGAATGGTTGAAATTTAATTTAAAGGTAATTTGTTCAGTTTTAAACAATATATCGTTTAAATTGAATTTAAAAATAGCCTTCCGAGGCACAGTCTCGGAATTCAACGAAACCAGTTCCATTGGATCCGTAATAGTCAATTATTATCGGATTTCAATTTTCGTAGAAATCAGATTTGTCGTTTGACTCTGATAGCTCAAAATGCTTAGTATTGTTTTAATCAATTTAATTTAAAATTTGATCGTTTACTTCCGTAACTCGCGCATACAATCAAATTAGCCTCCAAAACACGTTCCATTGTGTTCGGAACGCGGGTAAAACCTTATAAACGTTTGTCAGCTTGTCTGATTCGGGTTTGGGATTTCGCACTACAAAACGTGATATTTTCAGTATTTAATTATTTTATAAACAAGCGTGCCTAAGAAGCCATCTCACTTCGTTTTAATACCAGTATCTCTCCACTCCTCCATTATCTTCCCCAGGAATCAAATTTAGAAACGAACGAAAGACAAAGGGATGGCCGACCGAAGTTCGTTCGTTCAAATCCATAAGACATGGCATATTAATATTCAAACGCGATGTTCTTTCTCCTGCTTTAAATGCCGAAACCCCTTTTTCTTCCAGTTCGACAAATCAACCTAAATAAAAAAAAGAGAGTGGAGTTGAAATCGGGCGGATGGCCACGAACGAGGGGAATTGATTCCTCTTCCCAGTTCAACGCGAAGCAAGGGAGTCGTGCGCTGAGGGAAGCGCTTCGGAGGAGCGCGCGAGCTCGAAGTCGCGGCCAGGAAATTGATCGAAGGAGGAGCTCTAGAGAAGAGAGCAAGTGCAGTACTTTTAGGGTGTCTCACTTGGGCTCGAGGCGGAGAGTGGAATAGCTGGGAGTAGGGCATGGTTGCGATACTTTGTCGCACTCGAGTAATGAAGGAGGGGTAGCAATCGACTCGGGTGGTTCTCGTCGATTTGGTGGCTGTTATCAGGAGTGGGTGGTCCAGCTGTGTCGTTGGCAGAGATAATGTCTTGAAGGCAGAGCGTGACGATGTCGGGATTTGGGTTTGAGGAGTCAAACTCGTACCCCTTGAATTTTGTGCATGCTGAAGTAATTTGCTGGGATTCTGTGGTTTGAAATCGTGGGAACTAATTGGGAATGAAGTGATGGTATCAGAAAATTATGGTGAGTAATTTAATTAATTTTATTTATTCATTTTACTTTAAAAAGATGTTAATTTGGGTAAGTTCATGGGTGCATCTGTGTGTGCCTCGAAGTATGGGGTAGTTTTACTCGAGGCAGTGGGGTTTGGACACGAAGCTCGTTGTGATGGCCTCGGGTTAATAGTTGTCCGGGTTGTAATGAAATTTTTGTCTCATCTTAAAGATAAGTAAGATAGAATGATTAATTAAATTGGGAAGGTAATTTAAGTGGATAACTAATTAATTCGATTGATTAATGTTTTGGGTTGATTTATTTAGTAATTAAGGGTTTGAACAAATTAATTGGGGTTTAAGTTAAACTAAATAAAATAAAAATCAATTGATGGTTGATAGATAATTACCTAATGAAATTTAAAAAAAAAATATCATTACTTTGTGAAATTAATCAAGAGAACAATTAAAATAGTTAACTTAGGAATAATTAATTATTTAATGAAGTAAATAACAAGGAAGATAATCACCGGTTGAGGTAAATCAAAAGTGACTAATATGTATGGTTTAATATATGATTAATTATTAACGTATTAAATTTAAACTAAGGTAAATTGGAGTTGTAAATGGAAATCTTGAATTTATATAATCGATGACGTAATAAAAGATAGATTAATTAAGAATAATAAATCAAAGATAAGTGACATGTGAGAAATTAATTACTATGACTAATTAATGATTAATGTAATTTATATAGTTAATTTATTCATGAAGTAATTAAGACTACATATTGATTTTTGGTCAAGAAGAATTAATATCGTGAAATTAATTAAAGTTAATTACTTGAATGAAATTGAAAGATAATTAATTCAGGGTGATTAATTAAGATGAATAATGAAGGAATGGTTGATTAATTGATTCGAAACTAATTAATGTTAAATGGAGAAATTTAAGTGGTTGAGGTTGGTAGTTCAATCAGGATTAATTAAATTAAATTTGTAAGTGATTAAGCTTTGCTTATGGATGGTTGAATGGTATTGATTGCCTTGAATGAGTTGATATCTCTGATATGAAATATTGTGTATTTCATTTGAATAACTTGGGTTAGGATAACATGTGTTTCGAAGAGACCGGGGTTAGGTATTAGGAAATACCCGAAACCACTTCGAATTTTTATAAATTGATTTGTGAAATCAATACGATGAAATAAAATTATTTAAGTGAATTGGATTATTTTATCTAAGTTTGGTACTTAGAAATTGATATGTGAAATAAGTGTTGTCTATAGCAATTTGTGAAATGGGATAAATTGGTTTGAATTACCGGGGTTTTGTATGTTGATTGCTTTGTTTCCCATGTTAGATGGGTTTACTCACGCTGGTTTCCAGCCTGACCCGGGTGTTACTTTGGTGTAATGCTCGGGTCAGACCGAGTATTACAGATTTTCAGGTAGGTGCGTTTTGGAGCTCAGGAGGCGAGCTGGATGGCGATAGGGTATAGAGTATTGCCGCTGTATTTCTGAGACATGATAGTTGTATATATTCAGTGACTATATATATGTGAAACTCTGATGTATATTAAATGTAATCGACAGATATAATAATCTTTGTAAACTGTTATTGTTATTATTTATTATTATATGTTATCCACTGCGAATGTGAGTTGTTGATATTTATGTTCTTCTTCTTCTATCTCTTTCTTCTTTTTCATAACTATCTGGAATTTTCGGGTGTGAAATTTCGGGTCGTTACATATGACAAGTGTATATGTGTTGTTATGTGTGAATATGTGCATGTATGTGTGCGCTTGACATGGTCAGTTCCACCAAAACGCTGTACATCTTCCATAAAGGCATCTCTGTTCATTGTTTTTGTTTAAAAACATCTAACCTTTCACTTTGAAAATCAATATTTCGACATTCGTTTAGTTTTAAATCATGATGCCAAAAAAAAGTTGTTTGTTTTTGAGTATTAAACATTTTAACGTTTATTTCGTTTGATTCCATCATGCAAAGAGAGATAGAAAACTATAGTTAACAGTGAGTGGGTCAATTTTGGTCTAGATTCAACTATCATAATTGAATAAACAGATCATACAATTGTGATCGCAATTGAAAAATATAATTTTTAAGAATGGTTTGAGAATTTTTAGTGTTGTTTGGAGGGAGTAATGTGGAGATGAATGGAATTAGGCGTTTCTTCAAATTTTGGCGATTTATTAAGTTTTATGTCTTGGCGTTTGGCGTGGAGGAGGATGGATTGATGGTACATCCACAAAAAATAGAGCGGTGATTTTTAGTGTGTGTGTGGGCTAGACGAGGTTGACTTGGGGTTTTAGGGGAGTTTGTTTCAGCCTCTGGTTCGTGGAGAAATGCGACAGTAAGAGGGAGAGGGGTGTGCATAGGGGGAAATGGTAGCGGAGGTGATGGCGAAACTGTGGGTGAAGTTTGGTGGTGGATGGTGGTTTGTGGTGACGTGGCGAGGCAAAAAGGTGGGCACGGCATTGTTGCAGTTTTTGGGTTGAGGAGTTCGATTTCAAACTGAGATATTGTTGCCTTTTCCAAGTGCATAGGAAAGATGCAGTGGTCGTGGGCGACCTGCGTAGTTGATCGACGACGAGTATGGTCAATCGGGGGTAGTGTGCATGTGCACACTTTTTTTGCAAAGTTCGTGCATTCGAATAAAAGAGGAAAGAGTGAGAACTGGGAGAAGAAGATGAAGGTAATTGGTTTTGGGCCAGTTGGTTTAGATGAGATGAGTTTTGTTTTTAAAAGTAAAGTAACCAAATTAAATTAGTTATTATATTTAATAATCTATAAATTAAAAGAAAACCTATTTCTTCTTCGTTTCAAATCTAATCGACGCGCGGGTTTCCGCATCGAGATCCTATCGTCGAGTATTTTCATCTGAACTAATATCATCAAGGTTTCTAAAGTGTAATTATTTAATGATTTATAATGATTGAAAGCAACAAATATGTAATTTCTTATTTAATTAATTATATATTAATTGATCAATTAACTATTAAATGGACCGATTAATTTTAATTTACTAAGAATAAATCATTTTATAAATTTCTTGGATTGACATGTAATGTGATTAAAAATATAACTTGATTCAGTTAATTGAAACCAATTCAGTTCTGATTTGTAAATTGATTTAATATTAATTATAAATCGTTGATTGAAGTTAATGATCTATGTTTGACTTTTATTTCTCTTAGGTATTGATTTCAATTATCTTTTGTCTGTGCCATTAAGTTGCCAAAAAATTAAAGTAGATAGAATAAAACGTTGACATGTTTTATTGGAAGTAAATTGACTTGTATGGATCACTATTCCGAGTTTCGATAAATGTGATGATTACAAGCGAATTAATTTCCATGGACAGGTCCTGATAAAGTAAATATATGGAATGAACTTTCATATGTGAATATTTACACTCTGTTTGTAGAATTGTTTATTTGAACAAAATCGGCCTTTAAAATTTGTTGTACTGGCTCGATGAGACTGAAATCGGATAACAGTATTGTCCCAAAACCACTTTGAAACAATTTAAGCAAGCGATTTAGAAGATTATAAAGATAAGATCCAGGATTAAGATTTTGGAGTGCAAGGGCTATTTGTCACTAACCTTGAGGGTGATTCTAAAATTTGATCAAGTGGAAATGGTGCCTTCGGTTTCGTTCAAACCCAGAACGGAATTGTATGGATGAATGTTATCAGCACATTGTCATTGGAGGTCAATGAGCATTCTAAGTGTAAATTTTTTGAATGGTAATGACGTATCCTGAAGCCTTACCAACAGGGAATGGAAAAAATAGGGTATGTAGCAGGGATATGCGAGTTCCTTCCATTAGGGTATGTCGTCACTAGATCTAGACTCGATATTTGTTCCATTTTGGTATGCTCCGGTGCAGTTGTTGATCACAACCGTAGTATTGACATATTCGGTATTTCCAGTCTAGTGGTAGGCTGGTTTTGTGTAGCAAGGGTACAAGATGTTCTTGTTAGACCCCGAGTGCATTTTATGTAGAGGTGCACTTTTCGAAAGTTAGTTCCTTACCTTGTCATGTGTGGAATCCATTCTCTAATAAGTGTCGTACGTTTTTTATTATGCCCAGATATGTTGGAACATGCGATGCAAGCATTCCAGCTATGTTCTGTCACACCCAAATTTCAGCGTTCTAAAATCGACACTCGTACTTCACTTGTACTCGAATGTCGTAGATTCAACCGTTGAAATTCGACTCGTGTCGGAGCTTATGACACATTAAGTACAAAAATACAGCGGAAGAAAACAATGAATAACATATAACTCCAATGAATACAACATCCAAAGATATACAACAATTTGATACAAATGATATTAACGCAGAGATACAAAATGACAGCGGAAATAAATCACAGCTGGATGGTTTAGACTTTGCAACCATCGATAGCGGAAAGATGACTCCACTAGAATCTCCAAAGAATCCAACTCCATAATACAGCTGCAACTCCATCTCCAAACTAAAGATAGCTCGAACCATCATCACGATGCAATAAGCAAACTAGGCAACTCCAGAATGAAGCAAATGTGATCACTAAGATCCAAAGGCTTCAAAGATAACGAATCCACATCTATTATCTGACTATCTAAAAAACCCAACTCTAGACTTCCCGTGTGGAAAATTATGGGCACCAAGAGTTTAGGAAGGGAACAATAAACTCTAGGTCAGTCACGGGACTGGTATGAGCAAACAAAAATAATTTATCTTTAAAACAAACAATAAAAGAAAATAAATTGAAATCCGCAATTTTTTTGGAAAATGAAACTACCATAAGGCCTCCCACCGTACACACCATGCAAATGTAGAATTGGAGGAGATTTCTCCTTATGGTAGTCAAAAATGCTTGATACGCTGAGACCATTTTGATATTATTTTGATATTATTGTGCATAGTGGAAAACATTTTGAAAGTATAATATTAATCTTAGCCAGCATACAACCATTATTGTATGCCTACTATAGCTACCATGTTCAATAGCAAGTTACCGCCACATTCCATGGCAGGTTTCCACATAGGGACGCCTCTGGAGGGACGACCCGAGAGCCTACCCGGCTCTCTACCAACACAAGGCCGGTTTACTCCCTTCCCGGGAGTAAAACATAAGACATGCCATCCCCAGTCGTTTGCGACCTTTATTCGAGAGCTCTCAACACCAACAACCACAAAGCAATGTATTTGCAGTAACCACATAGGTTAAATATCTGGGCTCCATACCATGATACAACCCTTTTCCAAAAGGAATGGACATACCCTAGGGGTGCGAACCCTACAACCTTGCCGCATCTTTCCTGTTTCGACCATTTCCGGGGAGTGAGGTCCGATGAGGTCTCGTCCACAAAGCTACGTTTTTTCATAAAGACATGCTTTGATCAACAAATGATCAGCAGCATTTCGTGTACCACATTACCAAATATTTAAGATAAATCATTTATCTCAACATTCCTTAATTACATCATCAATTTTAATTTGAAACACTTACGACAATTTAAATGATTAACTTAATATAATTATTCAAGAGTAAAACAAGTTTAAAAATCATTTAAACTCAAATTTGGAGTTTGTTCGAAAATTTGTTAATAATTTTCATCTAAAACTTCGTTTTAAAAAATAATAATTTGTTTTAAAACTAAATCCTTTAATAACTTTAACACTTGCTAAATTATCAAGCACAGGAAACCCGAGCCCATACCAAAAAACCCGACCAAGCACCCGGGCCATTTTCTTTCTTTTAAACCCTATTATACTTTTGTTATAAATTTTTAAAATCTGCTAAATCTTAAGACCTGTTACAACTCTAATAGGCACAAGAACATCTTCGAGCTCTATCGTTACTTTCCTCGGTTCGACTTTAAGCCACACCCCTCGTCTTTCTTTCTGAATCTTTGACATAGGTGCACACATGAACGTGCATGCCTGAACGAGGCGATTCCGACCATCGTTGCCTTTTCGCACAAGTCACTGCTGAACTTCTTACTTCAGACAAACACCCAGATCGATGTTTTCTTCACGAGTTTAAAATCGAGCTATTCGACATAATAGAAAACCCCAAACCGATCAAGAATAACCACCTGCCGACGGTGATTTTGATCGCCAGAAACCTTGCTACTTCACCAAGACCTCCCCCATTCACACATCTTCCTCTTCCCTTAACCGGACCTAGCTTGACATCACCAAAGTGCCGCAATCACCCTGAATTCGACCTCGACCAGAAAACAACCTAAAACCCTACATCGACTCAGCCAGGCCGCCACGGTGGGCTAAAAATCCGCCGACTATTTTTTTGACAAACACCATCACCTCAGCCACCTCCAGTTTTGAACTCGATGATCAACACTGAGTCGATCGACAATAATTGACAAAAAAAGGTCAAAATTGTTCAACTCCCACTATCTTGATGATTCCACCTTTAAAAATCACGAAATGAGTTTCTAAATTCATATTTTTGGAATACGAATTAATTTATATGATCAAAGCTTGAAGATTTGAAAATCAATTCTTCGACTTGAATTCATTTTTACTATCATTATTGATTTCCAGAAATCCTACTTATTTATTTTACTTAATAATACTTTTAAAAATAATGTTATACTGATACAAACTTCTCTTCTTTGGAGATTTTAACTTGAATTCGATTTAAATGGGAAGATATGAATTTCTTCCCAGTGAGTTGAACCTGTAGTTATAAACAGAGGAACATATAGACAGATATAAAGTCATTCAAAAACATGCATTCACATCCATTCATTTTCACAGGCAAACCAAATTATGAATATGGGTTTGAGAATTTGCTCACCAGATTTTGAAAGGCAGAGAACAACAGAAAAGACAGGCTTGGAACTGCTTTATGAAATGATCTGGAACAAGTTTATTGATATGATCTGAGAACTGTTTTGATGATTATCGAGTTGAATCTTGCTTTTTCTTAATACTGAGTTGATCTAAATTTACCAACTGCATGGCTGATCTTGATGATCTTTGCTTCAGATTTGATTTGAATTTATGTTGAAACATTTTGAATCATGCTCGAGTTGAAGATGCTGTTTGATCTGGATTTTGCTTTGATTTTAAAACTGAGTTGAACTTGATTTTTATTTGTTTCCAGGTTTTGTTTTGTTTCTATTTTTCCCAGGCTAAAGATTTTCTGGTTTGAGGGTTTTGTTTGAATTGCCTGAAGCATGGGTTTGTTTTGTTTGATTTTCTTTCTATTTCTAGGTTTGAGCTGTTGCTTTTGATTTTGTTTGAAGATAAAGAGTAAAGGATTGAACTGAAAATGAATGAATAGGTTTCTCTCATTCTTAAACATGATATTAAATTTTAAATTTAACCAATTTGCCACATGTTAAATTATGTTAACACTTGTACAAAGTCCTGCTATTTTTCTTACACTTGTTAACATATTTAAATTTATGTTTTAAACCCTTGTTAAACTTTTATTTATAAATTACAGTTTAAACCTTATTATTTTATAATTTGTGAACTGAATTATATCTTATATTTACATAAGTTTGTATTTTTTGATCTTTATGTATACACAAACTATTTTTTAGGCCTTTTTATACTTATACTTTCAAAAGATATATTCATACTAAAGCTTTATATTTATTTACATATATACTACTATATTTATACTTCTATATATTTACAAACTATAATTTTTTTAAAAAAAATTCTAATCTTTATGACCAATACTATTATAAACTTAATTTATTATACTTTTAAATGTATATATATGTATATACACACATATATACAAATTACATCAAGTTATGATAAATTTAAAATTAAACTTAAGTTATTATACTTAAATTTATATAAATAATACTGGTGTTGAAAATATTCAAATTTAACTTTTAGAAAATTATTATAAAAGTTTCAAAATAAAATTTCAAAATAGTTATAGTAAAATTAGAAAACAAATTTTATAAATTTTAAACATAGTGTTTTTAAATTCAATTTATTTTCTAAAATGTTTATTTCAAAGTTTCAAATTCAAAATGCAATTCAGAATCAACGTATATACGTATATTCTGGAAATTTCTTATCAATTCACCGAAAATTCACAATTTAATTCCAAAAATTAAACTAATTATTAAATTAAACTTGGCCAAAATCCAAGAATGTTACATTTAAACTATTTCCTAAAAATTCGAACTAGTTAAGAAGGTGGGATGTTTATATTTAAATCTAGAATTTAAATGCGAATAGGGTTAAATTGAAGTTATAGGCTAAATTTTGATTCGAAACAAATTTTGAAGTGAAATCGATATGTCGAACTGATTTAACATTTTGAAGTGAAGTATGATTTTGAAGCGAATATGATGATTTCGAAATGGATATAGTTTATTTGTGTAAATACGATGATTTTGAAATGGATTTGATTTTGAAGAGAATATGATATTTTAATATCAAGTACGAATTATTTTGTAAATATAAAAGATACAACTGGTGTGTAAAACGACGGTTGTTTGTTAAAGAGACCGGGGACTCTTATTGGCATATTCTCTATCAATATAGAAACCAGTTTACCAACCGTGTATGTGGTGGATGATATCTTGAATGTGGCGGTTGAATTGGCGAACGTTACTAGAATGAAGTAAGAGAACGATGATGGAAGTCTTGACACTTGCGTCATAATTAACATGACTAAAGAAAGAGCCTATGTCTGGCTAATGAGGTGAGCTACCTCTAGTGACGTTGATCACTCGTATTACTATTGTGGTTCTTGACTCGATGGCTGTTCAAATTGATTGTCATGGTCGGCCACGGATAGGTTACGACTGGCCAGAAGGGGTAAAATGGTAGAATCCTACCTTGGGCATTGCCTCACGTGCCTTATCATATTTATCCATATACGAGGCCATTACGACTTTGGTTTAGAACCATATAAATGTGTTAAGGCGGATCAATGTAAAGCCTTAATGCTATTTTGATATCTATTTTAGTGATAGACGTTGTCGATTATAGCGCATACTGTTATATATAAATAGTTAAATGGATCCTTAGGAGATGGAACATCGCGTAACATCTCTTAAGTTATTGCAATCATATTCGTGATATTGATTTGAATTACATAAGGGTATTTTAGTCCCGACTCGAGTGTTTTGCCTTTTAATTACACTCGGGTCAGTCTTGAGTTTTTCCAGCGTATTGAAGATCCGCTCCTGGAGGATGAGGACGAAGTTGGTATATTATTACTATCATTATTCTTTGTATCCTACTATTCTGCTGTATTGTTTATTTATTCCTATATATATATAACTCTGACAAATGTGTATAGATTAAAATCAAATGTATAGTAAATAGCTTCATGAATTAATTATCAGATTATTATATTTTTATCGTTTTCGGTGTGAGATTCTGTGTTTGATTTCTTCTTCTTATTATTTTTCTTATTTAACCCTATTGATTATCTGCTTTTCGGAGACATGTGTGGATTACTGTCAATTTAAACCTTCCTATACGTGGGTCATCACGGTTGGTATCAGAGCTAGGTTCAGCGATAACCTTGGTTTTACGGGGTTGACACATTAGAGACAGTGTAGTAATTCCTAGAATGATCTGTTTGAGCGTGCGTGTGTGTGTGTGTGTGTGTGTATGTATGCATGTATATGAGAGAGCATGCTCATTCATGTTATAAAATGTTTTATATTGTGTTTACTTATTCGTTGAGTTGTTTATGAATTTTGGTTGATGCGTCGACATAATATTGTTTTAAAATAGGTAAATGAAATTTTTTTACCTAATTATATATTATAAGTATAGTGAAAATTTTAGATGAAATTATTGTTAGGCGATGATAATATTTAGTTTCATCCATTATTGGTTGAATTAAAATAATATGAATACTCAACGAATTTTATTTTATGAAGCATTTGATAATTAAATTGAATTGAAATATAATCGCAATAAGAATTGGTTAAAATGATTAAGTTATAAATTAATGAAATATTTTGGTCACTAAGTTAAGGAAATTTGTATATGTATAATATAGCTTATATATAGAAATGATTTTAAAAATTGAGAATTTTAGAATTTAAAACCCTTTTTTTTTCAAAGTGTGTTTTCGAAGCTTCAAAAACTAATATTAATATTATTTCAAAGAGTTTTGGCTAGAAAAATCTTTTGGAAGGAATTTTAAAGAAATAAAAAAAATTAAAATTGCTTTGGTCATTGGGAAATAATTCCGGGGATGACTGCCGCATCGCTAGTATTCATTTTTGAGTTTTTGAGTGACAATTGCTACCAAAAGAAATTTATTTTCAGTTAAAACAATTTTTATTGTGAAATTATTCCAAGTATGATTTAATTAATTTATGAAAATAGTTTTAAACTTATAAATTTAAAATAGTATGAATGAGAAATAAGTTTGTAAATTTTAAATTTGAATAGGAAAACAAAAGCCAACTTAAATTGGCTAAATATTTTGATTAAGCAAATAAAAGAAATTTGAATTCGAGAAATGAAATAAAGTAGTTAACTCAAGAAATGTTGAATTAACCGAGTTAGTGAAATGATGTAAATAAAATATAGTTTGACTTATGAAAACTTAAATAAAATATGAGATGTAATTGAAATGAATGAGATAAAACAATAAAAAGAAATTTTTAGTGAATAAGTTTGTATAACTTATAGATTTGGGAAATATTAAGCAAAAAATAAACTTTATTTAAATGTGATTAATAAGAAAGAAGATAAAAATATATTTAAATAAAGCGAAATAAAATAAGAAATGGATTAAATGAAATAGAATTTCACTTAATAAAAGATTAAATGAGCTGAGTGGAATTTGAGTTGAACTAGTGGAATTAGTAAAGTGAATTATTTTCACTTGAGCTATAAAATGAATTAATAAATAAATACGAACTTGAATTCCAAAATGAAATGTAATTTAAGTGTGAAAGACATAAAATAAAATAAATGAGTGTAAGTAAAATTAATATGAGAAATTGAATTTAATTTAAATCGTATGTAAACAAATTAAATGCAAATAGAATGAGTTTCAATAAAATTGAATGGTAACTAATTGAATATGTAATAAGTTTAAGGGAGTAAAATATAAATTGATGTTTTACTTAAGAGGAGTTGCATACAATTGATGGTGAATTTTTTTTTAAATGTATTTGAGTTATAAAATAGAATTTACTTTAGTAAATTTATAATATGAAATTAAATAAATGAAGTGAATCAATGAATTAATAATATGTAGTAGTAGTAATAATAAACGAGCGTTATGTTGTATAAAATATTTATAATAAACTTAGATGATTTATAAATGATCTTTGTAGTGAAAAAAAGAGAATATATTAAGTGGAAATAAAACAAATTTAACGTAAGCATGGTTAAGTGGAATAATTTTTTAAATGATTCATAAATGAATTTTTGTGAAATAAGTTAAAAAAAATGGGACAACTGGAATTTATAAACTGAATTGAATAAACTGAATGTAAATGAAATAAATTTGAATAAATTGAAAGAAAACCAAATTATGAATGTGGTTAAGCATTTCAGATAAGCAAAAATAAATCAATGGAAGGTAAACCAATTAAATATGGATGAAACAAAGGTAAATAATTGAAACAAACTTAACAAATGTATGAATTATAAGAAATCAATTGTGAATGTAACGAATATTGGTTGATTGAATAAAAAATAGATTGAAATCAAATTAGTTGAATGTAAATCAATTGAAAGTGAATGAATTGAATACAAATCCATTGTATGATCAACGAAATGAGTATTAATAGGTGAATGTCAACCAATTAAAAAGTAAATAAAGTGAACGCAAATAAATTGAATGTGAATGAATTAGAAGCTAACCAATTATATGTTAATAAATAAATCGGTTGTTAATAAGAAATGAAGGTATGAGTTAAAAATTGACATTGGATAATGTAAATTCACATGGTTATGAATAATTGGATTAATTAGATGAATATTGATGGTTGGATGGTTTCTTTTATTGCAAACCATTGTTATTACTGTTCTGATTGCATATGATTGTTGTATGTTGCGTATTTGTACTTATATTTATTGTTAGGATTCAAAATCCATGTTGCATGGTTATATTAGACTTATACATGTTCTATATCTTTATATGCAGCTAATATTCTAAATTGAGTTAAGATAGATACATACGAAGACTATTCGTGGATTTATTTTCTTTTATTTGCTTAATACGAGTGAACTCGCTCATATTACAAATAATAAGGTACGTATCTTGGATTACATACTTCGATTTTATATTTTTCCCTTCCGGATGCCTCATCATTGAGAGGAGATGTATATTTGATATATATTTGGTATATTTGTGTTATATATTATATTGCAAAAAAAATTTGATCGAGCCGCGCAAAGAATACTTTGCCGAAATTTTCCGTAAATATGAGAGTTAGGAAAATTTATGGTTTGAAAATTTTATAAGTTGTTTTGATAACTAACTTGTAATTTTCGTAAAACCGATATCGAGGTGACATAGCGAGAGAGTAGTGAAGGTTTCCTAATAAGATTTTTATGTTCTATAGGCTAGTTTTATAGAATAAAACATATTGTAGGTTAAATTCTTTACTTAACGCCTTTTCGAGGATGAAATTTTTTGAGTAGGAGAGTATGTAACGACCCGTATTTTTAACTGCTTTAAAATTATTGGATTTGATTTAATTACTGAATAAAAATGGTTAGAAACAGAATTTAGTAATTTATTAGTGTAATTTATTTGAATATGAGTTTGGATAATACTTTGAAATAACTAATTTTGAAAATTGGCGATAATAAGTATTGAAATAAATTCTATGTATTGACCATGCTTATAATTAATAATTAAAGTTGGATAATATATGCGAATTATTTAGATAGAAATGAAATAATGTTGATTACTAAGATTTATTTAAAATTTGAGGATTTATTAATATTAATTTATCGAGTAATCAAATTGTTTAAATTTATGTTGAAATTATACGAATAATGGAATTCTGGATTTAATGAGAATGAAAATGGGATCGAAAATTGATTTAATTTTATTTAAACATGAATGAAGATGGTTAACATTTAAAATTGTATTCAAATGCGAATAATTAAAAATTAAAAATTTTATATTTTAATTAATGAGTAAAAATAGCCATTTTGGCAAATATCTCGGATTTCAACAAAATCAGTTTCATCAGATCCATAACAGTGAGTTATTATAGGATTTCAGTTTCATAGCAATCGGAATAGTCATTTGACCATTCGAGCTTGAAACGCGTAGAAATCAATTAAAAATATTCGATGTAGTAATTTGACTTTGAAAAGCTATCTATTATATACGGTCGAATCAGGCCTCGGGACTAGTTCTACGTTCAGAATAGGGGTAAACATTATGAACGTCAAGTGGCACGCCACTATTGAAGTTCGGACGGTTTTGGGCCTAACTATATAAATACGGCACGCATATCGAGATAGTTTTATATTAAAATATTCCAAACCCTGGTCTAAACAATGGCCACCATTTTTATTGTTTTTAGCGGAAGAAATTCGTCTAACTTCTTCTCCTCCGATCTCGCTAATCTTTCTACGGAATCGAAAACTTCCATAGCACAGTTGTAGAGCTCGACGAGCTCTACACATCCAACGGTTGATTCGAGCCGAAGTGTCTCGTATTAGCCGAAATAAGACTTTGAAAGGCTGGCGTTTTACCTAATTTTTCATGCGGGCGGAGGCATTGAAGGCGGCACAATTATGCGCATTGGTAGCTCTCACGATGGCGCACTCGTGGGTGTCGACTAATCGACATCAGATTGATGATGTAGGCGTGCGGTTGGAGGTTTTGACGTGCATAAGTTTGGTTCTTGGTCGTGTGTTGAACAAAGAAGACGGTATTGTGTTTTTTATTTATTTATTCACTAATTATTTTATGTTAAAATTGAAATCTAATAACTCGCATAACTTTTGCATGCGTGCTTGGATCGACGCGTAGTTTTCTTCCTTGCATTCGTGTTGAAACTTCAGATATTATGAAACCAGTTTGCTGAATTCAGAGACTGTTCAAAGTTAGGCCTTTATTTGGATTTTAAATCATCGATAAATCAAAGGTGAATGTTTTTACGCTCATAATTGACTGAAATAATTTTTATGTAGTTAAATTTATATCGTGATGTGATTTAAAATTTACTGCTAGTTATTTGATAAGTTTAATTGACATTTAAATTGACATATGAATAAATTAATAGAATTTGAATCAACGGTTAAATTGAATTAGAATTTAATTACCCATAAAATACTCGATATTGATAATTATGAAATTGTTGTAAATTTTACTGACTGTTTGGATGATTGGTTGTGGTGGACACTATTGGTTGATATTTTGGACGTTCTTTTTCTCTGATATATACTGTTATCATCCTGTATATAATTTACAGTATATAAAACCCTAAATTGAATTATTTCGAATAAATTAAGAAATAAGTTGAAATGATATATACCGATGGGATTTATTTTGGATTGAAATGATGAATATCCATCGTTGGAATTAAATTGGAATAACTGATTCCCTTGGCCATATGATAGAAAATATATACGAACAATAGATTGGTTAAATTAAAAGGTTTTGAAAATTTTCATTTTGAAATTATGTAAATGATTTGATTTTAAGAAATGAAAATCGAATTTATGGAAATCAAACTATTTTCGAACTTGAGCTCGAAGTGTTGAAATTTAAAATTTGATAATAGGGATTTTTTAAATAATTGAAGTTGAGATTTTGAAGTTATAGTCAAAATATGATTTGAATTTCAAAATTTGATTAATTTTAAAAGATTGGGATTTTATGCAGACTTTGAATTTTGTAACGTAAAAAATATAAACGATATTTCAAAATTGAGCTTGCAATTGAATTATATTTTAAGATTCGGATTTTTAATCGAATATTGAAAATCAATTTGATTTTAAGTGATTTGAATCTATACTTTGGAAATCGAACTCGAAGTTTATATAAATCGAAATGGTTTAATTTAAGAATTGAGTTGAAATTTAATCAATGAATTGGACGTTTGAAATCTTAATTAATTTGGAACTTGAAATTAATTTAGAATTGGAGTTGAAATAAATTTGAATTTGGAATTTGAAATTAATTTGGAATTGGAATTAATTTCGGATTGGAATTGAAGTCGACTTGAAATCGGAAGTGAATCGATTTAATCGAAATGGAAATTGGAAAACATTTGAATTGGAAAATTTGGAAAGTTAATTAATTTGTCGTTGAAACTATTTAATGAATTATTTTAGTATAAACGATTTAAAATCTATAACCTCTAAATATTCAATCTATTTTGATTTTTCAAACTATTTTACTATATAAACCATTTTTAATACTCAAACTGTTTTCTTTAAACTATTTTAACTATTTTAAAGCTATTTAAACTATTTTCTAAAAATTCAAACTGGCATGAGGGTGGGATATTTATATTTAAATTTGGGATTTAAATGCGAATTGGGTCAAAGTGAAGTTATATCCTAAATTTTAATTCAAATTTTGTTTTGAAGTGAATTCTATATATCGAACTGAATTGACATTTTGAAGTAAAATATGATTTTGAAGCGAATGTGATAATTTTGAAATGGATATGGTTTAGTTTGATTACATACGATGATTTCAAAATGAATTTGATTTTGAAGCAAATATGATATTTTGATATCAAGTATGAATTGTTTTGGAAATATAAAAGAACCAACTGGTGTGTAAAAGAAGGTTTGTTTGTTAAAGAGACCGGGGCCTCTTATTGGCATAATCTTTGTCAACATTGGAACCACTTTACCAACCATGTATGTGGTGGATGATATCCAGAATGTAGTGGTTGAATTGACGAACATTACTAGAATGAAGCAAGATAACGATCTTGGATAGCCTTGACCCTTGTGTCATAATTTAAAAGACTGAAACAGGTGCCTATGTCTGGCCAATGAGGTTAGCTACCTCTAACGACGTTGATCACTCTTTTTACTATTGTGGTTTATGGCTCGATGGGTGCATCTTTGCTCGGACTGATTTTCGTGGTCGGCCACGGATGGATTATGACCAGTCAGAAAGGGTAAACTAGTAGAATCCTACCTTGGGCATTGCCTCATGTGCCTTGTCATATTTATCCTTATGTGAGCCCACTATGACTTTGGTTTAGAATCGTACAAATGTGTTAAGGTGGATCAATATAAAGCCATAATGCAATTTTGATATTTATTTTACTGATAGACATTATTTATTATAGGTATACTATTATATATATAGTTAAACGGATCCTTAGGAGATGAAAATCCCGTAACATCTCTTAAGTTATTGCAGTCATATTTGTGATATTTTTTTGACTTACATAAGGGTATTTTTGTGCTGACTCGAATGTTTTGTCTTTTCATTACGCTCGGGTGAGTCTTGAGTTTTTCCAATGTATTGAAGATCTACTCCTGTAGGACGAAGATGAAGTTTGTATATTATTACTATTATTATTCTCTACATCATACTATTCGACTGTAGTGTTCATTTATTCCTCTCTCTCTCTATATATATATATATGTATGTAAGTATGTATGTATATAACACTAATAAATGTGTATAGATTAAAATCAAATGTATAATAAATAGCTTTGTTAATTGTTTATCTGATTATTATATTTTATCGTTTCCATTGTGAGATTATGTGTTTGTTTTCTTCTTCTCTTCTTATTTATCTTATTTAACCCCATTGATTATCTACATTCCGGATTGTTTGAGTTGGACATGTGTAGATTGTTGTCAATTTAAACCTTTCGAAATGTAGGACAGCACACAACTTTTATTAGAATAATGAAATAATTTTAAATTTTGAAATATTAATTTTTATAAGTCGAATAACTTAATTTTCTGATATTGAGAATATCTGAATCTATGAATTTTGAAAGCTATACTAATTTTTTAAACACCAACTGTTGAACATTATAAAATTGGAATTCGAGAATAATTCCATCATGTCCGAAATAAGATTATTTAGTGTAGAATGACGAGCAACACGAGACGTTGGCGCTTGAGGTATTTTCCTATGAATGACTCGTCGCGACAGTTAAATTAAAATATGTATATATAAGCTTCATCATTGTGAACATAAAATCAAGCATGTAAAAAATCAAATCAGCCCACAAAAAATCAAATCAAGCCCACAAAAGTAAAAATAAAAAAAATAAAGATGAAGCATGTACATGAAGTATCAACCACCTTATTAGTGTACTCCAGCCTCCTCCTTATTTCACTACCCCCCTCTATTCTCTTATATATAGCCATACTTGTTCATTTATAAAAAATCTTCCGTTGAGATTAAAAAAAAGATTGAGCTGTTCAAAGGCTTGGAGGGAGAAGATTAAAGAAGTGGATCACTCATTTTAAAACTGTGAGTAAAACACCTTAGAATTGTTAACTGGTTATTACATACATACATACATACATACATATATATATATATATATATATATATATAACTGTTGATTATGGATGAATTATTGATATATGATGTGATGACCCGGAATTTCTAACAAATTTAATTTGAATAGTTAATTGATTTTAAAATATTTAAAAGTTAATTTTAACTTGAATTTTAGGATATCAATATTTACTTGATAATTAAATCATTAAATTGTATAGTTTAAGTATTGAATTTAATAATTGAAATTGGGTAAATTTTTGAATCTGAGATTCTAAGCCTGTTTAAAATAATTTGAAGGCTTATAAATTTTTTAACGAAGACACTGAAGATAATAGAATGGTTGAAATTTAATTTAAAGGTAATTTGTTCAGTTTTAAACAATATATCGTTTAAATTGAATTTAAAAATAGCTTTTCGAGGCACAGTCTCGGAATTCAACGAAACCAGTTCCATTGGATCCGTAATAGTCAATTATTATCGGATTTCAATTTTCGTAGAAATCAGATTTGTCGTTTGACTCTGATAGCTCAAAATGCTTAGTATTGTTTTAATCAATTTAATTTAAAATTTGATCGTTTACTTCCGTAACTCGCGCATACAATCAAATTAGCCTCCAAAACACGTTTCATTGTGTTCGAAACGCGGGTAAAACCTTATAAACGTTTGTCAGCTTGTCAGATTCGGGTTTGGGATTTCGCGCTACAAAATGTGATATTTTCAATATTTAATTATTTTATAAACAAGCGTGCCTAAGAAGCCATCTCACTTCGTTTTAATACCAGTATCTCTCCACTCCTCCATTATCTTCCCCAGGAATCAAATTTAGAAACGAATGAAAGAAAAAGGGATGGCCGATCGAAGTTCGTTCGTTCAAATCCATAAGACATGGCATATTAATATTCAAACGCGATGTTCTTTCTCCTGCTTTAAATGCCGAAACCCCTTTTTCTTCCAGTTCGACAAATCAACCTAAATAAAAAAAAGAGAGTGGAGTTGAAATCGGGCGGGTGGCCACGAACGAGGGGAATTGATTCCTCTTCCCAGTTCAACGCGAAGCAAGGGAGTCGTGCACTGGGGGAAGCGCTTCGGAGGAGCGCGCGAGCTCGAAGTCGCGGCCAGGAAATTGATCGAAGGAGGAGCTCTAGAGAAGAGAGCAAGTGCAGTACTTTTAGGGTGTCTCACTTGGGCTCGAGGCGGTGAGTGGAATAGCTGGGAGTAGGGCATGGTTGCGATACTTTGTCGCACTCGAGTAATGAAGGAGGGGTAGCAATCGACTCGGGTGGTTCTCGTCGATTTGGTGACTATTATCAGGAGTGGGTGGTCCAGCTGTGTCGTTGGCAGAGATAATGTCTTGAAGGCAGAGCGTGGCGATGTCGGGATTTGGGTTTGAGGAGTCAAACTCGTACCCCTTGAATTTTGTGCATGCTGAAGTAATTTGCTGGGATTCTGTGGTCTGAAATCGTGGGAACTAATTGGGAATGAAGTGATGGTATCAGAAAATTATGGTGAGTAATTTAATTAATTTTATTTATTCATTTTACTTTAAAAAGATGTTAATTTGGGTAAGTTCATGGGTGCATCTGTGTGTGTCTCGAAGTATGGGGTAGTTTTACTCGAGGTAGTGGGGTTTGGACACGAAGCTCGTTATGATGGCCTCGGGTTAATAGTTGTCCGGGTTGTAATGAAATTTTTGTCTCATCTTAAAGATAAGTAAGATAGAATGATTAATTAAATTGGGAAGGTAATTTAAGTGGATAACTAATTAATTCGATTGATTAATGTTTTGGGTTGATTTATTTAGTAATTAAGGGTTTGAACAAATTAATTGGGGTTTAAGTTAAATTAAATAAAATAAAAATCAATTGATGGTTGATAGATAATTACCTAATGAAATTTAAAAAAAAATATCATTACTTGGTGAAACTAATCAAGAGAACAATTAAAATAGTTAACTGAGGAATAAATAATTATTTAATGAAGTAAATAACAAGGAAGATAATCACCGGTTGAGGTAAATCAAAAGTGACTAATATGTGTGGCTTAATATATGATTAATTATTAACGTATTAAATTTAAACTAAGGTAAATTGGAGTTGTAAATGGAAATCTTGAATTTATATAATCGATGACGTAATAAAAGATAGATTAATTACGAATAATAAATCAAAGATAAGTGACATGTGAGAAATTAATTACTATGACTAATTAATGATTGATGTAATTTATATAGTTAATTTATTCATGAAGTAATTAAGACTACATATTGATTTTTGGTCAAGAAGAATTAATATCGTGAAATTAATTAAAGTTAATTACTTGAATGAAATTGAAAGATAATTAATTCAGGGTGATTAATTAAGATGAATAATGAAGGAATGGTTGATTAATTGATTCGAAACTATTAATGTTAAATGGAGAAATTTAAGTGGTTGAGGTTGGTAGTTCGATCAGGATTAATTAAATTAAATTTGTAAGTGTTTAAGCTTTGCTTATGGATGGTTGAATGGTATTGATTGCCTTGAATGAGTTGATATCTCTGATATGAAATATTGTGTATTTCATTTGAATAACTTGGGTTAGGATAACATGTGTTTCGAAGAGACCGGGGTCAGGTATTAGGACATACCCGAAACCACTTCGAATTTTTATAAATTGATTTGTGAAATCAATACGATGAAATAAAATTATTTAAGTGAATTGGATTATTTTATCTAAGTTTGGTACTTAGAAATTGATATGTGAAATAAGTGTTGTCTATAGCAATTTGTGAAATGGGATAAATTGGTTTGAATTACCCGGGTTTTGTATGTTGATTGCTTTGTTTCCCATGTTAGATGGGTTTACTCACGCTGGTTTCCAGCCTGACCCGGGTGTTACTTTGGTGTAATGCTCGGGTCAGACCGAGTATTTCAGATTTTCAGGTAGGTGCGTTCTGGAGCTCAGGAGGCGAGCTGGATGGCGATAGGGTATAGAGTATTGCCGCTGTATTTCTGAGACATGATAGTTGTATATATTCAGTGACTATATATATGTGAAACTCTGATGTATATTAAATGTAATCGACAGATATAATAATCTTTGTAAACTGTTATTGTTATTATTTATTATTATATTTTATCCACTGCGAATGTGAGTTGTTGATATTTATGTTCTTCTTCTTCTATCTCTTTCTTCTTTTTCATAACTATCTGGAATTTTCGGGTGTGAAATTTCGGGTCGTTACATATGACAAGTGTATATGTGTTGTTATGTGTGAATATGTGCATGTATGTGTGTGCTCGACATGGTCAGTTCCACCAAAACGCTGTACATCTTCCATAAAGGCATCTTTGGTCATTGTTTTTGTTTAAAAACATCTAACCTTTCTCTTTGAAAATCAATATTTCAACATTCGTTTAGTTTTAAATCATGATGCCAAAAAAAAGTTGTTTGTTTTTGAGTATTAAACATTTTAACGTTTATTTCGTTTGATTCCATCAAGCAAAGAGAGATAGAAAACTATAGTTAACAGTGAGTGGGTCAATTTTGGTCTAGATTCAACTATCATAATTGAATAAACAGATCATACAATTGTGATTGCAATTGAAAAATATGATTTTTAAGAATGGTTTGAGAATTTTTAGTGTTGTTTGGAGGGAGTAATGTAGGGATGAATGGAATTAGGCGTTTCGTCAAATTTTGGCGATTTATTAAGTTTTATGTCTTGGCGTTTGGCGTGGAGGAGGATGGATTGATGGTACATCCACAAAAAATAGAGCGGTGATTTTTAGTGTGTGTGTGGGCTAGACGAGGTTGACTTGGGGTTTTAGGGGAGTTTGTTTCAGCCTCTGGTTCATGGAGAAATGCGACAATAAGAGGGAGAGGGGTGTGCATAGGGGGAAATGGTAGCGGAGGTGATGGCGAAACTGTGGGTGAAGTTTGGTGGTGGATGGTTGTTTGTGGTGACGTGGCGAGGCAAAAAGGTGGGCACGACATTGTTGCAGTTTTTGGGTTGAGGAGTTCGATTTCAAACTGAGATATTGTTGCCTTTTCCAAGTGCATAGGAAAGATGCAGTGGTCGTGGGCGACCTGCGTAGTTGATCGACGACGAGTATGGTCAATCGGGGGTAGTGTGCATGTGCACACTTTTTTTGCAAAGTTCGTGCATTCGAATAAAAGAGGAAAGAGTGAGAACTGGGAGAAGAAGATGAAGGTTATTGGTTTTGGGCCAGTTGGTTTAGATGAGATGAGTTTTGTTTTTAAAAGTAAAGTAACCAAATTAAATTAGTTATTATATTTAATAATCTATAAATTAAAAGAAAACCTATTTCTTCTTCGTTTCAAATCTAATCGACGCGCGGGTTTCCGCATCGAGATCCTATCGTCGAGTATTTTCATCTGAACTAATATCATCAAGGTTTCTAAAGTGTAATTATTTAATGATTTATAATGATTGAAAGCAACAAATATGTAATTTCTTATTTAATTAATTATATATTAATTGATCAATTAACTATTAAATGGACCGTTTAATTTTAATTTACTAAGAATAAATCATTTTATAAATTTCTTGGATTGACATGTAATGTGATTAAAAATATAACTTGATTCAGTTAATTGAGACCTATTCAGTTCTGAGTTGTAAATTGATTTAATATTAATTATAAATCGTTGATTGAAGTTAATGATCTATGTTTGACTTTTATTTCTCTTAGGTATTGATTTCAATTATCTTTTGTCTGTGCCATTAAGTTGCCAAAAAATTAAAGTAGATAGAATAAAACGTTGACATGTTTTATTTGAAGTAAATTGACTTGTATGGATCACATTTTCGAGTTTCGATAAATGTGATGATTACAAGCGAATTAATTTCCATGGACAGGTCATGATAAAGTAAATATATGGAATGAACTTTCATATGTGAATATTTACACTCTGTTTGTAGAATAGTTTATTTGAACAAAATCGGCCTTTAAAATTTGTTGTATTGGTTCGATGAGACTGAAATCGGATAACAGTATTGTCCCAAAACAACTTTGAACCAATTTAAGCAAGCGATTTAGAAGATTATAAAGATAAGATCCAGGATGAAGATTTTGGAGTGCAAGGGCTATTTGTCACTAACCTTGAGGGTGATTCTAAAATTTGATCAAGTGGAAATGGTGCCTTCGATTTCGTTCAGATCCAGGACGGAATTGTATGGATGAATGTTATCAGCACATTGTCATTGGAGGGCAATGAGCATTCTAAGTGTAAATTTTTTGAATGGTAATGACGTATCCTGAAGCCTTACCAACTGGGAATGGAAAAAAAAGGGTATGTAGTAGGGATATGCGAGTTCCTTCCATTAGGGTATGTCGTCACTAGATCTAGACTCGATATTTGTTCCATTTTGGTATGCTCCGGTGCAGTTGTTGATCACAACCGTAGTATTGACATATTCGGTATTTCCAGTCTAGTGGTAGGCTGGTTTTGTGTAGCAAGGGTACAAGATGTTCTTGTTAGACCCCGAGTACATTTTATGTAGAGGTGCACTTTTCGAAAGGTAGTTCCTTACCTTGTCATGTGTGGAATCCATTCTCTAATAAGTGTCGTACGTTTTTTATTATGCCCAGATATGTTGGAACATGCGATGCAAGCATTCCAGCTATGTTCTGTCACACCCAAATTTCAGCGTTCTAAAATCGACACTCGTACTTCACTTGTACTCGAATGTCGTAGATTCAACCGTTGAAATTCGACTCGTGTCGGAGCTTATGACACATTAAGTACAAAAATACAGCGGAAGAAAACAATGAATAACATATAACTCCAATGAATACAACATCCAAAGATATACAACAATTTGATACAAATGATATTAACGCAGAGATACAAAATGACAGCGGAAATAAATCACAGTTGGATGGTTTAGACTTTGCATCCATCGATAGCGGAAAGATGACTCCACTAGAATCTCCAAAGAATCCAACTCCATAATACAACTGCAACTCCATCTCCAAACTAAAGATAGCTCGAACCATCATCACGATGCAATAAGCAAACTAGGCAACTCCAGAATGAAGCAAATGTGATCACTAAGATCCAAAGGCTTCAAAGATAACGAATCCACATCTATTATCTAACTATCTAAAAAACCCAACTCTAGACTGCCCATGTGGAAAATTATGGGCACCAAGAGTTTAGGAAGGGAACAATAAACTCTAGGTCAGTCACGGGACTGGTATGAGCAAACAAAAATAATTTATCTTTAAAACAAACAATAAAAGAAAATAAATTGAAATCCGCAATTTTTTTTGGAAAATGAAACTACCATAAGGCCTCCCACCGTACACACCATGCAAATGTAGAATTGGAGGAGATTTCTCCTTATGGTAGTCAAAAATGCTTGATACGCTGAGACCATTTTGATATTATTATGCATAGTGGAAAACATTTTGAAAGTATAATATTAATCTTAGCCAGCATACAACCATTATTGTATGCCTACTATAGCTACCATGTTCAATAGCAAGTTACCAACACATTCCATGGCAGGTTTCCACATAGGGACGCCTCTGGAGGGACGACCCGAGAGCCTACCCGGCTCTCTGCCAACACAAGGCCGGTTTACTCCCTTCCCGGGAGTAAAACCTAAGACATGCCATCCCCAGTCGTTTGCGACCTTTATTCGAGAGCTCTCAACACCAACAACCACAAAGCAATGTATTTGCAGTAACCACATAGGTTAAATATCTGGGCTCCATACCATGATACAACCCTTTTCCAAAAGTAATGGACATACCCTAGGGGTGCGAACCCTGCAACCTTGCCGCATCTTTCCTGTTTCGACCATTTCCGGGGAGTGAGGTCCGATGAGGTCTCGTCCACAAAGCTACGTTTTTTCACAAAGACATGCTTTGATCAACAAATGATCAGCAGCATTTCGTGTACCACATTACCAAATTGGGAATGTATCACTAGTAACCATCAACTACATAACATCTGAGCTCGTACATCTCAGAGAAGAGTGTTAAGCTAAGAGAATAAATCTCCACCACCAAACAGAAATGTATTCGGTAGAAACCAGCTTTACATCTCAAAGTGTAATGTCAGACATACATCCATACAAGTCTTCTCCGGGTTCGAACAGAACCGAAGGCACTTCCAAAGAAGCCCTTGCAAATTCGGATAGTCCCTAATCATTTCCGGACTCCCCATCACAAAGGGTGATCTAATCCCTATACCGGGGATCAGCTGGTGTAGAGATATTCGACGAGTTATCCTTTCGCTTTCGAAAATATTCGGTCTTCACCACCCGTCTTCAAATGCTATCCATATCGTCGTATCATTATTTGGAATGGGTTATAAGACACAAGGTCCTCTCCTGGCTAAACCGAATAATGAGTGCAATATTTTAAAAAATCATATGGATATAGGATTTCTGCTAAGTCACAACTTAAAACCGAAAACCTTTCTTCAAATGGTTTAAACAAATTACCATTTTCAAATCTTTTTAAAAAAAAATTCACTTCACAAAGTTCACCCAGATTTCTCAAAGATTCATTCAGAGCTTTTCAAAACAATTTTCTTTTCAGATTGGATTATGTCATTCAATTATTAAACCAAAGACTCAATTTATAGCTTTCAAAACTATTTCCAAAGATCCATTCATAACTTTCAAAACAATTCCCATTTCAAATCTTTTATATATAAAAGATACACCATTTAGAATCTCCTTTGATCCCAAAACAAAGCTTAATAATCTTTCACAAAGATTCATACATAGTTTTCAAAGCAATTCACAATTTCATTTCAAACTTGAAAATTTTCAACACAAATTGGAAGTCCTTTCTTTATATAAAAGCTATTACTATTTGAAAACAAATAGCTCTTCAAATATAAAATTTTGGGTTAAACTCAAATTCCCAAATCAATACTTTTAAAATGGTTTAAAACCCATATAAACACATTTATAAGTTGAACAACCTTTTTAAACAATAATTTCCAAACATATAATTCAATGTCAAATCTTAAATTTAAATCAAATTATTTAAATTCCAAACTTTATGAATATATTCAAATAACTTTTGTCTTTAAAACTCCTATTTTAAAAGCTTTTCACATTTAACCCAATTCTATTTCCAAAACCATTTGGATTCAAAATTCAACTTTTAAAACCATTCCAAAAAATCTATGACTTAACCAATTTCCTCATGAAATTCATATTTGTGTGTGCATAGTGTTGTCCAGGGGTTTTACACAATAGTGCAACATCATCAATCATCATAATTCAAAACACAGCAATATCGATAAGCGGTATAATCCTATAACGCTTATCTTTATTCATAGATTCACAGATATAAATTTATCACAGATAAATAAATTACATTTATCATAGATAAATAAATTACATTCATAGTTCACAACTCAAATCATCATAATTCATATCACAAAGTATCACACATCAAGGATATCAAACAATTCATCATCAAATAGAATCCAAACAACCATAAGTAAGATAAATTAATTCATTTGATTAATTTAAATCAGGTTAATTACTAATGAATAAACTACTAACCCCGGTTAATCAATATAAACTAATTACAAACCATTTTGATTAATTATTCTTTTATCATTTATTAGTTAACCATTAATAATAAATTAATTAACCTTAAATTATTAATTAATCATCCTTAATTAATAAATCAATTAACCTTTAATTAGCAAATTAATCAACCCTTAACCATTAAATAATTAACCTTTAATTATTTAATTATTCTTAATTAATCATATTAATTAATTAACCTTTAATTAATAATCATTTAATTAATTATCCTTAATTATTTACAATAATTAATTAACCTTTAATTAATAATTATCTCTTAGCCACCTTTATTAATTAATTAACCTTTAATTTACTAATTATTCGTCAATTAATTACCTTACTCAATTTATCGCATTAATTAGTTACCTTTAATTAATTATAATAAGTGATTATTTTTAATCACTTAATCATTTTTAACCATTAATTACTTACAATTAAGTGATTATTTTTAAGTAATTAATCACCTTTAATTACTTCTCATAAATAAATCAACCTTTAACAAATTAACAACATTAACAAATTAACTATAAATTATATTAATTAATTAATCTCATTAATTAATTACCCTTAAAAGTAATTACTCAAAGTATTAACCTTACTTTAATCACACCAAGTAGTTATTCTTACTTAATCACTCTGTTATATCCTTTAAAACTTGTTTGAAAGCCTATTAACATTTATATTTTTGAAAATTTATTAAATAATTGTTTAGAAACTTTAAGTATCTTAAAGATATTCTACATACATATTTAAGAATTTATTAAAACTTGCATATTAAACCTTGTTCATCTTCAAATGCTTATTAAACTTGATGTAACATTTATTTTGTATTAAAACTCATTAACACCTTGAAATTTCATTATACTTTTTATCTAAAAATCTAGTTACATAAACACAACCTAAAAACTCGAGCCAAATGATCACAAACTCGAACACTTTCCCGAGCCAACCTCGTGATGCTCGTGTTCCACCTTTCTTCGAGTAATTCACGAACCCACCCGAGATCAACCCGAGTATCCTACTTATTCTTCTTCCTTCAACAACCATCGATACACAGTCAAATGCTCATGCACGATGCACACAAATTTGGCCATCTCCAATCGGTCTTGCCACCACCTACACGTCGAACATGACCACCTCAACCTAACCGAACACCTAGCTCCGCCTATCTCAACCGAATCAATATCGAGCAATGTAATCGCAACTGGAACCGAATCCCATGACCAAATTTTCCTCGCACGATCACCTCAGGCCACCAACAATCACGTCACTCCGACCAAACATTCGCCAGAGCCTCTAGCATCCTTTCCTCATGTACCGGTCTCGTCCGATTTGCCATCTATGGTGGAAATGCTTCGCAAAAAAAACTCGAAAACCCAATAAGCCTCAAACTCAAGATTGACAAAACCCCACCACCACATTAGTTAAAAAATTCATCTAACATTTTTCCTAGGTTCATCTATCTCCAAGCTATCATTGATACAAAGCGCCACCATTGAATCGTCGGCAATCACCATAGGTTGACGAAAATGTCAATCTCGTTCAACTCGCAATTTCTCAAAATTTTCAATCTTAAAAATTGTGATTTTGACATCAAAAAACCCCATTCTTCAATATGATTAATCTTTATAATATAAATATGGAACCTTGCTATTTGATTTTTTGATTTTAAATGACTTTTACTATAATTCCCTTTTTTAGAAAAATCTACTGAAAATTTTCACTGGAAACTATTTTTAGAATTAATATCTTGCCAATTCAAACATATTTTGTTTGTAAATCATAATCCATAGGTGATTAGAGGAAGAGGAATTGGATTTTGAACTTGTTTTACATCTGAGAAACAAGAACAGAGGAGGCTACAGACAAGCACCCATATAATATGTGGACTGATATACATGCAAGTACATTTACCATTGCACAAACAAATTTTCACAACATAAATTCACAGACTTATCACATGCATCAAACCAAACAGATTAAGTTTGATAGGAAGAGATGTTTACTCACTTGGTTTGAAGACAGTGGGCCAAACTTCTTATTTTGGTTCCAGGCTTGAAATGCTTTGTAAAACTGTTGCTTGATTTTGAAAAAAAACTTTGAGTTGCTTAATTGAATCAAGTTATTTTTGAGTTGAACTTGTTTTCGATCTACTGGGTTTAATCTTCCAGATCAGGATTTGAAGAAGACTATTGTTTGAATTTGATTTTCCAGTTTTGATAATCTTGTCTTTCCGTTTTGATTTATTTATCTGAAGCTTTGTTTTGATGAGTTTGAAATTTGATCTTGAAAAATTTGAACTGAAGCGTTTAATTTATTTCCAGGTTTTTGAAACTGTTGATATTTTGATTTTCAGGTTTTTCAAATAAGAGAAAAATGAAGTTTGGGTTTGTTTTCTTTTTCTAGATTTGTGGATGCAAGAAAGAAAACTGAGAAGAGAGTATAGGTGTATACATACATGGCTTGAATTCTCTTATTATCTTTAAAAATGAAAATAAATAACTTTGACACGTGTCTTCTTGCAAGCTTATTTGAATACAAATGTTTTAAATGCATTTTAAATAGTTTACACTTGTTAAAAATTATAAAAATTATGTTTAGATCCTTAACTTAAATTAATTTTATAGACTTATGTATAAATCCCTCTTAGCTTTATATTTACAAGACATTTCTTTTTATATTAACATTTGTTACAAACTTTTATATATATTTATCTTATGTTTATGATTTATGTTTTAACTCCTTTATATTATTAATTAACAAAATCATTTTTTTATGTTACATATATACTCAAACTATTTATTACAAGTGAATCTTTTTAAAAGAAAGTATGTATACTTATTTTGTTTTTAATATATATATTAATTTAAAGAAAAACGGTTTTAAAACTAATTATCCTTTAATAAATAAACAAGCATTTATAAATATAGAATTCATTTTTTATACAACTTTTTGAAAATAATTTGCATTTAACTCAAAACATAACTTTTCAAAATATATTTACGTATGTATATAATAATTCCAAGACAAATTTTTATCAGGTTTACATCATAGAGTATTCAAATCCATTTTACTTATAAAGTATTTATAGTTGAATTTCAATTTCAAAAATCCAATTTACAATCAAATTTATATACATGTATATAAAGAAAAAACACATATTGTTTATTAAATTTGAAAATTTTCGAATTAATTCACACATAAATCCAAAATTTCATACTAATTATCAAATCAACTAGGGTTAAAAAACCACGATTGTTACAGATTCCCCCTTAAGAAATTTTCGGCCTCGAAATTTGAAAGTTAGGAGACAACAAATGAATATAGAAAGATAGAGAGATGAATCACCAGATCAAGCTCAATATCTATTCTCATTTAGCTTACCAAATCAGAATATCAACGAATATGAGAATAAACTCATTCCATATTTCACAAGATATTCGGGCCATCCGTTCTACGAGACATGCAGGGGCAATGGTTAGTTCGAAGGGATAACTAACCATTCGTAGAACATAACTAGACCCCAAAGAATAGACAGATGGATAAAATTCAAAACTTTTCAGTTTAGAAACCATGGTATACCTATCAATCATAGCAACCAAAGCCAAAAATTCATCCAAACAAACAATTTTGACCAATCTAAAGTTTATGTCCCATACCAACTCATCCTTTGATTTAACTAAAATAATGATCTCTCACCAAAAGTTTTCTCTAGAGATGCCACAAAAACATCAAAGAATTGGAATCAGATGATGAACAAAAGAGATTGATAGAGAAAGATCTTTCCTTGGAGTTACAGGTATGACCATTTGTAGTCGCACTTCCCTGCCCCTATCTCGCCCTCTTCTTACACTCATACTTTCTATCAGTGAATAGTAAGAGAATTTACTGAGGCATACGAACGGATATCTTAGGGATACTCATTCTAGGGTATACTTCACCCTATATCTAATGAGTTACTTAATGTATTATACTCCAAAGCTAAAGTTCTTACTCAACCTTTAGCTCTGATACCAAATATGACGGTCCGGACTTCCGCATTCAAAAATCGACACCTATACTTCACTTGTACTCGAATGCCGCAGATTCAACCGTTGAAATTCGAGTCGTGCCAAAGCCTATACCACATTAAGTACAACAACACAGCGGAAAAAAACAATGAATATCATATAACTCCAATGGATACAATATCCAAAGATATACAACAATTTGATACAAATGATATTAACATCAGAGATACAAAATTGATAGCGAAAATAGAACACAGTTGGATGGTCTAAACTTTGCAACCATCAATAGCGGAAAGATAACTCCACTAGAATCTCCAAAGAATCCAACTCCATAATGCAACTGCAACTCTATCTCCAAACTAAAGATAGCCGGAACCATCATCACGATGCAATAAGCAAACTAGATAACTCTAGAATGAAGCAAACGTGGTCGTTAAGATCCAATTGCTTCAAAGATAACGAATCCACAACTATTATCTGACTATTTGAAAAACCAAACTCTAGACTGCCCGTGTGGAAAATTATGGGCATCCATAGTTTAGGAAGGGAACAATAAACTTCGGGTCAGTCATGGGACTGGTATGAGCAAACAAAAACAATTTATCTTTAAAAAAAAAAATTAAAATTGAATTCCGTAATGCTTTTTGGAAATTGAAAATACCATAAGGCCCCCCACTGCATACACCATGCAAACGCAGTATTGGAGGAGATTTCTCCTTATGATAGTCAAAAATGCTTGATTCACGAAAACCATTTTGATATTATTATTAGGGCATAGTGGAAAACATTTTGAAAGTATAATATTAGTCTTAGCCAGCATGCAACCATTATTGTATGCCTACTATAGCTACCATGTTCAATAACAGGTTACCGCCACATTCCATGGCAGGTTATGCAACTACAACCGCACAAGACACATATTGTTTCTTTGGATTTTCCAACAAATGGTCAGGCAAAAGAATTCTTATTGCCACATGGGAACGCCTCTGGAGGGACGCCCCGAGAGCCTACACGGCTCTCTGCCAACAAAAGGCCGGTTTACTCCCTTCGCGGGAGTAAAACTAAGACATGCCATCCCCGGTCGTTTGCGACTTTTATCCGAGAGCTCTCAACACCAACAACCACAAGCAATGTATTTGCAGTAACCACATAGGTTAAATATCTGGGCTTCATAACATGATACCACCCTTTTCCAAAAGGAATGGACATACCCTAGGGGCGCGACCCCTGCAACCTTACCGCATCTTTCCTATTTCGACCATTTCCGAGGAGTAAAGTCCGATGAGGTCTCGTCCACAAAGCTACGCTTTTTCACAAATTCATGCTTTGATAAACAAATAACCAGCAGCACTTCGTATTCCACATTACCAAATTGGGAATGTTTCACTAGTAACCATCGACAACATAACCTCTGAGCTCGTACGTCTCAGAGATGGGTGTTAAGCTAAGAGGATAAATCTCTACCACCAAACAGAAATGTATTTGATAGAAACCAGCTTTACATCTCAAAGTGTAATGTCAGGCATACATCCATACAAGTCTGTTCCGGGTTCGAACAGAACCGAAGACACTTTCAAAGAAGCCCTTGCAAATCCGGATAATCCCTAATCACGTCCGGACTCCCCATCACAAATGGTGATCAAATCTCTATACCGGGAATCAGCCGGTGCAGAGACATTCGACGAGTTATCCTTTCGCTTTCGGAAATATCCGGTCTTCACCACCGGTCTTCAAATGCTATCCACATCGTCGTATAATTATTTGGAATAGGTTATATGACACAAGGTCCTCTCCTGGCTAAATTGAATAATGAGCGCAATATTTTTTAAAAAAAACATATGGATATGGGATTTCTGTTAAATCACAACATAAAACCAAAAACCTTTCTTTAAATGGTTTAAACAAATTACCATTTTCAAATCTTTTTAAAAAAAATTCACTTCACAAAGTTCACCCAAATTTCACAAAGATTCATTCACAGCTTTTCAAAAGAATTTCCTTTTCAAATTGGATTATTTCATCCAATTATTAAATCAAAGGCTCAATTTATAGCTTTCAAAACTATTTCCAACGATCCATTCATAACTTTCAAAACAATTCCCATTTCAAATCTTTTATATATAAAAGATACACCATTTAGAATCCCCTTTGATTCCAAAATAAAGCTTAACAATCTTTCACAAAGATCCATTCATAGTTTTCAAAACAATTCGCAATTTCATTTCAGACTTGAAATTTTTCAACACAAATTGGAAATCCTTTCTTTATATAAAAGCTATTATTGTTTGAAAACTCGTTTCCGAAAAATCCAACTACATTTGCATGAGTTAAAGCTCTTCAAGTATAAAATTTTGGGTTAAACTCAAATTCCCAAATCAGTACTTTTAAAATGGTTTAAAACCCATATAAATACATTTATAAGTTGAATAAACTTTTTAAACCATAATTTCCAAACAAAGAATTCAGTTTCAAATCTTGAATTTAAATTCAAATCAAATTATTGAAATTCCAAACTTTATCAAGTTATTCAAATAACTTTTGTCTTTAAAACTCCTTTTTTAAAAGCTTTTCACATTTAACCCAATTCCATTTCCAAAACCATTTGGATTCAAAATTCAATTTTTAAAACCATTCGAAAAAATCTGTGACTTAACTAATTTCCTCGTGAAATTCATATTTGTGTGTGTATAGTGTCGTCCAGGGGTTTTACATAATAGTACAACATCATCAATCATAATAATCCAAAACACAGCAACATCGATAAGCGGTATAATCCTATAACGCTTATCCTTATGCACAGAATCACAGATATAAATTCATCGCAGATAAATAAATTACATTTATCACAGATAAATAAATTACATGCATAGTTCACAACTCAAATAGGCATAATTCATATCACAAAGTATCACACATCAAGGATATCAAACAATTCATCATCCAATAGAATCCAAACATCCATAAGTAAGATAAATTAAGTCATCTAATTAATGTAAATCAGATTAATTACTTATGAATAAACTACTAACCCCGGTTAATCAATATAAATTAATTACAAACCATTTTTATTAATTATTTTTTTATCATTTATTAGTTAACCATTAATAATACATTAATTAACCTTAAATTATTAATCAATCATCCTTAATTAATAAATTAATTAACCTTTAATTAGCAAATTAATCAACCCTTAATCATTAAATAATTAACCTTTAATTATTTAATTATTCTTAATTAATCACATTAATTAATTAACCTTTAATTAATAATTATTTAATTAATTATCCTTAATTAATTACAAAAATTAATTAACCTTTAATTAATAATTATCCCTTAGTCACCTTCATTAATTAATTAACCTTTAATTAACTAATTATTCTTTAATTAATTACCTTTCTCAATTTATCACATTAATTAATTACCTTTAATTAATTATTATATTATTTTAATCACTTAATCATCTTTAACCATTAATTAATTACTTACAATTAAGTGATTATTTTTTAGTAATTAATCACCTTTGATTAATTCTCATAAATAAATCAGCCTTTAATAAATTAACAACATTAACAAATTAACTATAAATTATATTGGTTAATTAATCTCATTAATTAATTATCCTTAAATGTAATTACTCGAAGTATTAACCTTACTTTAATTACAACAAGTAGTTATTCTTACTTAATCACTCTGTTATATCCTTTAAAACTTGTTTGAAAGCTTGTTAACATTTATATTTTTGAAAATTTATTAAATAATTGTTTTGAAACTTTAAGTGTCTTAAAAATATTCTATATAAATATTTAAGAATTTATTAAAACTTGCATATTAAACCTTGTTTATCTTCAAATGCTTATTAAACTCGATTTAACATTTACTTTGTATTAAAACTCATTAACACCTTGAAATTTAATTGTACTTTTTATCTAAAAATATGGTTACTTAAACACAACCCAAAAACTCGAGCCAAATGATCACAAGCTCGAACACTTTCCCGAGACAACCTCGTGACGCTCGTGTTCCCCCTTTCTTTGAGTAATTCACAAAACCCACCTGAGATCAACCCGAGTATCCTACTGATTCTTCTTCCTTCAACAACCACCAATACACAGTCAAATGCTCGTGCACGATGCACACAAATTTGACCATCTCCAATCGGTCTTGCCACCACTTACACGTCGTTAATGACCACCTCAACCTAACCGACTACCTAGCTCCGCCGATCTCAACCGTAAACAAAACCGAGCAAAGTAATAGAAACTGGAACCGAACCCCATGACCAAATTTTTCTCGCACAATCACCTCAGGCCACCAGCAATCACGTCACTCCGACCAAACATTCACCAGAGCCTCTAGCATCCTTTCCCCCTGTATCGGTCCTATCTGATTCGCCATCGATGGTGGAAATGCTCCGAAAAAAAAGCTCAACAACCCAATAAGCCTTAAACCCTAAATTGACAAAACCACGCCACCACAGTAGTTTAAAAATTCATCTAATATTTTCCTAGGTTCATCTATCTCCAAGCTATTATTGATACAGAGCACCACCACGGAATCGTCGGCAATCACCATAGATTGACGAAAATGTCAATCTCGTTCAACTCGTAATTTCTCAAAATTTTCAATCTTAAAAATTGTGATTTTAACATCTAAAATCCCCATTCTTCAATATGAGTCAATGTATATAATTTAAATATGGAACCTTGCTATTTGATTTTTTTTGATTTTAAATGACTTTTACCGTAATTCCCTTTTTTAGAAAAATCTACTCAAAATTTTCAATGGAAACTATTTCTAGAAATAATATCTTGCCAATTCAAACATATTTTGTTTGTAAATTATAATCTATAGGTGATTAGAGGAAGGGGAATTAGTTTTTTGAACTTGTTTTACATCTGAGAAACAAGAACAGAGGAGGCAACAGACATGCACCCATATAATATATGGAGTGATATCCATACAAGCACATTTACCATTACACAAACAAATTTTCACAACATAAATTCACAGACTTATCACATGCATCAAACCAAACAGATTACGTTTGATAGGAAGAGGTGTTCACTCACTTGGTTTGAAGACAGTGGACCAGACTTCTTATTTTGGTTCCAGGCTTGAAATGCTTTGTAAAACTGTTGCTTGATGTTGAAAAAAATCAAGTTGTTTTTGAGTTGAACTTGTTTTCGATCTACTGGGTTTAATCTTCCAGATATGGATTTGAAGAAGACTGTTGTTTGAATTTGATTTTCCAGGTTTTGATAATCTTTTCTTTTTGTTTTGATTTATTGATCTGAAGCTTTGTGTTGATGAGTTTGAACTTTGATCTTGAAAAATTTGAACTAAAGCTTTTAAATTATTTCCAGGTTTGTGAAACTGTTGATGTTTTGATTTTCAGGTTTTTCAAATAAGAGAAAAATAAAGTCTGGGTTTGGTTTTTTTCCCTAGATTTGTGGATGCAAGAAAGAAAACTGAGAAGAGAGTATAGGTGTATACATACATGGCTTAAATTCTCTTACTATTTTTAAAAATGAAAACAAATAACTTTGACACTTGTCTTCATGCAAGCTAATTTGATTACAAATGTTTTAAATGCATTTTAAATAGTTTACACTTGTTAAAAATTATAAAAATTATGTTTAGACTCTTAACTTAAGTTAATTTTATAGACTTATGTTTAAATCCCTCTTAGCTTTCTATTTATAAAACATTTCTTTTTATATTGACATATGTTACAAACTTTTATATATATTTATCTTATGTTTATGATTTATGTTTTAACTCCTTTATATTATTAATTAGTGGATCATTGTTTTATGTTACATATATACTCAAACTATTTATTACAAGTGAATCTTTTTAAAAGAAAGTATGTATACTTATTTTGTTTTCAATATTTGTATTAACTTAGAGAAAAATGATTTTAAAACTAATTATACTTTAATAAGTAAACACACATATTACAAATATAGAATTGATTTTTAAACAACTCTTTGAAAATTATTTATATTTAATTCAAATTATAACTTTTCAAAATATATTTACATATGTATATAATAATTCCAAGACAAATTTTTGTCAAGTTTAAATCATAGAGTATTCAAATCCAATATACTTATATAATATTTATTGTTGAATTTCAATTTCAAAAATCCAATTTACAATCAAATTTATAACATGTATATAAATAAACAACACATATTGTTTATTAAATTTGAAAATTTGAAAATTAATCCATAATTAAATCCAAAATTTTATATTAATTACCAAAGCAACTAGGTTTAAAAAATCAGGAATATTACAAATTCCCCCTTAAGAAAATTTCATCCTCGAAATTTGAACGTAGGGAGACAACGAAAGAATATAGAAAGATAGAGAGATGAATCACCAAATCAAGCTGAATATCTATTCTGCATTTGACATAATAAATCAGAATATCAACAAATATGAGAATAAGCTCATTTCATATTTCACAAGATATTCGGGTCATCCATTCTACGAGATATGAAGGGGCATTGGTTAGTTCGAAGGGATAAGTAACCATTCGTAGAACATATCTAGAGCCCAAAGAATAGACAGATGGATACAGTTCAAAAAATTTCAGTGTAGAAACCAAAGTATACCTACCAATCATAGCAACCAAAGCAAACAATTCATCCAAACAAACAACTCTGACCCATCTAGAGTTTATGTCCCATGCCAACACATCCTTTGATTTAACCAAAACAATGATCCCTCATCAAAACTTTTCTCTTGAGCTGCCACGAAAACATCAAAGAATTGGAATCAGATGATGAACAAAAGAGATTGACAGATTAAGATCTTTCCTTGGTGCTACAGGTATTGACCGTTTGTAGTTGTACTTCCCTGCCCCTAGCTCGTCCTCTTCTTGCACTCATACTTACTATCAGTGAACAGTAAGAGAATGTACTGAGGCAAACGAACGGATATCTTAGGGATACTCATTCTACGGTATGCTTCACCCTATCTCTAATGAGTTACTTAATGTGTTATACTCCAAAGCTAAAGTTCTTACTCAACCTTTCGCTCTGATACAAAATATAATGGTCCAGATTTTCAAGTTCGAAAATCGACACCTGTACTTTACTTGTACTCGAATGCCGCAGATTCGACCATTGAAATTAGACTTGTGCCAGAGCTTATAACACATTAAGCACAACAACACAGCGGAAAAAAACAATGAATATCATATAACTCCAATGAATACAATATCCAAAGATAAACAACAATTTGATACAAATGATATTAACATCAGAGGTACAAAAATGACAGCGGAAATAAAACACAGCTGGATGGCCTAGACTTTGCAACCATCGACAGCGGAAAGATAACTCCACTAGAATCTCTAAAGAATCCAACTCCATAATGCAACTGCAACTCCATCTCTAAACTAAAGATAGCTCGAACCATCATCATGATGCAATAAGCACACTAGATAACTCCAGAATGAAGCAAATGTGATCGCTAAGATCCAATTGCTTCAAAGATAACGAATCCACATCTATTATCTGACTATCTAAAAAACCCAACTCTAGACTGCCCGTGTGGAAATTATGGGCACCCAGAGTTTAGAAAGGGAACAATAAACTCCGGGTCAGTCATGTGACAGGTTTGAGCAAACAAAAGCAGTTTATCTTTAAAACTAACACCAAAAGAAATTAAAATTGAAATCCATAATGCTTTTTGGAAAATGAAACTACCATAAGGCCTCCCACCGCACACACCATGCAAAAGCAAAATTGGAGGAGATTTCTCCTTATCATAGTCAAAAATGCTTGATACACGAAAACCATTTTGATATTATTATTAGTGCACAGTGGAAAATATTTTGAAAGTATAATATTAATCTTAGTCAGCATACAACCATCATTGTATGCCTAATATAGCTACCATGTTCAATAGCAGGTTACCGTCACATTCCGTGGCAGGTTATACAACTAAAACCGTATAGGACGCGTATTGTTTCTTTGGACTTTATAACAAATGGTCAGGCTAAGCAACTTCCTATTGCCACATGGGAACGCCTCTGGAGGGACGCCCCGAGAGCCTACCCGGCTCTCTGCCAACACAAGGCCGGTTTACTCCCTTCTCGAGAGTAAAATCTAAGACATGCCATCCTCGGTCGTTTGCGACCTTTAACCGAGAGCTCTCAACACCAACAACCACAAAGCAATGTATTTGCAATAACCACATATGTTAAATATCTGAGCTCCATACCATGATACCACCCTTTTCCAAAAGGAATGGACATACCCTAGAGGCGCGACCCCTGCAACCTTGCCGCATCTTTCCTGTTTCGACCATTTCCGATAAGTGAGGTCCGATGAGGTCTCGTCCACAAAGCTACGCTTTTTCATAAAGCCTTGCTTTGATCAACAAATGATAAGCAGCACTTCGTATTCAACATTGCCAAATTGGGAATGTATCATTAGTAACCATCAACTACATAACCTCTAAGCTCGTACGTCTCAAAGAAGGGTGTTGAGCTAAGAGAATAAATCTCTGACACCATACAGAAATGTATTTGATAGAAACCAGCTTTACATCTTAAAGTGTAATGTCAGACATACATCCATACAAGTCTGTTCCGGGTTCGAACAGAACCGAAGGCACTTCCATATAAGCCCTTGAAAATCCGGATAACCCCTAATCACGTCCGGACTCCCCATAACAAAGGGTGATCAAATCTATATATCGGGGATCAGCCGGTGCAGAGACATTCGACAAGTTACCCTTTCGCTTTCTGAAAGATCCGGTCTTCCCCACCCATCTTCATATTCTATCCATATCGTCGTATCATTATTTGGAATAGGTTATACGACACAAGGTCCTCTCCTGGCTAAACCGAATAATGAGCGTAATATTTTTAGAAAAACATATGGATATGGGATTTCTGTTAAGTCACAACTTAAAACCCAAAACCTTTCTTTAAATGGTTTAAAAAAATTACCATTTTCAAATCTTTTAAAAAAAATCACTTCACAAAGTTCATCCAGATTTTACAAAGATTCATTCACAGCTTTTCAAAACAATTTCCTTTTCAATTTGGATTATCTCATCCAATTATTAAACCAAAGACTCAATTTATAGCTTTCAAAACTATTTCCAAAGATCCATTCATAACTTTCAAAACAAATTTCCATTTTAAATCTTTTATATATAAAATATACAGCATTTAGAATCCCCTTTGATTCCAAAACAAAGCTTAAAAATCTTTCACAAAAACTCATTTATAGTTTTCAAAACATTTCACAATTTCATTTCAAACTTGAAATTTTTCAACACAAATTTGAAATCCTTTCTTTATATAAAAGCTGTTATTATTTGAAAACAAATAGTTTTCGTTTCGGAAAAATCCAATTACATTTGCATGAGTTAAAGCTCTTCAAGTATAAAATTTTGGGTTAAATTCAAATTCCCAAATCAATACTTTTAAAATGGTTTAAAACCCATATAACCACATTTATAAGTTGAATAACCTTTTTAAACCATAATTTCCATACATAGTATTCAATTTCAAATCTTGAATTTAAAATCGAATCAAATTATTTATATTCCAAACTTTATCAAGTTATTCAAATAACTTCTATCTTTAAAACTCCTATTTTAAAGCTTTTCACATTTAACCCAATTCCATTTCCAAAACATTTGGATTCAAAATTCAATTTTTAAAACCATTCCAAAAAATCTGTGACTTAGCCAATTTCCCCGTGAAATCCATATTTATGCGTGTATACTGTAGTCCAGGGGTTTTACACAATAGTGCAACATCATCAATCAACATAATCCAAAACACAACAATATCGATAAGCGGTGTAAAATAGCACTTATCTTTATTCACAGATTCATAGATATAAATACATCATAGATAAATAAATTACATTTATCACAGATAAATAAATTACATTCACAGTTCACAACTCAAATCAGCATAATTCATATCACAAAGTATCACACATCAAGGATATCAAACAATTCATCATCCAATAGAATCCAAACATCCATAAGTAAGATAAATTAAGTCATCTGATTAATTTAAATCAGATTAGTTACTTATGAATAAACTACTAACCCTGGTTAATCAATATAAATTAATAACAAACCATTTTGATTAATTATTCTTTTATCATTTATTAGTTAACCATTAATAACAAATTAATTAACCTCAAATTATTAATTAATCATCATTAATTAATAAATCAATTAACCTTTAATTAGCAAATTAATCAACCCTTAATCATTAAATAATTAACCTTTAATTATTTAATTATTCTTAATTAATCACATTAATGAATTAACCTTTAATTAATAATCATTTAATTAATTATCCTTAATTAATTACATAATTAATTGACCTTTAATTAATAATTATCCCTTAAACACCTTCACTAATTAATTAACCTTTAATTAACTAATTATTCTTTAATTAATTACCTTACCTAATTTATCGCATTAATTAGTTACCTTTAATTAATTATAATAAGTGATTATTCTTAATCACTTAATCATCTTTAACCATTAATTACTTACAATTAAGTGATTATTTTTTAGTAATTAATCACCTGTAATTACTTCTCACAAATAAATCAACCTTTGATAAATTAACAACATTAACAAATTAACTATAAATTATATTAATTAATTAATCTCATTAATTAATTATCCGTAAAAGTAAATACTTATAGTATTAGCCTTACTTTAATTACACCAAGTAGTTATTCTTACTTAATCACTCTGTTACATCCTTTAAAACTTGTTCGAAAGCTTATTAACATTTATATTTTTGAAAATTTATTAAATAATTGTTTCGAAACTTTAAGTATCTTAAAGACAATCTACACACATATTTAAGAATTTATTAAAACTTGCATATTAAACCTTCTTCATCTTCAAATATTTATTAAACCGGATTTAACATTTACTTTGTATTAAAACTCATTAATACCTTGAAATTTAATTATACTTTTTATCTAAAAATATGGTTACTTGAACACAACACAAAAACTCGAGCCAAATGGTCACAAGCTCGAACACTTTCCCGAGCCAACCTCGTGACGGTCGTGTTCCACCTTTCTTCGAGTAATTTATGAAACCCACCCGAGATCAACCTGAGTATCCTACTGCTTCTTCTTCCTTCAACAACTATTGATACACGGTCAAATGCTCGTGCACGATGTATGCAAATTTGGCCATCTCCGATAGGTCTTGCCACTACCTACACGTTGACAATGACCACCTCAACCTAACCGACCACCTAGCTCCACCTATCTCAACCAGAATCTAAATCGAGCAATGCAATCGAAACTGGAACCAAAACCCATGACCAAATTTGCCTCGTACAATCACCTCAGGCCACCAGCAATCATGCCACTCCGACCAAACATTCGCTGGAGCCTTTAGCATCCTTTCCCCCCGTACCGGCCTCGTCCGATTCGCCATCGATGGCAGAAATGCTTTGAAAAAAAACTCGACAACCCAATAAGCCTTAAACCCTGAATTGACGAAACCCCGCCACCACAGTAGTTTAAAAATTCATCCAAATATTTTTCCTAGGTTAATCTACCTCCAAGCTAACTTTGATACAAAGCGCCACCTCAGAATCGTCGGCAATCACTAGAGATTGACGAAAATGTCAATCTCGTTCAACTCGCAATTTCTCAAAAATTTCAAGCGTAAAAAATGTGATTTTAACATCAAAAATCCCCATTCTTCAATACTAGTCAACCTATATAATTTGAATATGGAACCTAGCTATTTGATTTTTTTTTAATTTTAAATGAATTTTAGTGCAATTCCCTTTTTTAGAAAAATCTACTCAAAATTTTCACTGGAAACTATTTTTAGAACTAATATCTTGCCAATTAAAGCATATTTTGTTTGTAAATTATAATCTATAGGTGAATAAAGGAAGAGGAATTGGTTTTTGGAACTTATTTTACTTCTGAGAAACAAGAACAGAGGAGGCTGTAGACATGCACCCACATAATATATGAACTGACATCCATGCAAGTACATTTACCATTACACAAACAAATTTTCACAACATAAATTCATAGACTCATCACATGCTTCAAACCAAACAGATTAAGTTTGATAGGAAGAGGTGTTTGCTCACTTGGTTTGAAGACAGTGGACCAGACTTGTTATTTTGGTTCCAGACTTGAAATGCTTTGTAAAACTGTTACTTGATGTTGAAAAAAAACTTTGAGTTGCTTAATTGAATCAAGTTGTTTTTTAGTTGAACTTGTTTAAATCTACTGAGTTTTAATCTTCCATATCTGGATTTGTAGAAGACTGTTGTTTGAATTTGATTTTCCAATTTTGATATTCTTGTCTTTCTGTTTTGATTTATTGATCTAAAGCTTTGTTTTGATGAGTTTGAACTTTGATCTTGAAAAATTTGAACTGAATCTTTTAATTTATTTCTAGTTTTGTGAAACTGTTGATGTTTTGATTTTCAGGTTTTTCAAATGAGAGAAAAATAAAACCTGGGTTTGTTTTCTTTTTCCAGATTTGTAGATGCAAGAAAGAAAACTGAGAAGAGACTGTAGGTGTATACATACATGGCTTGAATTCTCTTATTATTTTTAAAAATGAAAATAAATAATTTTGACACTTGTCTTCATTCAAGCTAATTCGATTACAAATGTTTTAAATGCATTTAAAATAGTTTACACTTGTTAAAAATTATAAAAATTATGTTTAGATCCTTAACTTAAATTAATTTTATATACTTATGTTGAAATCCCTCGTAGCTCTATATTTACAAAACATTTCTTTTTAGATTAACATATGTTACAAACTTTTATATATATTTATCTTATGTTTATGATTTATGATTTATGTTTTAACTCCTTTATATTATTAATTAGCGAATCATATTTTTATGTTACATATATACCCAAACTATTTATTACAAGTGAATCTTTTTAAAAGAAAATATGTATAATTATTTTGTTTTCAATATTTATATTAATTTAAAGAAAAACAGTTTAAAACTAATTATACTTTAATAAATAAACACACATATTATAAATATAAAATTCATTTTTAAACAAATTTTGAATTTTTTTATATTTAATTCAAAATATAACTTTTCAGAATATATTTACATATGTATATAATAATTCCAAGACGAATTTTTACAAGATTTAAATCATAGAGTATTCAAATCCAATTTACTTATAAAATATTTATTGTTGAATTTCAATTTCAAAATCCAATTTACAATCAAATTTATATACATGTATATAAATAAACAACACATATTGTTTATTAAACTTGAAAATTTTCAAATTAATTCATAATTAAATCCAAAATTTTATATTAATTACCAAATCAGCTAGGCTTAAAAAATCAGGAATGTTACATGTTCTATTAAAGTGTTTTGGTTATAGTAAGGAAAAAATCCATTCGTGTTTATGTGTGGCATGGTCTTACGAGATACCTTTGGTTTCTAATGATTTTCATTTTAATGTAAATAAACCGCTTTACTCACACCAGACCCATGTCTAACCTAGAGTTTATTTTTTAGTTTTCCCTAAGCTCTTTGGTACTCAAATTTTTATGAGTAGCCAAGTGATCAGAGTTTTCATGATTGCATTTTGGAGGAGCTGGAGTAGGTGGACTCACCATTAGCTAGTTACTACCGACTTCCGCTATGTCTGTATATGTATTTTGGATAGTAATGTATGGACAGGTAGTAATGACTCTCTAAATATGGTGTTCGTATTACTATTACTCTAATGCATTATATTGTCAGTGACTATGTAAAGCTTATGTTATGTAATATATATTATTTTGTTCCCCTGTTAGATTCTGTGTTTTGCTTAGTTCTTCTTTTCTACATCTTTCTTTCACCCTTAATGACCCATCTTCCAATGATAAGAAAGGCGGTTTTTCGCACCTCCAGCACCAACAATGCAATATCAACATTCATCCATACAAGTTCGTTCTGGGAATGAACAAAACATTTGAGAGCCCCGTCTCAAATCCTATCTTCTTCAAGATGTCTACACTTTTAAACATATTCGTTGGATCGAAGCAGTTTTCAGATAACATACCTGATCCCGATCTCTTCAAAACAACATTCGATAATTCCTCATAAACTCAACCCCGGTTCGTTAGAAAATAAATAGTCAAAGATAAGATCGGAGATCATCTCCTAATAGTTAGTGGATGGATTTATTTATCATTTTCATAGGAGAACGAAACGGAAGTTATATGCACAATACAGCATCATCGAAGATGACTATGCCATATAACTCATGTGTTTCTCCTAGATATTTCCAAAGTTACTTTTTCGGTCAATTTCGGTAGTTATTTTACCATCGAATAACATTCAACTAGAAATTTAATTCCATAAAGGAAAACCAACATTGGTTAAGCACCAAGCAACACTAAGCCACTATTAATAGATATTTTATTAATTCAATTCCCTTTGTAATTCTTGGATCAAAATTCATTTTACAAAGATTTATGTAAACCCACAATCATTGTTTCTCGGTACTTAGAAATGAATAATATCCATATACATATTTCAATGGTGTAAGTATATTCACCAATTTTTAGGAAGGTTCCCTTTTTTATTAAATTCTAAAATCATTTAATAACTCCACTTCACATCCATAAAACCGTTTATCAAATCCTTTTTATAAATCCACAAACCCATTCTTGAAATTCTGTTATAAATATTTACAACTATTTATAAACGTTTCCACCCTTTAAAGCAATCTTCTATTATATTTTCCAAAACATGCTATAAGATTCTTCTTATATAAATCCCATCTTTTATAAAACTTCATTTATAAATCTCGAAAAATAATTATAATTAAATCCCAATCGCTTGCCATTATACACTACTATATACTAATAACATTATATATAAATGAATAATAAATTTAAAACATCTCGAAACAATAATTTATAATTTTAAATACATTATTAAATAAACAAAAATAATTTATCTTTAACATTATTATAAATAATAATAATAAATTTCCAAGCTTTACTAGTTAATAATTTAAAACTAATTTCAACCATATCAATATTTTTTAAATAATTAACCTTTTAAAACAATTAAAATATTGATAACAACTTTAAACAATATTAATTTAAATAAACAACCTTTAAAATATAAGTACATTTCCGTGATAAAATCCATACTCAACTCACATAATCATTTCCATATTTATAAACCCTGTTTATAAATCTCTTCCCATTTTATAGAACTTCCTTTCATAAAAATGTAACATCCTGAAATTTTTGAATATAAAAAAAAAAATGGTAATGTATTTGAACTTTTGGAACTTAAATTGAGAATTTCAAGAAAAATAAATATTGTTAATGTTAATATTATAAAGATCATAGGATTTAAATTAACATAGATAGTTAAGTTTAAATAAATAGATAAAAATAATGATAATTAAATAAAAGAACATATTTAAAGTTGTTTTAAAACAATAAAAATAAAATGTGCTGTAAACAAATATGTAGACATAAGGAAAATACAAAACTAAAACAAGACTCTTCCATATAACAAAGTAAAGTAAGGTAAATTTGCATAAAAAAAAAAAGAAGAAAAAAAAATTATATAATAAACAAAACAGTATGCTGTAACATACAAGTGTGCAGGGAAGCATTACAAACATGCTTCATTTAATGCCATTACTTTAGCAACCTCAAGCAAGACATCAACTATGAATCCATGCTTCATTAAATGCATTTACTGTCTTGCATAAATAAAGATCACATCAACCTGTATTTAGCAACAATGCAAAATAATATTTCAAGTACTATATTAAACTGTACACAATTCCTCTATAAACAAGAACATTTGTTTCAGTTATTTCGTTCAACAACTTAGCAAAGAACACAAAATAAACTTAGAAACATATATACAAGTTCAAAAACAACTTGCTGAAGAAAGAAAAGAAAAAAAAAAGCAAACCAGAGAGGGAGATTTGGAACTGCAGCTTCAAAAGCTAATATAGTCTCTGCTTATTAATATATTCAGGTGAGTAAAAACAATTTACTTCAGGATTTAGATAGATTGTGGGAATGATTTATATTGTGTTGCTTATAAGATTACTCTCAGTTTTATTCTGCATATATGTACACATATCAAACTGTCTGAAACTTCCATTCCTTCTCTGACTGAATCACAGGGTAGTATTACACAAGAAAACATTTAAATCCTTATCATCTGATTTGTAGCCTTTGATTTCAAAACTAAGTAGCAGTGCTTATGTATAAATTATAAGTGAAATAGTTTCATGAAGCATGAGCATATACAACGTGAAAACTTATTTTTCCAGAGGAAAGCTTAAATTTTGATAAATTTCGAGTATCACAAATTTGAGATTGGATTATATAATATGAATCTGCATTAGAAGATAGGAATTTTAAGCCGTGTTTGATAATTTTTAAGCATGTGATTCAAGAGCAGATCGGTGATGAATGGAAAAGGGATTATGGTCAAAATCAGGTGGTCGGAGGTACAGGGGAGGCCGGAGTTTCTCGAGAAGGTAGAGGAGCTTACGGGGTATCAGAGAAAAATATTGGGGTGGTCGGAAGGTCGACGTGGCGGCGGCGGCAAGTGATTTCTTCCCAGAACCCTAGTTTTGTTCATAGCTTTTGATTTGATTCGTTTTCCCTCTGTGGTTGTTCGAGTGGCACATGGCCAGGGGGAATGATGACTGGGTGGGTGACGAGTCATTGGCCGGAGTTAGGAACTTTCAGGTGGTCGAGGTGTCGAGTTCAAGGCGGAGTTTGGCGACTGGGTTGGTTTCGGTTGGTGGTGAGAGAGCTCGATTTCGATTCGCTTTCAAATTCGAGTATTTGTGAAGTTGGAAGGCTCGTGGGGATCGACTGCGATGTACGGGGGGTCTCGGTGATGGTCAGCGACCATCCAAACGCCTGGACACGTGCACGCGATGACCTTCGTATCAGCAGTGTGTGTGAGTTGGGGGAGAAGTAGTTTTCTCGGGTTCGAATCGGGGTAGCCTATGGGTTTACTCGAAGAAACTGGGAAATGGTGGAAACCCAAAGTCAAACATGTGAATATTTGCTTTTGGCTCGGGGACGTTGTTAAGAAGGTTTGGGGTTTGCTAAGCCTATTGCCAGGCTTCAGGAAACAGACTGTAATTAAAACCTGGTTTTGGGAATAAGCTTGTTTTGAATTTAATTTGTTTTAAAATAACATAGAAGTGATATGTGGATTAAGTAATCTTTTTTTTGAACTAAATTTAAGGGGACCTGAAACCGTTTCAGGTTTCTAAAAAAAAAGAAATATAATAAAAAAATATGTGAAAATAGAAGCAAGATTAAATAAAAGGTATTTTAAACAAAGTTAAAGTTGAATTCAAATGTTTTTTTTTATCCTAAATTTAAAATGAAAATTTAAAAATATAAAACCAGATTTAAACTAAGTTTAAAAATTTAAGGGATCATAGATTCAAGTTTACTTGAAGGTGGAATTTAAATAAGTTTTATGAATTTAAATGTTAAGACAAATTTAAATAAAGTATGTTTAAACATGATTTGGTTTCAAATAAAGGATTAAACTTACTTTATATAGATTCTTTTATATATAAAAAAAAAAGATTTCTTAACATTGAATGAGAAGTAAATAAATTTGTTTAACAAAATAAAACTAAAAATTATAAGTTAAATAATTGAATTAAGATAATTTAAGTTAATTAATGATTAAGCTTGTTGTAGTAGAAATGAATTTCTGAATAATAAGATTTCTAAATGTTAAATTAGATAAATCACAAATTATTTTGGAAAACAACTATGGATGATTAAATTAATTTATTAAATCCCCTTCACTTTGATTTGTAAACAATTAACTATTGCTATGCACTAGATTGATATTTCTGTTGTGACTGTGATACAGTGTGTTGCACTGTGACTATGATTTGTTCTGTATTGATGTGAAAACCTTTATGCCGTAAAACGACATTTAAACTTCGATGCGATAGGGAATCGGATTCTATTAAGTACCCGAAACCCACATCGAACCCTAAATATGAATCTTTATAATTGACATATTCATGTGTTTTAAAAATACTACCTCATTGTTCGGGTTAACCGGGAAAGAACTTTGGGGTCGTATAACCCATTCCGAATATGTGATACGTCGTTATGAATTGCATTTGAAGACAGGTGTTGAAGACCGGATATTTTTGAAAGCGAAAGGACAACTCGTCGAATGTCTTTGCATCGACTGGTCCCCGGTATAGAGACTCCATATGTGATGGGAAGTCCGAACGTGATTAGTGAATATTCGGATTACAAGGACTTCTTTGTAAGTGCCTTCGGTTCTGTTCGAGCCCGGAACAGACTTGTACGGATTGTGTGTCTGACATTACAAGTTGAAATATAAAGCCGATTTCTTTCAAATATATTTCTGTTGGTGGCGGAGAATTTATTCTTTTAGCTTAACACCCTTCTCTGAGACGTATGAGCTCAGAGGTTATATTGTTGAAGTTATCAGCGATATATTCCCAATTTGGTAATGTGACATGCTGAGTGATGCCGAAATGATCATTGTGTTGATTATTTGTGATAGGATCGTTTATTTGATCGTCTATCCTTGTGATCATTGTGTTGATCATTTGTTGATCCAAAGCATGGCTTTTGTATAAAGTATGTTTTTGTGGACGAAACTTCGTCGAGCCTCACATCCCGGAATGGTCAAAACAGGAAAGATGCGGCAAGGTTATGAGGGGTAGCTCCCTTTAGGGTATGTGCATTTCCTTCTGGAAAGGGTGGTATCATGGTATGGAGCCCAGATACTTACTCATGTTGATACACTATATCTATTACTGTGTGGTGTTGTTGGTTGTCGAGCGCTCGAATAAGGTCCAATGGGACCGGGGGATGACATATTCGTGTAGTAGTTACCTAGTGATAAAGGTAACCCGGCCTTGTGTTGGCAGACAACTGGTTAAGTTCTCGGGACGTCCCGCCAGAGGCATTTCCATGTGGCAATAGGAAGTTCCTTGGCCTGACCATTTGTTGGAAATCCAAAGAAACAATACGAGCCCTGTACGGTTTTAGTTGTAAAAACCTGTCATGCAGCGTGGCGGTAACCTGCCACAAAACATGGCAGCTATAGTAGGCATAGTTCGGAATGTCTATGCTAGCTAAGATTAATATTCTATTTTCGAAATGATTTACTTCACTATGCACTAGTATAATATCACAGAATTCTTTTCTCGTACCAAGCATATTTAACTATCATAAGAAGAAATCTCCTCCAATTCTGCGTTTGCATTGTGTGTGTGGCGGGAGGTCTTATGGTAGTTCCATTGTTAAAAGCATTCCGAAATTTCTTTTATAAATCTTGTTTTCTTTAAATGCAACTGTTTTGTTTACTCATACTAGTCCCATGACTGATCCGGAGTTTATTGTTTTCTTTCCTAAACTCTAGGTGCCCACTATTTCCACACGGGCAGCCTAGTAGCAGGTTTAGGTTATTTTGGAGTAGCAGTATTTTGGAGCTCTTATCTTGAAGATATCTTAGGAGCTTTTGGAGATTTCAGGTGTTAGCTTTTGGGAGTTCGTTATCACCTCTCTCACTTGAGAACTTATGGATATATGATCACTGTTATATTATCATGATGTTGTATTTAGAGATTATGGAGTATGTATTATATACTCTGTTGTAGTATGGATATTATGTTGATGTTGTAACAGTGATGTTATTTATGATATTGATTCTGTTCCGCTGTTTTATATTCATCTAATTGTTGTTATAAGCTCCAACGATGCGAATTTGATGTCGTTTATCGGACATCGAGTTTGGGTCGTCACAAGTGGTATCAGAGCTATTGGTTGAGTAAGAACTTTAGCTATGGAGTATAACACATTAGATGGCTCATTAGAGATAGGGTGAAGTATACCCTAGAATGAGTATAACCAAGACTGAAACTTTGAAACTTCTTAGTCTATCTCTTTTTACTGCTGATATTCCTTAAGATATTTCGTCTGTATATCTAAATCAATTTTCTTACTAATCTCAGATAGTGAAAATGAGTGGACGCAGAGGAAGAACTAGGGGTCAAGGCAATGCTGCAGCACCCAATCAAATTCCCGCAGCCGCAGAAGCAGTAATAGAAATTCAGCAGCAGCCGGACTTGGCTGAATTATATAAGAAGTTCGAAAAGCTTGGTGGCAAACCGTTCACCGGCAAGGAGTCAATTATTGAGGCTCAATCTTGGGTAAGATCGTGTGAAAAGATTTTTAAAGGGTTAAAACTGCAGGATGAGCAGAAAAGACTTATAGCTTCATGGCAACTCCAAGGAGAAGCTTCAGCTTGGTGGGAAACCATCATTGTAGATGAACCCGAGGAAGAATTTACTTGGGATCATTTCAAGGAAGTGTTTGAGAAACGTTATATGCCATCGGCGGGGGTTTCCAGAATGTATCAGGAATTTCTGGATTTGAAACAAGGAAGTTTGTCGTTTGAAGAATACTTGAATAAATTCAGTGAACTATCTCGGTTTGGCCCGGAATTGCTAAATACACCTCTGAAGAAAAACGAAAGGTTTATCCATGGTATGAACCAGAAATATCATGGAAGAATGACGGGTCATGTTAAAGAATCTTTCTCAGATTTAGTAGATATGGGTTACAGATACGCTACTCTTGATATACAAGAAGCAACTGCGGAGAAAGGTAATTCAGGTAGTCAGAATTATAAAAAGCGGAAATTCGAAGGCAAGAAACCTTGGCAAGGCAACGAGAAGAAGAGAAGCATTCAGGGAAGCGCGGCAGAAAATGTTACTTGTTATAATTGCTTGGAGAAGGGCCACTATTCGAGCGGATGTACGAAGCCTAAGAAACAAGTCATTCAATCCACTCAAGCAAAACCTAGGAAGTGCTATTACTGTCAGAAAGAGGGGCATGAAGTTAAAGACTGTCCAACCATGAAACAAGCTCAAACAGCAAGGGTATACGCAGTCAAGGACCAACCTGCAACTTCCAAAGCAGAAAAAGGAAAAGAAGTTCTGGAAGGTAATCTTATCATTTATGATAGAATTGTTAGAGTTCTACTTGATGCAGGCGCTACACATAGTTTTATCTCTCAGCAAGCCATTAAAGAATTAAATCTTGAACCTGATTTTGTTGATGAGCCTATATGCGTAAGGAATCCAGTTGGAGGGCCTGCAAATCTTTGTCTTCGATGTAGAGACGTTCCTATCTCATATTCTCATTATCAATTCCCCGTTGGTCTCTTCGTCCTTGATTTTAGCGAGTTTGATGTCTTACTCGGAATGGATTGATTGCAGCAATCGATTGATTTCGATTAAAACCGAATTTGGGAATTTCATCGAAATTTCTTGTGAGGACCCTAGTCCTAAAAGGGAAGGGTTGATGTATAATTTGGGTTATCCTGAACCCAGTTTGGAGTCTATACCAATTGTTAGAGATTTTCCTGACGTATTCGAAGAAGTGAAATCTTTACCTCCTCACCGAGAAATAGAATTTAGAATTGACCTTATACCTAATGCTCGTCCTGTTGTTCACGCAAATCGCAGGATGGCACCCAGGGGAAAGATTGAATTGGTTCATCAAACTGATGAGCTACGAGCAAAAGGATTAATTCGACCCAGTGTTTCTGAATGGGGCTCAGCCGTCGTATTTGTTGCTAAATCAGACGGATCTTTGAGATTGTGTGTAGATTACCGCGATCTAAATAAACAAACTCTCAAGAATAAATTCCCTCTACCAAGGATTGACGATCTATTTGATCAATTGCACGGCGCTCGTTTCTTTTCAAAAATGGATCTAGCCCAAGGATTCCATCAATTACGAATCGCCGAAGATTGTGTACATCTGACTGCTTTCAGAGGTCCTAATATGTTCTATGAATGGTTAGTTATGCCTTTCGGGCTAACCAATGCTCCAGCATACTTCGTGGATCTTATGACTCGTGTGTTTCGGGAAGTTCTGAATAAATTTGTTCTTGTATTTATCGATGATATCCTAATCTACTCCAAAACCAAGGAAGAACATGCTGAACATCTCAGAATGGTTTTGGAAATCTTGAGAAGAAATATCTTATTTGCAAAATTTTCCAAATGCCACTTTTGGGTCAGAGAAGTCAAATTCCTTGGCCATATTGTTAATGAAGGAGGGATTTCGGTAGATCCCAGCAAAATTTCCGCTATTCTTGATTGGAAACAACCCACTACTCCAAGAGAAGTTTGAAGCTTTTTAGGTTTAGCAGGCTATTACCGGAAATTCGTTCAAGATTTTTCTAAGTTGGCTAGTCCGCTGACTAAGCTAACAATGAAAAATGCAAAGTTTATTTGGGCTCCAGAATGTGAAGAAGTGTTTCAAGAGTTGAAAAAGAGATTGACCACTGCTCCTGTTCTCACTATTGTTAACGGGAACCAAGGTTTGGCTGTCTATACTGATGCATGTGGTGAAGGGGTAGGTGCAGTGTTAATGCAAAATGGAAAGGTAGTTGCCTACGCGAGTAGACAATTACGTCCACACGAGAAGAACTACCCAACACATGATTTAGAACTTTTGGCTGTTGTTTTCGCTTTGAAAATATGGCGACACTATCTTCTGGGTAAGAATCTTTTCAGCTTTCTTAATAATTTGCGAAATTAACTAAAGAAATATACTTAATAAACTCTCTTTGTTTTAGGTGAAAAATTCGAATTATTCACCGATCATAAAAATTTGAAATATCTCTTTACCCAGAAAGATCTGAATTTGCGACAACAACGTTGGTTGGAATTTCTGGCATCATATGACCTAGATATCCAATATACGCCGGGAAAAGCCAATGTGGTTGCAGACGCTTTGAGCAGAAGACATGCTATTCTTGCATATCTTGTTATCACTCCTACTCTCCTTGAGAAGATCGCAAGACAGCAATATGAAGATGAGTTTCTTCGGAGAATTTATAAAAGAATTTGCCAACGAGAAGACACTAGTTTCGAGATGGATAATAGAGGAGTAATAAGATTAAAAGGCAGGATTTGTGTTCCAGACTTTCCAGAACTGAAGCGTGAAGTATTGGATGAATGCCACAAGTCAAAATTCAACATCCATCCAGGAGTCAACAAAATGTATCGTGATGTTAAAAGGACATTCTGGTGGAAAACGATGAAGAGAGACATATCTATTTATGTGAGTCGCTGTGCTACTTGTCAGCAAATCAAGAGCGACCAAAAGAAAGTGGCCGGTTTACTTCAACCTTTGGAAGTACCGAAATGGAAGTGGGATCAGGTATCGATGGATTTCATCGACGGATTGCCTCGTACCAAGAAGGGAAATGAAGCGATTTGGGTTATTGTGGACCGTCTAACCAAAAATGCTCATTTCATTCCAGTTAAATCTACTCGGACTGCAGCCAGCTTGGCAGGTATTTATATAAAGGAAATTGTTCGCCTCCATGGTATTCCCAGCAGTATAGTGAGTGATCGTGATCCGATCTTCACTAGTAGATTTTGGGAAGCATTCCAAGACGCTTTGGGAACGAAATTAAATTTCAGTACTGCTTATCACCCACAATCTGATGGACAGACTGAAAGGGTCAACCGAATTTTAGAAGACCTATTGCGTGCTTGTATTCATGATTTTGGTGGTTCTTGGGAGGACCATTTGCATCTGGTTGAATTCTCATATAATAACAGCTATCAGGCCAGTATAGAAATGGCTCCTTTCGAAGCTTTATATGGTCGTCCGTGTCGATCACCTACATGTTGGATCGAATCAGGTGATAGACTTGTTCTTGGACCGGATATGATAAAGGAAGCCACTGAGAAGGTAGACTTTATTCGAAAGAAGTTATTAACCGCCCAGAGCCGTCAAAAGAGCTATTATGACCGACGAAGAAGAAATTTGGAATTTCAAGTTGGAGATTCTGTATTTTTGAAAGTATCTCCGATGCGGGGTGTATTGAGATTCGGAAAAACTGGAAAGTTAGCACCGCGTTATATTGGTCCTTTTCCTATTCTGGAAAGGATCGGGCCTCTAGCATATCGAGTGAAATTACCCAGCTGGTTGTCTGGTGTACATGATGTGTTCCACATTTCTAATCTTCGGAAATATGTGCACGATCTAGATGATATTATTGAAGAAGCTGCTCAGCAGGATCTTGAAATTACTCCTAACTTGGCAGTTAGAAGGGAACCAATAAAAATTGTAGATCGTGATGAGAAGCGATTAAGAAACAAGATTGTGAAGCTGGTCAAAGTTAAATGGAGTGGTGATCCAAAGGACTGTACTTGGGAAACTGAGGATAATATGAAGAAATCATATCCCAAATGCAGAATAGATATCTCGGCTTAAATTGTAAGTCATTTCTTTATATTTCCTAAATTCATATATGCTTTGTTTGCGTTTCTCTCTCTCTCAATTTCGAGGACGAAATTTTCTTAAGGAGGGGATATTGTAACATCCTGAAATTTTTGAATATAAAAAAAAATGGTAATGTATTTGAACTTTTGGAACTTAAATTGAGAATTTCAAGAAAAATAAATATTGTTAATGTTAATATTATAAAGATCATAGGATTTAAATTAACACAGATAGTTAAGTTTAAATAAATAGATAAAAATAATGATAATTAAATAAAAGAACATATTTAAAGTTGTTTTAAAACAATAAAAATAAAATGTGCTGTAAACAAATATGTAGACATAAGGAAAATACAAAACTAAAACAAGACTCTTCCATATAACAAAGTAAAGTAAGGTAAATTTGCATAAAAAAAAAAAAAGAAGAAAAAAAATATTATATAATAAACAAAACAGTATGTTGTAACATACAAGTGTGCAGGGAAGCATTACAAACATGCTTCATTTAATGCCATTACTTTAGCAACCTCAAGCAAGACATCAACTATGAATCCATGCTTCATTAAGTGCATTTACTGTCTTGCATAAATAAAGATCACATCAACCTGTATTTAGCAACAATGCAAAATAATGTTTCAAGTACTATATTAAACTGTACACAATTCCTCTATAAACAAGAACATTTGTTTCAGTTATTTCGTTCAACAACTTAGCAAAGAACACAAAATAAACTTAGAAACATATATACAAGTTCAAAAACAACTTGCTGAAGAAAGAAAAAAAAAAAAAAAGCAAACCAGAGAGGGAGATTTGGAACTGCAGCTTCAAAAGCTAATATAGTCTCTGCTTATTAATATATTCAGGTGAGTAAAAACAATTTACTTCAGGATTTAGATAGATTGTGGGAATGATTTATATTGTGTTGCTTATAAGATTACTCTCAGTTTTATTCTGCATATATGTACACATATCAAACTGTCTGAAACTTCCATTCCTTCTCTGATTGAATCATAGGGTAGTATTACACAAGAAAACATTTAAATCCTTATCATCTGATTTGTAGCCTTTGATTTCAAAACTAAGTAGCAGTGCTTATGTATAAATTATAAGTGAAATAGTTTCATGAAGCATGAGCATATACAGTGTGAAAACTTATTTTTCCAGAGGAAAGCTTAAATTTTGATAAATTTCGAGTATCACAAATTTGAGATTGGATTATATAATATGAATCTACATTAGAAGATAGGAATTTTAAGCCGTGTTTGATAATTTTTAAGCATGTGATTCAAGAGCAGATCGGTGATGAATGGAAAAGGGATTATGGTCAAAATCAGGTGGTCGGAGGTACAGGGGAGGCCGGAGTTTCTCGAGAAGGTAGAGGAGCTTACGGGGTATCAGAGAAAAATATTGGGGTGGTCGGAAGGTCGACGTGGCGGCGGCGGCAAGTGATTTCTTCCTAGAACCCTAGTTTTGTTCATAGCTTTTGATTTGATTCGTTTTCCCTCTGTGGTTGTTCGAGTGGCACATGGCCTGGGGGAATGATGACTGGGTGGGTGACAAGTCATTGGCCGGAGTTAGGAACTTTCAGGTGGTCGAGGTGTCGAGTTCAAGGCGGAGTTTGGCGACTGGGTTGGTTTCGGTTGGTGGTGAGAGAGCTCGATTTCGATTCGCTTTCAAATTCGAGTATTTGTGAAGTTGGAAGGCTCGTGGGGATCGAATGCGATGTACGGGGGGTCTCGGTGATGGTCAGCGACCATCCAAACGCCTTGACACGTGCACGCGATGACCTTCGTATCAGCAGTGTGTGTGAGTTGGGGGAGAAGTAGTTTTCTCGGGTTCGAATCGGGGTAGCCTATGGGTTTACTCGAAGAAACTGGGAAATGGTGAAAACCCGAAGTCAAACGCGTGAATATTTGCCTTTGGCTCGGGGACGTTGTTAAGAAGGTTTGGGGTTTGCTAAGCCTATTGCCAGGCTTCAGGAAACAGACTGTAATTAAAACCTGGTTTTGGGAATAAGCTTGTTTTGAATTTAATTTGTTTTAAAATAACATAGAAGTGATATGTGGATTAAGTAATCTTTTTTTTGAACTAAATTTAAGGGGACCTGAAACCGTTTCAGGTTTCTAAAAAAAAGAAATATAATAAAAAAATATGTGAAAATAGAAGCAAGATTAAATAACAGGTATTTTAAACAAAGTTAAAGTTGAATTCAAATGTTTTTTTTTATCCTAAATTTAAAATGAAAATTTAAAAATATAAAACCAGATTTAAACTAAGTTTAAAAATTTAAGAGATCATAGATTCAAGTTTACTTGAAGGTGGAATTTAAATAAGTTTTATGAATTTAAATGTTAAGACAAATTTAAATAAAGTATGTTTAAACATGATTTGGTTTCAAATAAAGGATTAAACTTACTTTATATAGATTCTTTTATATAAAAAAAAAAGATTTCTTAACATTGAATGAGAAGTAAATAAATTTGTTTAACAAAATAAAAATAAAAATTATAAGTTAAATAATTGAATTAAGATAATTTAAGTTAATTAATGATTAAGCTTGTTGTAGTAGAAATGAATTTCTGAATAATAAGATTTCTAAATGTTAAATTAGATAAATCAAAAATTATTTTGGAAAACAACTATGGATGATTAAATTAATTTATTAAATCCCCTTCACTTTGATTTGTAAACAATTAACTATTGCAAAGCACTAGATTGATATTTCTGTTGTGACTGTGATACGGTGTGTTGCACTGTGACTATGATTTGTTCTGTATTGATGTGAAAACCTTTATGTCGTAAAACGACATTTAAACTTCGATGCGACAGGGAATCGGATTCTATTAAGTACCCGAAACCCACATCGAACCCTAAATATGAATCTTTATAATTGACATATTCATGTGTTTTAAAAATACTACGCTCACTATTCGGGTTAACCGGGAAAGAACTTTGGGGTCGTATAACCCATTCCAAATATGTGATACGTCGTTATGAATTGCATTTGAAGACCGGTGTTGAAGACCGGATATTTTTGAAAGCGAAAGGACAACTCGTCGAATGTCTTTGCATCGACTGGTCCCCGGTATAGAGACTCCATATGTGATGGGAAGTCCGAACGTGATTAGTGAATATTCGGATTACAAGGACTTCTTTGTAAGTGCCTTCGGTTCTGTTCGAGCCCGGAACAGACTTGTACGGATTGTGTGTCTGACATTACAAGTTGAAATATAAAGCCGATTTCTTTCAAATATATTTCTGTTGGTGGCGGAGAATTTATTCTTTTAGCTTAACACCCTTCTCTGAGACGTATGAGCTCAGAGGTTATATAGTTGAAGTTATCAGCGATATATTCCCAATTTGGTAATGTGACATGCTGAGTGATGCCGAAATGATCATTGTGTTGATTATTTGTGATAGGATCGTTTATTTGATCGTCTATCCTTGTGATCATTGTGTTGATCATTTGTTGATCCAAAGCATGGCTTTTGTATAAAGTATGTTTTTGTGGACGAAACTTCGTCGAGCCTCACATCCCGGAATGGTCAAAACAGGAAAGATGCGGCAAGGTTATGAGGGGTAGCTCCCTTTAGGGTATGTGCATTTCCTTCTGGAAAGGGTGGTATCATGGTATGGAGCCCAGATACTTACTCATGTTGATACACTATATCTATTACTGTGTGGTGTTGTTTGTTGTCGAGCGCTCGAATAAGGTCCAATGGGACCGGGGGATGACATATTCGTGTAGTAGTTACCTAGTGATAAAGGTAACCCGGCCTTGTGTTGGCAGAGAACTGGTTAAGTTCTCGGGACGTCCCGCCAGAGGCGTTTCCATGTGGCAATAGGAAGTTCCTTGGCCTGACCATTTGTTGGAAATCCAAAGAAACAATACGAGCCCTGCACGGTTTTAGTTGTAAAAACCTGTCATGCAGCGTGGCGGTAACCTGCCACAAAACATGGCAGCTATAGTAGGCATAGTTCGGAATGTCTATGCTGGCTAAGATTAATATTCTATTTTCGAAATGATTTACTTCACTATGCACTAGTATAATATCACAGAATTCTTTTCTCGTACCAAGCATATTTAACTATCATAAGAAGAAATCTCCTCCAATTCTGCGTTTGCATTGTGTGTGTGGCTGGAGGTCTTATGGTAGTTCCATTGTTAAAAGCATTCCGAAATTTCTTTTATAAATCTTGTTTTCTTTAAATGCAACTGTTTTGTTTACTCATACCAGTCCCATGACTGATCCGGAGTTTATTGTTTTCTTTCCTAAACTCTGGGTGCCCACTATTTCCACACGGGCAGCCTAGTAGCAGGTTTAGGTTATTTTGGAGTAGCAGTATTTTGGAGCTCTTATCTTGAAGATATCTTAGGAGCTTTTGGAGATTTCAGGTGTTAGCTTTTAGGAGTTCGTTATCACCTCTCTCACTTGAGAACTTATGGATATATGATCACTGTTATATTATCATGATGTTGTATTTAGAGATTATGGAGTATGTATTATATACTCTGTTGTACTATGGATATTATGTTGATGTTGTAACAGTGATGTTATTTATGATATTGATTCTGTTCCGCTGTTTTATATTCATCTAATTGTTGTTATAAGCTCCAACGATGCGAATTTGATGTCGTTTATCGGACATCGAGTTTGGGTCGTCACAAAAAATTCCTTTATTTATGAACCCATTTATACCATTATCCTTTATAAAACCTCATCCAAAACATAATTCCAACAATTTTGATCTTGCTTCAATAGGTATAAATTTCTTCTATACATTTCCTTCAATTTATAAAATATCGTTTAGCAATTCAAATTCTTACCTCACATTAAATTTCCAAAATAGAATCAACTATTTTCCAAAATATCATTCCTCGTCTTATAATAAATCCACCACTTGATATATTTCACCAATTTTTAAATGATAATAATTTCCTTTGATTTATAACGCCATTTATAAATCCTTATTTTTATCAACAAAATCTGAATTTGCAAATCTTCTCTCCTTTATAATATCATTTTTATAATTTATCACATTTATAAATTTCATTTATGAATATATTATATTATATGTACCCATATATATTAGTTCATATATATATAATGGATAAAAATTGTTTAGAACTAAAAGTATTTTTATTCACTTTTTAAATCCATATCTCTTTAGTATAAAAGATTGACTTATTTTCCAAGATTTCAAAAATCTATATTTTACAGCTCAAAATCTTTATTTAATATATTTTATAAAACTATAATTTATAATCCCTAAAAATAAGACTTTAAATTTACGAAAATTATTAAACATATAAAATTTCCAAAATCACTTCAAAATTCCATTTAAAATAAGTCACTGTTTTATAGCATTTAAATGTCAAAATAAGGCCCAGTGCTACCTAAATACTAAATAAACAAAATCATATTCATGTCATCAATTATTGCATCCAACATATCATATATCAATTTATATGAAAAATAAAATCAACAGTGTAAGGAATCATGTTGGATCCCTCGAACCTGTCTCTACATACATACAATATATATAATCATAAAAAATATAAACCAACCACTTCGAGGCGGGATTCGTATACGAGGCTCATCTGCTCTATCACAGGAACTTATAGGGCTCATCCGCTCCAATTGGCGGGAATATATCCAACTAACATTACAATTTAGTATATTATCCAAGAATCAATAATGATTAGGAATAAATGTCCAAACATCCAATAAATAATATTTATTGAATATACAAAATTTCTGATTAGCCAAAAATGTGAGATTAACTCACATTAATTTTTATAGTCTCCAAGTCATTTTCATTTTGAATTAAGATTGAACAAACTTCCAATTTTAACACCAAATTCTCTCTAGATCTGTATCCGTCCAATCCAACTCCATATAGTTTCCACCGTCAATACAATCACAACGCGAGTCCTCGCGTTCAATTTGGACCTCGCATGAGTTTGATACGAACTAATGAACTTTCGAAATGATTAAACACAATTAACCTTTCAAAATTAATAAACGTTTTTTTAAATTACCCTCCTTCATTCTTGTTTGCTTCCAGGCCGACATTGACCTACCCACCACCGTCATACGTTGCCGAACCACCCTGTGTCGCCTCGCACCACCGTGCACCCTCCTACTAACGCCTCGCGCCACCGCGCATCGCTTGCACGTGTACACGTTTAATTATTTTTTTCAATCATTTCAAATCGCACTCCTGCCCCACATGAACGCCGACCTCGCCTGCTACCAAACGCCCAGTCGTGCCATCCCCTCGCTCACACGCACGCGCAAAACATGCGAAAACTATAGTTGCCTTGACTTCGCTCGGTCATGCACCTCTACCCGACGGGCCTCCTCCCTCCCTCGCCATGCATGGCCTCACCATCGCATGTCGTTCATGCACAGACGCCGCCGCCCCTCGCTCCCTGTTACAAAGTTGTGTTTTTTTATAGGGTAGAGAGAGTGAATGAGTTATTTAAAAAAAGAAAAGAGAGTATGGTCATGGACAAGTAGAGGTACGAGTGATGTACGGTTGCATATGGTTATAAACTAATATATATGCATATATATATATATATTCAATTTAAATTATCAAGTTACTGTTTATTCGATCTCTAATCGAGATGTGCCGCCTAGCGTTCTAGATGTTATACACCTATTCCGATCATAATGTAACTTGTCTCGGGACCTAATTCGATCATTACAGAAGACATCTTTTCAAACCCAATTATTTATTTAAATTTCTTTAATTAATTTAAGTGCATTTCGAACACACATGATCAAACGATATGCCTGATCGCTACGAAATTCAACAACATACTATAATTCACTATTACGGATCCAATGAAATTATTTCCATCGAAATTCAAGACAGTCCCCCGGAAGGCTATTTTATACATTAATTAAAATGAGTAATTACCAAAATCATTTTAATCGCTTTTAAATCCAATTTAACAGATTACTATCTTCATTCTTGTTCAAATAGAAATCAGTTCAACTTTTGAAATCATTTTCATTCATATTAAATTCAAGGTTAAATTATTTAAACAATCTCGAGTAATAAATACAATAATTTAATTATAAAAAAAATCACTATATTTGAAATTCAAGTTATTTAACCTTTAAAATTAGCTTTTCAATATTTAAATCAATTTAAATATACCAAATATAAATGACTGAAATTATGGATTGCTACACTTTCCCCTACCCCTCCCTCTTAAAAAGAATTTCGTCCTCGAAATTGCCAAGGTAAGAAAACTATCATAAACCCATTAACCTTTCAAAAACAATTAGTGGAAATGTATTACCAATTTTCTAAGTCTTTTAACTTCTTATAAAAACTTTTCTAAGACTTTCAAATCAATTCACAATTATTAAATACCATTCAAAGTCATTAAACCAAAATCTAAATTTTAGTTATTAAAATTTTCCAAAAATTCTCAAAAAGTTTCAAATGCCTTAAATTTATGGAAAATTTCACCGGCGTCTCCATTGCACGGCTCGATCGTAGTAAATCATAGTGTATTTACAATCACAAATGTACGTCTCATCTTCGAGGATGAGGTATACCGTAGGGAAAAATATAAATATATGATATGTAATATGAGACGTGTACCTTTATTATGTTAGCAAGCATATACAATCAACTAAATGTGAAAGCCTTCTCCAAATGCGAAGCATACACCATCCGCACCTACAAATCACCCAAAATGAGAATATATTTGTAGAGAGTTATATGAATATATAATATGGAATATGCAATAATTACCACAATATCCTTATGTAACGAAAGAAGCCATCAAATAACTGATATCTATTCAATATATTCATAACCATTACGAATTGTATTTTCAATGTAAATTTTTAATTTGTACTTTCATTTACATCTAATTCATTTACACTCAGTTTACTTACATTCAATTGATTAACATTCCTTTAATTCACATTCAAATTAAATCAATTGACTTTCATTCAGTAATTATTCTTCAATTTATTAACTTTCAATTTCATCCACATTTATATTCACCATTTATCTTTTATCTGATTCACATTCATTTACATCTATCTTCATATTCAATTAGTTAGTAATTAATCCATTTGAATTCAGATATTTCCATATAACTCACGTGTTTCTCTTAGATATTTCCAAAGTTACATTTTGGGTCCAATTTTGATAGTCGGTTATTTAACTATCGAATAACATTCAATCAAAAATTTAATTCCATTGGGGAAAACTAATATTGGTTAAGCACCAAGCGAAACTAAGCCTCTATTAATAAGTATATTTTCGATTTAATTCACTTTGTAGTTCTTGAATAAAAAATTCATTTACAAAGATTTATATAACGCACAATCATTTTTTCTTAATACTTAGAAAAAATAATATCCAAATACTTATTTCAATGGAATAAGTATACTCACCAATTTTTAGGAAGGTTCCCCTTTTTATTAATTCTAAAATCATTTAATAACTCCATTTTACATCCATAAAATTATTTATAAAATCCCTTTTATAAATCCATAAACCCATTCCTGAAATTCTTTTATAACTATTTATAATAATTTATAAAATGTTTCTGCCCTTTTTAAGCTATCCTCCATTATATTTTCCAAAGCAGTATAATATTCATCTTATAAAAGCCTCATCTATTTATAAAACTCCATTTATAAATCTTGGAAAATAATTATAATTAAATCCCAATCACTTGCCTTTAAATGCTACTATATACTTATAACATTATAAGTAAATAAATACTAAATTTAAAACATCTCAAAATAATAATTAATAATTTTAAATAAATTCTTAAATAAACAAAAATAATTTATCTTCAACATTATTATAAATAGTAACAATAAATTTCAAAACTATACAGGTTAATAATATAAAACTAGTTTCAACAAATATTAATATTTTTAAATAATTAGCCTTTTAGAACATTTAAAATATTGATTACAACTTTTAAACATATTAATATAATTAAACAACACTAAAATATAAATATATTTCCTTTATAAAAATCCATACTCAATTCGCATAATCATTTCCATATTTATAAACCATGTTTAAAAATCTCTTCCCATTTCATAAAACATCCTTTCCTAAAAATTCCTTTATTTATGAAACCATTTATACCTTTATTACTTCATAAATCATGCTTATTTATAAAACCTCATCCAAAACAAAATTCCAACTGTTTTGACCTTGCTTTAATTGGTATAATTTTTTTAATAAATTTCCTCCAATTAAAAAAATATTGTTTAACAATCCAAATTCTTACCCCATCTTAAATTTCTAAAATAGAATCAACTATTTTCTAAAATATCATTCATCATCTTATAATAAATCGACCGCTTGATTTATTTCACCAACTTGTTAAATGATAATAATTTCCTTTGATTTATATCACCGTTTACAAAGCCATATTTTTATTAACAAAGTCTGAGTTCGCAAATCTTCACTCCTTTGTAAAATATCGATTTTCAAATTTACCACATTTATAAATTTCACCATTATAAGTAAATTATAATATATGCACCTATAAATATTACGTTATAAATATATAATCAATAAAAATTATTTATAATCAAAAATATTTTTATTCACATTTTAAATCCATATTCCTTTAGTATAAAGGATTGACTTTTTTCCTAAATTTTAAAAATCTATATTTTATAGTTCAAAGTCTTTATTTAATATATTTTATAAAACTATAATTTATATTCTCTAAAAATTAAAAATTAAGTTTAGAAAAATTATTAAACGCATGAAAATTTTAAAATAACTATGAAATTATATTTAAAATCAAGTCACTATTTTATAGTATTCAAAAAGAAAAAATAAGGCTCATTGCTACCTAGGCACTAAATAAACAAAATTATATTCATTTCATCAATTATTGCATCCAACATATAATATATAAATTTATATGAAAAATAAAATCAATAGTGCAAGGAATCTTGTTGGATCCCTCCAACTTGTCCCCTGCATCACATATAATATATATATATATATATATAATCATAAAAAAATATAAATCAACCGCTTCGATGCGAGATTCGTATATAAGGGTTATCCACTCTTACACGGAAAAGTAATTAGGTCTCATCCACTTTAATAGGCAGGAATATATCTTACTGATAATATAATTTAGTATATTGTCCAACAATTAATAACGATCATAAATAAATATTCAAACATCTGATAAATAATATTCATTCAGTATATAAATGTTTTGATTAGCCAAAAATGTGAAACTAACTAACATTACGTTTTGTAGTCCCAAGACGTTTTCATTTTGAATTAAAATTGAATGAACGTCCAATTTTAACCCAAAATTCTCTCTAGCTCTGAATCCGTCCAATCTAACTCCATAGCGTAGCCTTCGTCGATACGATCTCGATGTAACTCGTCGCGTTCAATTTGGATCTCGCATTAGTTTAATACGAATTAACGAACATTCTAAATGATTAAACATAATAAACCTTTCAAATTTAATAAACATTTTTTTCCAATAAGTTACCCTCCTTCATTCTCGTTGGCTCCCAACCCGACTTCGATTTACCCGCCACCGTCATACGTCGCCGAACAACCCAATGTCGCCTCATGCCGCCGCGCGCACTTCCTGCTCTTCCTCGTGCCACCGCACGTCGCCTGCCCCCTTATGTTTAATTTTTTTTGATCATTTGAAATCGCACGCGCGCCTCACATGAACGTCGACCCCGCATACCGTCGAACACCCAGCCGCACCTTCTCCTCGCTCTTATGTGTGTACAAAACGCGTGATAACCCTAGTTGCCATCGCCTGCCATTTGCATGCGCTGACACCGCCACGCCACCCCTCACTCTATGCCTCCTCCCTTAACTGTCCTCATTTTTTTCTCTGGTTACATTTGTTTTAAACGAGAGAGAGGGAAGGTGTTATTTAAAAATAAAAGAAAAGAGAGTATGGTCATGGACAGGTAGAGGTATGTGTGATGTATGGTTGGTTATGGTAATAAACTTATATATATATATTCAATTTAAAATATCAAGCTATAAAGCGCTCAAAAATTTTGATCTTTTATTGAGATGTGCCGCCTGGCATTCTACACGTTACACCCCTAGTCCGAACACAATGAAACTTGTTTCGAAACCCAATTCGACCAAATGCAGAAGATAGCTTTTCAAACCTAATTATTTATTTAAATTTCTTTAATTTATTTCCATGCGTTCTTAACTCGCACGATCAAACAGTACGTCCAATCACCGCAAAATTCGACAGCTTTCTATAACTCACTATTATGGATCCAATGAAATTAGTTACGTCGAAATCCTAGACAGTGCCTCGGAAGGATATTTTTATATGTTAATTAAAACGATAATTTCCAAAATCAGTTTAATCACTTTTGAATCTAATTTAAAAGTTTTACTATCTTCATTCTTGTTCAAATAGAGATCAATTTAACTTTTGAAATCATTCTCGTTCATATTAAATTTGAGGTTCAATCATTTAACAATCTCGAATAATAAATTCAACAATTTAATTATCAAATAAATCACTATATTTGAAATTAAAGTTGTTTAACCTATGAAATTAACTTTTCAATATTTAAAACCAATTTAAATATTCCAAATTTGAACAATTGAAATTCTGGGTTGTTACGCTAAAATGGTTGTCATTGCTTTCTCTTGACTATATGATGAGCATTGTTCTTAATTACTTCGTTTGGAATTTGGACACTTACCATAGTTTTTAATGTTTCATTTTTTATTTCTCGAAATGTTTTGCATTGCATGTACTATTTGAATATGGATGTTTTCATATTGTTTATTGTGCTATAGGTAAATCTCCGAATAGAGCTTCTAGCAACCAACAGAGCCATTTTTTCAGTCAATACATAGGCTTTTAGCATTTGTATAAGATTTTGAAGTAATGAAAATATTGAAAAATTGATACAAAGAGTTAATGAAAATGGAATAGAAACCTTTATTGATATCACTGTCCGAATTGCAGAGAAAGATAAAAGCAATATGTTGCTCTATATGCATATTGTATTTATATTGATATTTTAAGGGTTTGGGCTTTGCTATAACGCTCAAAATTGCTACTTCACTTGAATTGGTTGTGTAGCTGGGACGCTGTTTCATTTATCATGAGCGGCTGGGATGCTTTTCCTTGTATTTTAAACTTCACTGACTTCTGATGTTTCTCATTACTCCCCCGCAAACCCTTTTGTGGTTAGGGTTTGTAAAATCATCCCCATTTTCGGTACGATACAATTGATGTCAAAAATTTGTCAAAAATGAAGAAAAAATAGTTCGAATTCTTCTATATGTCACCTCTTCTGTCTTTAATATGACTAAAAGTCATCTATTTCTACTGCAACTTGCTGCGAAGTGTTTACTCGTATTAACGAATTGCTTATTCGTTACAAGCTAGTTGAGATCTTGTTATTTTGAGAGCTATTGATGTCATTGACCTTCAGCTTTTCCCTCAAGCGAATAAAATTTGTCTTTGACAGTGGCTTTGTTAGGATGTCGGCAATTTGGTATCTTGAGGGCATGCGATTTATGTTTAGATTTCCTCTTGTTACTTGTTCACGTGCGAAGTAGAGATCTAACTTCATATGTTTTGTTCTTGAATATAACGTTAGACTTGTTGTAAGTTGAACAGTGCTTAAGTTATCACGCTATATAGTAGTTTTGCAATCTAGTTTGATTTGTAATTCAGAGTAATGATTCTATCCACATCACCTCTGCTGTAGCATTTTCTACACTTTTGTATTCAGCCTCTGTACTGGATCTCAACATTGTAGGTTGTTTTTTGAGCATCATGATATAGGGTTTTACCTAAAAATATACAATAACTAGTTGTAGATCTTTTGTCATCTGGGTCAGTAGTCTAATATGCATCTGCATAGCTAGCGACATTAATATATTTGCATGATCCCAGTGTCAATCCAAAGTCTATGGTTCCTTTGAGATATCTTAGTACGTTTTCCAATTCTCATTTATTGGTCTTTGCATAAATTGACTTGCTTTGTTTAACTAAAAGAAATTTCTAGTCTTGTGATAGTGGCATATTGAAGTGCACCTACTATGCTTCTATATTGTCTATCATTAGATATTGCTTCACCCTTATACTTGGATACATGTATATTGCTGACCATAGGAGTGGAGATTGAATTGGCTTGATTCATCTTGGCTTTATTTAAAATTTCTACTATATACTTCCTCTGATTTAACTGAATTTATGAACCTGATAGTCTTTTTACTTCAACGCCAAGAAAATAATTTGGGTCACCAAGATCATTAATAGAAAATTCCCGACTTAAGTGCTTTATGAGATTGTTGATTTTCTCCTCACAGTTATCTGTAATGATAAAATCATCAACATATATTAATACGTAAATTATTGTGTCTTTGCTAAATTTTGTAAACAGTGAGTTATCAAATTTTGTTGGATTGTAGCCCAGTCAGTCAGAGTTGCTTTTAGCTTTTCAAACCATATTCTTGGAGCTTGTTTTAGCCCATAAATTGCTTTATTTAGTTTGCACATAAGGTTTTCATTCCCTTTTGTTTGAATCCATGTGGCTGCTCCATGTGTACTTCATCCCGCAAAACACAATTTAAAACGACATTATTCACATCTAATCGTTTGATGTTCCATTTTCTATGTAAGGCAATAGTGATAACAATTATGATAGTAGTAGGTTTCACAACTGGAAAAAAGTTTCATTAAAATCAAAACCACTATGTCGTGAATAATCTTTAGCTACTAATCTTGCCTTGTACTTAGAAATTGAAGCATTAGCATTTATTTTCAGTCTAAAGGTTCATTTACAGCCCACAATACTTTTATTTTTAGGCATAGGAACTAGATCCCTTGTAGGTTTTTCATTAATGCATTATACTCTTCAGTCATAGCTGATCTACAATTCTCATTTTCCATATCTTGATAGTGAGTACTTGGTTCCCATCTATTCAAACTTGCACTCTATATCTTTGGTTTAAATATACCACTTTTTAATCTTGTCATCATGTGATGACTGGATTTTGCAGTAGTATGTTGTTGGCTAGTGTCCTTAATTTCTTGTTGCTATTGCTCATTATGGGATTGTGATTCTACTGATGTCTAATGAGAAGTAGATTGCATACTTATTCTTTGCCGAGATGTTTGATAAGTACATCTGCTAAATCAATTTGCTCATGACCTGGTCCAAGTCTGTACATCGTGTGTTGTGAGTTTGAGTTACTTGTTTGAGGATTGACACTATTTTGAGCTGGCTCTTTGTGAATTTGAATCACCTTCTCAGGTATTGTAGGTATTGGTGGAAGTGAATCTTTTGAATTATATACCTTTTTTGATGTTTTAGTTTCTGATTTCTTTAAAGGAAAAACTTTTTCATTAAACATCACATGTCTAGAAATGAAAATTATACCATTACAAACTAAACAATAGTATCCATTTTGATTAGCTGCATAACCTAAGAATGTCTTAGAGATGACCTAAAATTCAATTTGTGAGTGTTGTAAGATCTATAACAAAGAATGCACAAGAATTCAAGTTTTGGTAGTCGGTTTGACATTGAATAATATTCCATTGACTTTTGAACTTAAAATTTTTTTTTGGTAGTCTGTTGATTAAGAAGACTGTAGTAGCAAAAGCATCAGGGCAAAATTTTGGTGGCATGGATGCTTAAGCTAACATGGTATGTCCAGTTTCAATAATTTTCTTGTCTTCTTTCAATAAGTCCATTTTGTTCAGAAGTGTAGGGGCGTGTTGTTCTATGAACAATTCCTTTCCTCTAAAGTAATCCTTCAGTGGAATATACTTTATTCCACCATTAGTTGTACCACATTGGCTTAGTAGTCTTTTTTTTGTCTGTGCTATAAATTATAATGCTACATTGTGAGTTTCAGCCTTTGATTTCAAAAAATACAACCAAAAATATCTAGAGAGCGCATCAACAAATGATATATAGAATTTGTGCCCATAATCACTATGTAATGGTGCAGGCCCCCAAAGACCAGTAGTAATTAGTTCTAGTGGTTTACTATAATGTGTTTCAGAATCCAGAAATGTAATTTATGAATCTTTCCTGTAACAACCCAATTTTCAACCACCACGATTAGCAATCACTAATTAAGTAATCTGGATTTAAATTGATTTCAAATTGATAAATAAGGTTAATAATGAAAAAAAATTGAAATTCGAGAGTGTGAAATTTTGAAGTGTTTTAACTTATTTATAAAGGGTAAATAAGTTAGAGAATGATTTGAATTAATAACATGTGTATTTTCCTTAATATTGGTTCTTAGTGAAAATAATTGATAATGAAGGGTTTTTGTGAAAAACTCCCGATGAGAACTCGGGTAAAAATCCTATTTATGTTTTAAAAGTGATTTATGATTTTTATTTTTGAAGAAAGAATAACCTGGATGATTAAAATCCATTTTTGACATGTTTTGCAATTTAGTAAAAACATGAAAATGTCAATTTTCAATAAATCATTTGAAGGGTCAAATGACCTCGGAAATTAGTAATTTTTTGTTCATTAGAAAGATAATTTGATGAACTTATTTTTAATGTATTCACTTAAATTTTTATTTGTCTTAATCTAAGATATAATTAATATTGAAGTTAAGTTAAAATATGTTATGTGCTAAATCTAATACATGTTTTAATTATTTAATTTAAGGATTTGTGCTTTGGATATTGGTTCGACACATTTAGGACTTAGGAAAATTAGCTAAAGAAGGAGAAATCATTCACCTGTACATTCAGTAAACAAACCACCAAAACTATTTTTCAAATCAAAAGCTCAAGAACTAAAACCTAGAATGCAAGCAAATTACAAGTTTTAAAATCAATTAAATTGCAATTAAATCCAGTAAAATCAAGGTAGTTGCTCAATCCATATTACATCTTCCCTCCAATTCATTTATGTTCATTCTTCATAGATTTTGAGTTGTGCAATTTTGTGTTAATGGAGTTCTAGGTTTAGGAAATTTGAGTTGTAGCTTGGAGATGAAAGCAAATTAGAGTAATAGCCAGTCTTCAAGGCGAGTCACTTCAAATTATGTCTATATGTTGTTGTTTAAAGATCAAAAATTGCTGCTACAATTGCGTATAACTTGAATATTCTATGAATTGAGAAATTAGTTGTAGGAATTGCTTGCACGTTGTTGATTTCACGATATAAAATTAGTAAAACAGAAATCTGGTTTGAAAAACGCAGGTCAGTAATAAATTCATAACTAATTCTAGAAAAATCAAAAAAATTCGAAATTTGGTATGTGATTTCTAACACATATATCTACCAACTATCAAAATTTCATAGGAAAATATTGCATTTTGATATGATAAATCCTCTCTGCGCTGAAGGTTAAAATGCAGGAATTTTCTGTGTGGTTGGTAGCAAGTTTAAGATGAGTTTTTCATACTTACAAATCTAAAGTTATGAGGATTGTATTGCTACTTTAATTCAAGTGCTATAAGTAAGAATTGAATCATGGAATTGAATTTCTACGATTTCATATTGGTTTAAAGTGTTGCATCTTAGAAACAAAGAGGATAACTAAAATAATTTGTCCAGAGAGTATGTTGTAGTAAAACAGCAATAACTTGCACTTTCCAAATCCTTAAAGCGTCAATATGTAACAATCCGCATATTTTAAGATTGAATATTTAAATATTTTATTTAAATATTTTATCATTAGTTGGATTTTAGTCCGAAAAGTTTCTTTTTGCACACGGTCGAATTAGGACTCGGGACTATTTCCATTGGGTCCAAAACACCGTTTGCGATCTTTTTGAGTATAAACTTTGATATGTTTAGAGTTAGTGGAATTTTGCCATTTTTTCACTTTTGGCTTTGGGTTTGGTTTAGCCCATTAGTCTAAACTATTAACTCTAGCTCAACCCCCTCTTCCCTTCATAACTTCACTTTCATTTCCTAACACTCAAGCTTCATCAAAAATGGAGGGAGGAATGGAAATTAAAACTCCAAGCCCTAGTTCATTTGCAAATCCAACATCTAACTCCAAATTCAAAGAGAAGCCATTGATTCAAGCTTCTTGTGTTGAGATTGAAGTGTGGTTGATTCTTCCTTTGCTTTCAAGCTTCTCCCTCATTGATTTTGTGAAAAGGTGAGATTTTATCTCACATCTTTGTCTATAACTATTTTTTATTATTGGGTATGAATTCCTAACACTTATTCATGTGCAGGTGCTTTTGATTTGGATTGAATTGGTGAAAATCCCAATTTTTAGTGTTTTGGGTTCAAATCTTTAAAAATCCAAACTTTGATGATTGAACACGTTTTTGATGATGCATCGAGGAGCCAATAGGATCGGGTAGCCAATGGGCATAATCCCTTAGCTTCCATGCTCGATCGGTTTCAAATTGAGAGAGTTTTTGCACTTCTATCCCCTAGGTCGTTCGGCCTGCATACATGACTCTCGGCCTGTAGTTAGGTCGCAACCACTTAGGTCGTGCCATTTGTCTCCTTAAGTCACTCGGCTTGCCCCAGTACCATAGGTCGCTCGGCCATGTTAAGTCACACCTGCTATATCTCGAAACCAACTTAGGTCGCGACAAGTTAGGTCGTTCCCTCTTAAGTTGCTCGGCCTTCTCTTACGCCTTAGGTCGCGCCATACTTAGGTCTCGCCATGCTTAGGTCGTTCCATCTTATGTCGCTCGGCCTTCTCTCACAACTTAGGTCGCACCATACTTAGGTCGCGCCCTGCTTAGGTCATGCCATGTGTTAGGCCGTTCCATTACTTAGGTCGCTTGCACCTTAGGTCGCGCCAGTTAGGCCGCATGCTACTCCTTAGCTGCTAGCTCCTTAGGTCGCTTGCACTTAGGTCGCAACCATATAGGTCGCTCGGCCTGCTGCTATATCTCGCACCAATTTAGGTTGCTCCATGCTATAAGTCGCGCCATGTTATAGGTCGCGCCATGTTAAGTTGCTCTGGTAGGCCGCACGCTATTCCTTAAGTCGCTGATCTCTTAGGTCGTATGTCGTGGAGTCGCATGCATTGAGCCGCTGATTTCTTATGTTGACTTATGTTAAGTCGTAAGTCGTGGTTATTAAGTCGCAAGGGTATTTCTACTTTGATGGATTTGGAACCAATTCTTTGGATTTTATTCACGTCTTCGAATGTGAATTTTTGTGACTTGTTGTTTCCACAATCATTTTTGTGATTTGTCATTTTAAAAATATAAAGGTTTTCTATACTAGTAGTAAATATCAAAACTCTTCCATTACAACGATTTCAACACTATTTTATTACAAAGCTCGTTTCTTAAACCGTTTTCCAATCTACTAGTATATACAAACCTTTATCTCACTCGTACGAGAAATCTAATTAAACGGCTTAGTAAAACATGTGGTATGAAACGCTTGCGTTTACTTCATCGGTTAATTCTTGGACTTTTTCGATTGAATCTCTTTTGACAATTTTCGAGTGGAGATCTACAATTTGTTTGTAAATATTTAAGTTAAGTTAGTGGTTATGGGACATGAAGCTAAGCTTATATATTTGCTAGCTTACTGTAATTGACACTTCTTGATGATCATTGATGATCATTTTTGTGATTTAGACTATCAAATGTGCGATGTCTCTTTGTCTACGAGGGAGACTAAACCCCGTTTCTGTGGAGCTTCGGCTCAATTTGGTGGGGTAGCGACCCATGGTCTTCGGGCCGTTTTGTGGAGCTTCGGCTTAAAATTAATGGTTAGCAACCATGGAATAGCGTTCAATTTTTTGATACACGTGTTGGTGTCATGCTCTCGTTTTGTGATAGGCCTCCCCCTTTGTGTGATTTCTGGATTTTCATTGATGATTTCTAGAACTGGTGTTTCACCAATTTTCGTGATTTACATTGATATGTTTTATCAATATTTGTGCATTGGTGAATTTGTGTGTCATTAACTTTTGTGATTGACGTTGATATAATTGTCAATGCTTATGGTTTTAGTGAATAAAAATAAAAAGTATGACATTCGTTTTGATCTTTGAGAAGATTCTTGTGATATTGATTAATCTCTTGTTGATTTTCAATTACATACTTATCACAGTATGGTTTTGATGGTTATCAAATGTTTTTGTCATATCTCTTATTCTATATCATTTCATCTGATATTTATAGTTAGACTGATCCGTTTATTATTTTCTTATTAAATAATACTTGGGTCCGACCGAGATGTTACAGGTGCTTCTGCTTGACTTCACATCTGGGATAATCACGCTGACTTTTGGCTAACTACATAGGTTAGTAATTTTTGTTGTATACATTTGATATATAGACTCATTGATGTATCCATATTCTTTTATCTAGCACTTGTAGCTATTCTTTAGTGATATTGTGGATCTTGTTTGACCACTACTCTGATGAACACTTTTATGTGTTATATGTTCATATCTATTTCCGCCTTTGTGATATGGATGTCTGTGACTGATTTGTGTTATATTTATTTCTATATTTGTTTCCGAAGAATATACATAGCCACCGGGTAGTACTTTGAGTTTGTATCAGTATGTCGGATTTCCTTCTAAAACCAGATGCATGTTGTACTACCTGACATATCGCTGCTCGTCCAAAGCAATTACACGGATGGTCGCTCCTCAACAGCCTTATTCTCCGCACTAGTTGACGGAATTAACCTATGGTGTCATTGGCTAGAGTGGGTATTGAGGTGGGGCGTCACATCTTGGTATCAGAGCCAGACTTCGGAACAATGTAGAATAATCTAGCAAGGATCATCTCCTAAGTCCATCTTAGGAGTCGTGCTTTAGGATTTAATTTGAGTCTTCGTACCGATTCATCCTATTTTCTTTATGATTCCTTGTTTATCTATCAAGATTGCTTGATATTCATTTGGTGAATAATCTTATCCTTCTTCTTTCTTTCTTTCAAAAGGAAGAGAAATGGTTAGACCTGGCCGTCCCAGCGCCGGTCAATCTAGTGCAACTCCCCAAGATGGAGTATTCATGTCTGCCTAGCAGCTTCTTGATCTAGTAAGGAATGCTCAAGCAGCCGGATCTAATCCAGAGTCTACTCACCCTAAGTCTGGATTTGCATGCTTGTGCAACGATTATACCAATTTGGGTGGGAAGCCATTCAAAGGTTCTGAAACTATTATTGAAGTCCAGGCTTGGCTGAGAACGTGCGATCAAATCTTTTCTCGCATGAATCTTATTGATCTTCACCGTGTTCAGGTGGCCTCTAGTATGCTCCAAGAAAGAGCATTAGATTGGCATGAGCTTCTTATTTCTGAAATTATTGAAGCAGACCTTACATGGGAGAAATTCCGGAAGCGCTTCGAGTTAAAATTTGTGCCAGAAGCGGAGAAGGTGACTTTGGCTCGCCGTTTCATTGACCTTGTTCAAGGTGAATCCTCTGTGGTAGACCATGTCGCATCATTCGAGTCACTTTCTAAATATGGGGTCGAGTACATAAACACCCCATTGAAGAAGAACCAAAGATTTGTCTATGGCTTGAATAAAAATCTCAAGAAGCCATTACTTCTAAAATTAGAAGTTTCTTTTGATCAGCTCATTGATATCGCTCTTCGACTTGAAGAGGCTGATAGAGTAAGTGATGTTGAGGTTGGGAGTGCTAAACCAAACTTCAACAATAAGAAAAGGCCTAATAAGTTCAAAGGTCCTTATCCCAACAAGAAAGGGAAGCAAGCAACTTCGGTGGCAAAGACTTCTACCTCCAGTAGTGGGCAATGCTACAATTGCGGTTCTAGGGACCATTATGCGAACAAGTGTTCAAAGCCTCGTGCTTGCCGCTATTGCAAAAGCCCGGATCATTATTTATCTTCTTGTCCCAAACTTCAAGGCAGGAAGGAGGGAAAGCTTAATGTTGCTCAAGCCCCTGGCAACACATCTCGTGGTCAAGGTATTTCTCATTCAATCCTTGATGGCATTATTTTATTTCGTGATCATCCTATTCGAGTTCTTTTTGACACGGGCGCGTCCCACTCTCTCATTTCAAAAGAACTTGTTGATACTTTTTCTTTGGAAGTTTTGTGTTTAATGACTTCTTTGAGAATTGCGAATCCAGTTGGTGGATCCGCAACAATTAGTTTTCTTTGTAAAGATGTCGAGATTATTTTGTGTGATTTTTCTTTCCGAGCCGATTTGCATGTTATGCGCTACCTAGGCTTTGGAATGATTTTGTGAATGGATTGGCTTAACCGCTATAAAGTCCAAATTCTATGTCCTGAGCGGACTATTCATCTTCGACATCCTCAATCTGTTAAGCAGATTTCTATTGACCTTAAAGATTTGGATTCCAGCTTGGTTGCATCTTTATATTCTTTAAATCCTCATGATGACGATAATGATGACGAGGAAGATATTATTTCTCTTATTCACGTTGTTCGTGAATTTTCCGACATATTTGAGCCCGTTTTACGTTTACCACCTAAGCGAGCAATTGAGTTCAAAATTAATCTCATCCCTAGAGCTCAACCTATCACTCGTCCTCCTTATCCATGTCCAATAAAGAAAATGAGGAGATGCGCAAACAATTATGAGAATTGGAAACGAAGCAATTTATTCGCTCTAGTTCCTCGTCTTGGGGATCTTCGGCTATTTTTGTGAACAAATCCGATGGTACACATAGGCTTTGCGTTGACTACCGCATGCTTAATGATCTTACTATCAAGAATAAATATCCTTTACCTTGATTTTTTATCTATTCGATCAACTTAGTGGTGCTAGAGTCTTTTCACAATTAGACTTATCTACCGGTTTTCATCAGCTTCGTATTGTAGAGGATAGCATTCCTTTGACATCGTTCCATACTCGTTATGGATCTTATGAATGGCTTGTTATGCCATTTGGTTTAACGAATGCTCCGGCTTATTTCGTTGACCTGATGAATCGAGTTTTCAAAAATTTCCTCGATCGATTTGTTCTCATCTTCATTGATGATATTCTTGTGTATTCAAAAACTGAGGAGGAGCATGAAAATAATCTTCGGATTGTGTTGGAAACTCTTAGGAGTAATCAATTAAAAGCAAAATTTTCTAAATGCCACTTTTGGAAGTCTCGTGTGAAGTTTCTCGGTCATATTATTTCCGAATCCGGAATTTCCGTGGATCCTTCAAAGATTGAAGCAATTCAAAATTGGAAGATACTGGAGAGTGTGATGGAAATTCATAGTTTTCTTAGATTAGCGAGTTACTACCGTCGTTTTATAAAAGACTTTTCAAAAATTTCCGCGCCTCTTCCTAGTTTGACAAAGAAGGGAGTTAAATACATTTGGTCGGACAAATGTGAAGCTTCTTTTCAGAAATTAAAAGAACTCCTTTCTGATGCTCCTATACTTGTGATTCCCGTGGGAAACCAAGATTTTATTGTTTATACCGATGCTAGTCGCGTTGGTTTGGTTGCCGTTCTTATGCAAAGAGAACGTGTTATTTCTTATACTTCTAGACAATTGAAGCCAGCCAAGACTAGATATGCCACTCATGATTTAGAGCTCGCGGCTATTGTTTTTGCCCTTCGAATTTGGCATCATTATCTTTTGGAAGAAAAATTTATTCTTTACACCGATCATAAATCTTTGCATTATTTATTTCCCAAAAGGAACTTAATTTGCGTCAACAACGTTGGCTCGAATTTCTTGCAGCTTATGATCTTGATATTCTTTATACCCCCGGAAAGGGAAATCGTGTTGCCGATGCACTTAGTCGTAAGCAACAAGCGGTTGTTTCTATGATGATATCCGAATGGAATGATCTCGGAATTCTATCCACTTGTGAGATTCGAGATCGTGTTTCCGATTTATGTTCATCTCTTGTTTTATGTAGCCTTGAGGCTCATCCTTCTCTTTTAGACCGCATTCTTGAAGCTCAAAAGCTAGATCCCTAATTGGATCTTCTTGGCCAAAATTTTAGGGATGAAATTAATATTGAAGGTTTGAAAGACTTTGATATTGATTCCCGTGACGGTATTCGAAAATTTGGTAGACTTATTGTGCCAAATATTAGTAATCTTCGTAAAGACATTTTAGAAGATTCTCATCGTTCTAAATTTACCATTCATCCCGGTAGTAGTAAAATATACGCGGATATGAAGCGACTTTATTATTGGGAGGGAATGAAATCTGATATTGCTAACTTTGTTAAGTGTTGCATGACTTGCCAACTCATTAAGGCCGAACACCAAATGCCCGGTGGGTTATTGCAACCTTTAGAAATTCCAATTTGGAAGTGGGACCAAATTTCCGGGGATTTCATAGACGGCCTTCCTCGTTCCCGTTCGGGTCATGATAGCTTATGGGTGATAGTAGATAGACTTACTAAATCTGCCCATTTTATTCCCGTTCGGTCCAATCGAACTGTACCTATTTTGGCCAAACTCTTTATTAAAGAAATTGTTAAATTGCATGGAGTTCCTACTTCTATTGTTAGTGATCGTGATCCATTGTTTACTAGTGGATTTTGGAAGAGTCTTCAAAAAGCTTTGGGAACGAAGCTTAATTTTAACACAGCTTATCATCCCCAGTCCAATGGTCCAACCGAGCGTGTAAATCAAACTACTGAAGATCTTCTTCGTGTATGTTTTCTTGATTTTGGCGGAAGTTGGGAAGATCATATTTCTCTTGTTGAGTTTTCTTATAATAATAGCTTCCAATCTAGTATTGGTATGGCACCTTTCGAGGCACTTTACAGGAGACCATGCCGATCTCCTTCTTGTTGGCTTGAGGTCAGTGAGAAGTTGGTTGTAGGTCCAGATTTTATTCGTGATTCCACAGAGAAGATTGACCTTATTCGTCATAGGATGAAAGAAGCCCAGAGTAGACAAAATTCCTATGCCAATAACCGAAGAAGGAAATTAGAATTTTCTGTGGGAGATCTTGTGTTTATTCGTGTTTCGCCTACGAAGGGTGTTGTATGTTTCAGTCGATCTGTAAGGACCCGCAAATCCGTACTCCTTGAATAGACACTAATCTCCATTGATTAACTCAAGATGAAAGGAAATACGAATTCTCGGGGTTTTAAAAAAAAGAAAAAGATAGAAGAAGAGGTAGAAGAACAGAGAAAAGATAGAACAGAACAGAAAGAAAACAACAGAACAATATCAGAATCTCACAATCGCAGCGGAACAACATATAATAGATAAATGAATAATCTTTAAACAAAGAACTATATCAGTTATTACATTACATCACATTTCATTACATTATCAGAGCGTACAACAATCAAACAACAACAACAGCGGAAAAGAAATACTATATACTAGTAATACGCCATGCCACCTAGATTGCCTCCAGCAACTCCTGAATTCCAAAATATCCTGATAAACCTTAACTCTTGACTGCCCGTGTGGAAATTGGTGGGCACCTAGAGTTTAGGAAGGAAAACAAAAAACTCCGAGTCAATCATGTGACTAGGGTGAGAACTCAAAACGGTTTATCTTTAAAACAAAGAATAAGATAATTTTAAAATAGATTCGCAGTGCTTTTAAAAATGAGACTACCATAAGACCTCCCACCACACACACAATGCAAACGCAGACTTGGAGGAGATTTCTTCTTATGTTAGTCAAAGATGCTTACTACGCCAAATCAAATCAATTTTGATATTATTATTAGCGCATAGTGTAGAAAACATTTCGAAAGTAGAATATAAATCTTAGCCAGCATAGGTACCATTATATTATGCCTACTATAGCTACCATATTAGATGGCAGGTTCTACAACTAAAACCGTACAAGACCGAATTGTTTCTTTGGATTTCCAACAAATGGTCAGGCCAAGGAACTTCCCATCGCCACATGGAAACGCCTCTGGAATGACGTCCCGAGAACCAAACCGGATCTCTGCCAACACAAGGCCGGGTTACCCCTACCTGGGTAACTACTGACACGAATATGTCATCCCCCGATCGTAACCGATCTACATCCGAGGATCCTCGATTTCCAACAACCACAAAGTAATAAGTTTGCAGCAACAACATAGGTTAAATATCTGGGCTCCATACCATGATACCACCTCTATCCAGAAGGAATGACATACACTAAAGGGCGCTACCCCTAATAACCTTGCTGCATCCTTCCTGTTTTGACCATTTCCGGGGTATGAGGTCCGACGAAGTCTCATCCACAAAGCCTATGCTTTGGTACAAAGCCATGCTTTGGGTCAACAAATGATCAAAGTAATGATCACAAAGGTAAATGATCAAACAAATGATCATATCACAAACGATCAAACATTGATCATTTCACAGCAACACTCAGCATGTCACATTACCAAATTGGGAATATATCGCTGATAACCATCAACTACATAACCTCTGAGCTCGTACGTTTCAGAGAAGGGTGTTAAGCTAAGAGAATAAATTCTCCGCCACCAACAGAAATATATTTGAAAGAAATTAGCTTTATATCTCAATATGTAATGTCAGACATACAATCAATACAAGTCTGTTCCGGGATCGAACAGAACCGAAGGCACTTACAAAGAAGTCCTTGCAATTCGGATATTCACTAATCACGTCCGGACTTCCCATCACATATGTAATTTCTATACCGGGGCCATTCGGTGCAGAAACATTCAACGGTAATCCTTCCATTTTCAAAAGTATCCGGTCTTCAACACCGGTCTTCTAATGCAATTCATAACGACGTATCATATATTCGGAATGGGTTATACGACCCCAAGGTCCTTTCCCGGTTAACCCGAATAGTGAGCGCTTATTTAAAAATAAGTGTGGCATTTAAAACCAAGCAAATCACAACAAATACCCATTCAAAGGTAAATATTGATAGCCGGTTATTGAACTATCAATGGATATGCACAACATCACCAGATTCCAAATAATTTTCCAAATTATTTATTTTCCAAAAATATCTTTACAAGGTATATAATTTTCACACTTCAACCATTTGAAAACAATTTTCAAATAACTTTTCATCTTTACCACTTTTGAAAACAAATTTCAAACATTTTCCTTACGCGGAAATAACTTTCATTTCAACATGGTTCATTTAAACCAATTAAATAAATCCTTAACAATTTACTTTATATTTACGTTCCAAATCCGTAAATTAATTCCACACTCCAAAAATAAATCAACGTTTATTTTTAAACAAATTTTCCTTCCTTTTATAAATTCCATAGTGAATTTACGTTCCAAAAAATTTATGAATATACGATTTCAATTATTCATTTTTAATTTATGTTCAAAAAGATGAAATCTTAAAACTTTTCATTTCACATTGGAAAAACATTTCCATACTTATTTATTAATAAGTAATTCACAAATCTATTTATTTTCAACATTTGGAAAATATTCAATATACTTAAATCGAAATTAAGTATACATTTCATTCTTTAAGAAATTCATTCTCTTAAATATATTTATTTGGGCCAAAATGAATGTTGCGTAAAACATCGTTACGACAACCCAAAATCACTAGTATAGCGATTCGAAATTAAAATAGATATATAAATCCCAATACTATACAAAATATTTCCTTTCGGAAATTATTTACTGTAACAACAATGTTATAGTCCACCATTTCCTTCTATTTCTCGAAAATGTCTATTTCAACAATGGATGTTGAAATCTATGGTTTCGAATCTTAGCACATCTAAAAAACATCGTTAGATCGTTTTAATTCTATTTAAAACATCACATCCTAAACATTTTCTTTAACATATTATTCACTATTCAAAAACGGGAATATACTTCATTAACCAATTTCATCATTTCTATACATTTTATTTTAAAGGATTATTCACTGTCTAAAACGTGAATATAACTCCATTAATAAGTTATAACAATTTACTTATCAAAATAAGTCGTTTGCGGATTTATAAAACAATTTTTATAATTTCCATTTCCATTTATTTTATGACAACTTCCTTTTATACATCTCATTTATTAACCTATTTCAATTTATAACTCAATTATAAACCAAAAGTTCATATTATAAGTTAAATACTTATAATTTATTTGTTTACAAAATCGTTCTTTTAAACTTCCCAAATTATAAATCTTATAACTTATAAGATTCATTTATTTACCCAAAACTATTCTTTTAATAACTTTGCAAATTTTATAAACCTACTGCTTATAAAATTCCATTTATAACTTCACTATTCATAATTCTATAAATTTCATTCATTTATGAAATCCATTTAAACTTCATTCTAACACTTATAAAAACTCGTTTTATAATTCAAATATTTTAATTTATAAATATCAATTTATAAATCCTTTATATAAATCAATTTAAACTATTATTTTAAACATCTTTAAACTCCTTTATAATTTCATCATTTTCTTTGATTTATAAAATAATCAAATTTTATAAATCCTATATTTAAGCTTTTTATAATAAATTAAAAAAATCCCAATTTAAACTATTTCATAAAATCATTAGCCTCATATTTTCAAAAAATCAACTTTTAACTATATTTCTCAAAAATCATAATTTTTATAACTTTAAAATTATAAAGTTTATTTATTTAAAAGGAATCAATTGCAAAATTGGCCCAATGATGCTACACACCAAATAGTCAATCACGGCAACAACGGCATAATATATCGACATGATAATCAACGAATATCAAAATATCATAATCAAATAAATACTGTTGAGGAATCCAGTTGGATCCCTCCAACCTGTTTTCCTACATCCACAAATATTAGCACAATACCAATTCCGTTCCAGTACGGAATTATCGCGGTATATGGGATTTAAAATATTATCCGCTTAATAGACGGTGCAATAGGGTCTCATCCGCTATATAATGCGGGAAATCAACTCCAAGTACATAAATAATACCAATTTCACTATACTGTGAAATATTCGCGGTATATGTTTTTATTAAATAACATCCGCTTACTAACGGCGTATAATGTCTATTTTAACAATCAGTAGATAACAATTATCATTCAAACATACATTCAAGAATTTTAAATCTAACTATTTAAAATTAAAATCGAAACCGATTCGATTGAGTGAGAAGTTCTCACCTTGATTTCAATTTCGTTTTCAACTTTTATTTCGAATAAAATTAAACGGACGTTTAATTTTACCCGAAATTTTCGCTAGATCCAAACGACTCCAATCCTTTTACATACGTAGTGCTCGTCCATACGAACCCAACGCAACTGGTTTCGTGCATTTTCGACGTCGTATGAAAATGATATGAATATTTAAAGTTTACACAATTTTTAATATAATTAATTTACACTTCTTATTAATTTTAAACCTCAGATGGATCCTGGCCGTCCATCCATCATCACGCAATCACAGCCGCACCCTACTCTTCTCCTCCAACGTTCACGTACAGGTCACGTTTGAACGAAAGAACCCATAGCCTCCATTCGAAAACCCTAATTATCGAGCCACCTTCGTCGACTTCTACGTCGATCAAGAACCACCACGACATGCGCCCTCCTCCACCACGCCCCCGTACCAAATGAAGTCAAACTCGGTCAACCCTATGTCATGCAGCAGCCCCTTGAACGCGCACCACTCACGAGCCAATTCTGGCGAATCTACCATTCCAAAATCGATCACGACCATTGAAAAGAACGATCTCATCGCGATCTACAAATCCCTAGTTGAAGTCTCGGCCTAAAAGTTGATGGATGGAGAGATAATGGAGGAGGAAGTTGAGAAATTTCTGGCCATTAAAATTTAGGGCCGGCTCAAGGAGGAAGCAGGGTTTCTTTTGCAAAATGAAATGTAGAGGGGCTTATATAGAAAATATTCCAAAACACTATTCATCCCGGATTTTCCGAACTCCAAACGAAGCATGCCGGTTGGCGTTTCCAAGGTTTACCCCGCGTTCCGAACACAATGGAACGTGTTTCGGGAGGTAATTCGGTCATCTGTGCGAGTTATGGCAATAAACGTTCGATTTTAAATTAAATCGGTAAATCAAATTTCTAGGCGTTTTAGCTTGCCCCGAACAAACGGTAAATCCGATTGACACGAAATTTGAAACCTTACAAAAATATCACATTACGGATCCGATGAAACTAGTTTCGTCAAAATCCGAGACTGTTTGAAAAATGGCTATTTTAGCTCGCCAAATTAATATTAAAACAATTTCGATGCATTTTGGGCTGCCACGGCCAAACGAAAAGTACTCCGATTGACATGAAAATTGAAATCCGGTAATAACAAACTATCACGGATCCAATGAAACTAGTTTTGTCCAATTCTGAGACTGTTTGAAAAATGGCTAATTTCACTAGTCGATTTAAATATTAAAATATTCAATTTCACAAATTAACTCTTAATTCGATTTTAAAAGTTCTATAACGTCATTCTAAATCCAATATGACATAATAAAATTTTACAAATCAATTTCAATCATATTTAACCCAATTTTCAATTATTTCTGTAATTTCAACTATTAAATTATTGATTTAATTATCCAATCAAATCCAATTATTCGAAATAAAATTTATTCGGCTTGTAAATCTCACTTATTAATATTTAAAATTAATTAAATATACAAATTTTAATTAACAGAAATTCTGGGTCGTTACAAACTTCCCTCTTAAAAGAATTTCGTCCTCGAAATTACCAAGTAAGAAAAGTTACAGAATCTATTAATTTTCCCAAAATCCATAGTTAAACTTCTTAAAAAATCTTTACTAAGTTTTCAAATCATACATAGTTATCTTTTCAAAGCAACTACCATCGTTTTACTTTCAACTCCAAATCAAGGTTATAGTTTTCAAAATTTTCCAAAAATTCCCAAAAATTTTCTAACGCCTTTAATTTTCGGAAAAATTCGCCATAGTCTCCTTTGCGCGGCTCGATCCGAAAAAATAAATGACAGTATATATATCACAAATATACATCTCATCAAGCGATGAGGCATCCTGCAGGGAAAAAAGTGTAAAAGTAGCGAGCATATACGGCTAATATAGCCCGAAAGCGAGCTCCAAATGCAAAGCAAACGCGATCCGCACCTACTAAACACTCAACAAACAGATGAGAAACATGTATATAGACAATAGTACCGATATACAACATATAGCAACATAATAACTATATATGCCAACATAGCAAATGCAATAAAAGCAGTATATTCAACCATCAACCAACTATCATCCAACTAACATTCATTTTCAATTGGTTTATATTCACTAATTCATATTCAAGTTGGTTCACTTCCAAATCAAATTCAATTCTTTTTAAGATTCACTTAACTTCCAATTAGATTTCAATTACTTTAGCTTTCAATTTCATTAACACAATTGCATATGGGTTTTTATACAATCAACTATTTATCATATAACAACCAATATATATTAATTACAACCAAATTCCTTTGCTTATATTCATTCAATTTGGTTTAACACCTTTACTTTCAATTGGTTTAATTAAATTGATTCACATTCACTTATTCAACTTCCAATAATATTAAATTTTAATGAATTAACACTTACATTCCTTATTTCATATCAATTATATACATTTAATCGATTAACATTCAATTCATTAATTCAATTCAATTACTAATTCATTTAACCACAAAAGTTGAATTTCATTTCATAACTCAAGTTTATATCCATCACTTAACTTTATTAATTTACTTTGATACCAAAATCAACTTCATTCAACATCTCTTAAGTTATATTCCATTTCAATTTTATTTGGCTTTACTTAACTTAAATTCCAACTTATAAATCAAATTAAGATTCTCAATTCTAAAGTAAAATTTCCATTTAACTTTAAATTCATTTTTATTACAACTCATATTCATTCTTATAATTCTTTTGCTTATACAATTTATTCTTTTATTTAGATTATTTAAACATCCTTTAAATTTACTTATATATATTCTTACATTTTCAACAACCAAACAATCAACTTATATACACTTTAATAATTCTGAAAAATTATTCCTTTATATATAAAATATACTCAAGGTAAAATTATTTCATTTACCCAATTTAAAAAAAATATCGTGTCGATTTATCTTGTTTAAGAGTTTAGAAACCCCTATCTACGATAGTTAGCTAGATTAAATCGACCAGAATCTATGAACAATCAACCGATAAGTCAACACAATACAAAACAATTTATATTCACTAACAAATACGCACTCATAGCTATTATTACACTCAAACTCGTTCTAGAGTACTACCGACTCTATCTCTAATGAGTAATACCCAACAGAGCCATGGTTGTCGCTTAACCATATGCTCTGATACCAGCTGTAAGGACCCGATTCTTCGACTTCCGAAAACCGACATCAATACGTTCACTGTATCAACTGCCGAGCACTCGAATTCTGGAAAACCGAACGCTTTGGATTTTAAGAAAAAGAAAAAGATAGAAGAAGAGGTAGAAGAAGAGAGAAAAGATAGAACAGAACAGAAAGAAAACAACAGAACAATATCAAAATCTCACAATCGCAGCGGAACAACATATAATAGATAAATGAATAATCTTTAAACAAAGAACTATATAAGTTATTACATTACATCACATTTCATTACATTATCAGAGTGTACAACAATCAAACAACAACAACAGCGGAAAAGAAATACTATATACTAGTAATACGCCATGCCATCTAGATTGCCTCCAGCAACTCCTGAATTCCAAAATATCCTGATAAACCTTAACTCTTGACTGCCCGTGTGGAAATTGGTGGGCACCCAGAGTTTTGGAAGGAAAACAATAAACTCCGAGTCAATCATGTGACTGGTGTGAGAACTCAAAACAGTTTATCTTTAAAACAAAGAATAAGATAATTTTAAAATAGATTCGCAGTGCTTTTAAAAATGAGACTACCACCGTACAAGACCGTATTGTTTCTTTGGATTTCCAACAAATGGTCAGGCCAAGGAACTTCCCATCGCCACATGGAAACGCCTCTGGAATGACGTCCCGAGAACCAAACCGGATCTCTGCCAACACAAGGCCGGGTTACCCCTAACTGGGTAACTACTGACACGAATATTTCATCCCCCGATCGTAACCGATCTACATCCGAGGATCCTCGATTTCCAACAACCACAAAGTAATAAGTTTGCAGCAACAACATAGGTTAAATATCTGGGCTCCATACCATGATACCACCTCTATCCAGAAGGAATGACATACACTAAAGGGCGCTACCCCTAATAACCTTGCTGCATCCTTCCTGTTTTGACCATTTCCGGGGTGTGAGGTCCGACGAAGTCTCGTCCACAAAGCCTACGCTTTGGTACAAAGCCATGCTTTGGGTCAAAAAATGATCAAAGTAATGATCACAAAGATAAATGATCAAACAAATGATCATATCACAAACGATCAAACAATGATCATTTCACAGCAACACTTAGCATGTCACATTACCAAATTGGGAATATATCGCTGATAACCATCAACTACATAACCTCTGAGCTCGTACGTTTCAGAGAAGGATGTTAAGCTAAGAGAATAAATTCTCCGCCACCAACAGAAATATATTTGAAAGAAATCAGCTTTATATCTTAATTTGTAATGTCAGACATACAATCAATACAAGTCTGTTGCGGGATCGAACAGAACCGAAGGCACTTACAAAGAAGTCCTTGCAATCCGGATATTCACTAATCACGTCCGGACTTCCCATCACATATGGAATTTCTATACCAGGGCCATTCGGTGTAGAAACATTCGACGGTATTCCTTCCGTTTTCAAAAATATCCGGTCTTCAACACCGGTCTTCAAATGCAATTCATAATGACGTATCACATATTCGGAATGGGTTATACGACCCCAAGGTCCTTTCCCGGTCAACCCGAATAATGAGCGCTTATTTAAAAATAAGTGTGGCATTCAAATTCAAGCAAATCACAACAAATACTCATTCAAAGGTAAATATTGATAGTCGGTTATTGAACTATCAATGGATATGCACAACATCACCAGATTCCAAATAATTTTCCAAATTATTTATTTTCCAAAAATATCTTTACAAGATATATAATTTTCACACTTCAACCATTTGAAAACAATTTTCAAGTCACTTTTCATCTTTACCACTTTTGAAAACAAATTTCAAACATTTTCCTTACGCGGAAATAACTTTCATTTCAACATGGTTCATTTAAACCAATTAAATAAATCCTTAACAATTTACTTTATATTTACGTTCCAAATCCGTAAATTAATTCCACACTTCAAAAATAAATCAACATTTATTTTTAAACAAATTTCCCTTCCTTTTATAAATTCCATAGTGAATTTACATTCCAAAATATTTATGAATATACGATTTCAATTATTCATTTTCAATTTATGTTCAAAAAGATGAAATCTCAAAACTTTTCATTTCACGTTGGAAAAACATTTACGTACTTATTTATTAATAAGTAATTCAAAAATCTATTTATTTTCAACATTTGGAAAATATTCAATATACTTAAATCGAAATTAAGTATAAATTTCATTCTTTAAGGAAATCATTCTCTTAAACATATTTATTTGGGCCAAAACGAATGTTGCGTAAAACATCGTTACGACAACCCAAAATCACTAGTATAGGGATTCGAAATTAAAATAGATATATAAATCCCAATACTATACAAAACATTTTCTTTCGGAAATTATTTCTATAACAACAATGTTATAGTCCACCATTTCCTTCTATTTCTCGAAAACGTCTATTTCAACAATGCATGTTGAAATCTATGGTTTCGAATCTTAACACATTTAAGAAACATCGTTAGATCGTTTTAATTCTATTTAAAACATCACATCCTAAACATTTTCTTTAACATATTATTCACTATTCAAAAACGTGAATATACTTCATTAACCACTTTCATCATTTCTATACATTTTATTTTAAACGATTATTCACTGTCTAAAACATGAATATAACTCCATTAATAAGTTATAACAATTTACTTATCAAAATAAGACATTTGCGGATTTATAAAACAATGTTTATAATTTCCATTTCTATGTATTTTAAAACAACTTCCTTTTATACATCTCATTAATTAACCTATTTCAATTTATAACTCAATTATAAACCAAAAGTTCATATTATAAGTTAAATACTTATAATTTATCGATTTACAAAATCGTTCTTTTAAACTTCCCAAATTATAAATCTTATAACTTATAAGATTCATTTATTTACCCAAAACTATTCTTTTAATAACTTTCCAAATTTTATAAACCTACTGCTTATAAAATTCCATTTATAACTTCACCGTTTATAATTCTATAAATTTCATTCATTTATGAAATCCATTTACACTTCATTCTAACACTTATAAAAACTCGTTTTATAATTCAAATATTTTAATTTATAAATATCAATTTATAAATCCTTTATATAAATCAATTTATATTATTATTTTAAACATCTTTAAACTCCTTTATAATTTCATCATTTTCTTTGATTTATAAAATAATCAAATTTTATAAATCCTATATTTAAACTTTTTATAATAAATTCAAAAATCCCAATTTAAACTATTTCATAAAATCATTAGCCTCATATTTTCGAAAAATCAACTTTTAACTATGTTTCTCAAAAATCATAATTTTTATAACTTTAAAATTATAACGTTTATTTATTAAAAATGAATCAATTCCAAAATTGGCCCAATGATGCTACACACCAAATAGTCAATCACGACAACAACGACATCATATATCGATATGATAATCAACGAATATTAAAAATATCATAATCAAATAAATACTGTTGAGGAATCCAGTTGGATCCCTCCAACCTGTTTTCCTGCATCCACAAACATTAGCACAATACCAATTCCGTTCCAGTACGAAATTATCGCGGTATATGGGATTTAAAATATTATCCGCTTAATAGACGGCGCAATAGGGTCTCATCCGCTATATAATGCGGGAAATCAACTCCAAGTACATAAATAATACCAATTTCACTATACTGTGAAATATTCGCAGTATATGTTTTTAATAAATAACATCCGCTTACTAACGGCGTATAATGTCTATTTTAACAATCAGTAGATAACAATTATCATTCAAACATACATTCAATAATTTTAAATCTAACTATTTAAAATTAAAATCGAAACCGATTCGATTGAAGTTCTCACCTTGATTTCAATTTCGTTTTCAGCTTTTATTTCGAATAAAATTAAACGGACGTTTAATTTTACCCGAAATTTTCGCTAGCTCCAAACGAATCCAATCCATTTGCATACATAGTGCTCGTCCATACGAACCCAACGCAACTGGTTTTGTGCGTTTTCGACCTCGTATGAAAAATATATGAATATTTAAAGTTTACACAATTTTTAATATAATTAATTTACACTTCTTATTAATTTTAAACCTCAGATGGATCCTGGCTGTCCATCCATCATCACGCAATCATAGCCGCACCCCCCCTCCTCTCCTCCAACGTTCACGTACAGGTCATGTTTGAACGAAAGAACCTATAGCCTCCATTCGAAAACCCTAATTATCAAGCCACCTTCGTCGACTTCTACGTCGATCAAGAACCACCACGACATGCGCCCTCCTCCACCACGCCCCCGTGCCAAATGCGGTCAAACTCGGTCAACCCAATGCCACGCAGCAGCCCCTTGAATGCGCACCACTCACGAGCCAATTCTGGCGAATCTACCATTCCAAAATCGATCACGACCGTTGAAAAGATAGATCTCATCGCGATATACAAATCTCTAGTTGAAGTCTCGGCCTAAAAGTTGATGGATGGAGAGATAATGGAGGAGGAAGTTGAGAAATTTCTGGCCATTAAAATTTAGGGCCGGCTCAAGGAGGAACGAGGGTTTCTTTTGCAAAATGAAATGTAAAGGGGCTTATATAGAAAATATTCCAGAACACTATTCATCCCGGATTTTTCGAACTCCAAACGAAGCGTGCCGGTTGGCGTTCCCAAGGTTTACCCCGCGTTCCGGACACAATGGAACGCGTTTCAGGAGATAATTCTGTCATCTGTCCGAGTTATGGCAATAAACGTTCGATTTTAAATTAAATCGGTAAATCAAATTTCTAGGCGTTTTAGCTTGCCCCGGACAAACGGTAAATCCGATTGACACGAAATTTGAAACCTTACAAAAATATCACATTACGGATCCGATGAAACTGGTTTCGTCGAAATCCGAGACTGTTTGAAAAATGGCTATTTTAACTCGCCAAATTAACATTAAAACAATTTCGATGCGTTTCGAGCTGCCACGGTCAAACGAAAACTCCGATTGACATGAAAATTGAAATCCGATAATAACAAACTATGACGGATCCAATGAAACTAGTTTCGTCCAATTCTGAGACTGTTCGAAAAATGGCTAATTTCACTAGTCGATTTAAATATTAAAATATTCAATTTTCACAAATTAACTCTTAATTCGATTTTAAAAGTTCTATAACATCATTCTAAATCCAATATGACATAATAAAATTTTACAAATCAATTTCAATCATATTTAACCCAATTTTCAATTATTTCTGTAATTTCAACTATTAAATTATTGATTTAATTATCCAATCAAATCCAATTATTCGAACTAAAATTTATTCGGCTTATAAATCTCACTTATTAATATTTAAAATTAATTAAATATACAAATTTTAATTAACAGTAATTCTGGGTCGTTACACGATCGGGAAAGTTAGCACCTCGATATGTTGGTCCATTTCTCATCACCGAACGTATTGGTTCCATGGTTTATCGCCTTTTATTACCAGCTCAGTTTTCTGCAATTCATGACGTTTTCCACATTTCTCAATTACGGATGCCTTCGAGATTTTGATTCTATTCTTGAGCCCGATGTTGTGGAAGAAATTGAAGTTTCTCCTAATTTAACTTATGAGGAACATCCTATTCGTATTATTGCTTCAGAGGTCAAGCGCCTTCGAAATAAAGATGTTCCGCTTGTTAAAATTCAATGGTCCTCAAATCCTAAGGATTGCTCTTGGGAATCTAGAGAGTTCATCGAGCGTACACATCCGGACTTACTTCTTCGTGCTCTTTGAGGTGAATTTCTTATTTCAAATTTCTTGTGTTGATATGCTTTCATGGTTGTACCTTATATTTCCTTCTTAAATATTGCGAGGACGCAATTTCTTTAAGGAGGGGAGTCTGTAACAACCCGCATATTTTACGATTGAATATTTAAATATTTTATTTTAATATTTTATTATTAGTCGGATTTTAGTCCGAAAAGTTGCTTTTTGCACACGGTCGAATTAGGACTCGGGACCACTTCCATTGGGTCCAAAACACCGTTTACGATCTTTTTGAGTATAAACTTTGATATGCTTGGAGTTAGTGGAATTTTGCCATTTTTTCACTTTAGGCTTTGGGATTGGTTTAGCCCATTAGCCTAAACTATTAACTCTAGCTCAACCCCCTCTTCCCTTCATAACTTCACTTTCATTTCCTAACACTCAAGCTTCATCAAAAATGGAGGGAGGAATGGGAAATTAAAACGCCAAGCCCTAGTTCATTTGCAAATCCAACATCTAACTCCAAATTCAAAGAGAAGCCATTGATTTAAGCTTCTTGTGTTGAGATTGAAGTGTGGTTGATTCTTTCTTTGCTTTCAAGCTTCTTCTTCATTGATTTTGTGAAAAGGTGAGATTTTTATCTCACATCTTTGTTTATAACTATTTTGATTATCGGGTATGAATTCCTAACACTTATTTATGTGCATTTGCTTTTGGTTTGCATTGAATTGGTGAAAACCCCAATTTTTAGTGTTTTGGGTTCAAATCTTTAAAAATCCTAACTTTGATGATTGGACACATTTTCGGTGATGCATCGAGGAGCCAATAGGACCGGGTAGCCGATGGGCGTAATCCCCTATCGTCCATGCTCGATCGGTTGCAAATTGAGAGAGTTTTTGCACTTCTATCCCCTAAGTCGTTCGGCCTGCATACATGACTTTCGGCCTGCAGTTAGGTCGCAACCACTTAGGTCGCGCCATTTGTCTCCTTAAGTCGCTCGGCTTGCCCCAGTACCATAGGTCGCTCGGCCATGTTAAGTTGCACCTGCTATATCTCGCAACCAACTTAGGTCGCGACAAGTTAGGTCGTTCCCTCTTAAGTCGCTCGGCCTTCTCTTACGCCTTAGGTCGCGCCATACTTAGGTCGCGCCATGCTTTGGTCGTTCCATCTTAAGTCGTCGTCCTTCTCTCACAACTTAGGTCGCGCCATACTTAAGTCGTGCGCAGCTTAGGCCGTGCCATGTGTTAGGCCGTTCCATTACTTAGGTCGCTTTAACCTTAGGTCGTGCCAGTTAGGCCGCATGCTACTCCTTAGCCGCTAGCTCCTTAGGTCGCTTGCACTTAGGTCGCAACCATATAGGTCGCTCGGCCTGCTGCTATATCTCGCACCAATTTAGGTCGCTCCATGCTATAGGTCGCGCCATGCTATCGGTCGTACCATGTTAAGTTGCTCTATTAGGCCGCACGCTATTCCTTAAGTCGCTGATTTCTTAGGTCGTACGCCATGGAGTCGCATGCATTGAGCCGCTGATTTCTTGTGTCGACTTATGTTAAGTCGTAATTCATGGCCATTAAGTCGCAAGGGTATTTCCACTTTGATGGATTTGGAACCGAATTCTTTGGATTTTATTCACGTCTTCGAATGTGAATTTTTGTGACTTATTGTTTCCACAATCATTTTTGTGATTTGTCACTTTAAAAATATAAAGGTTTTCTATACTAGTAGTAAATATCAAAATTCTTCCATTAAAACGATTTCAACACTATTTTATTACAAGGCTCGTTTCTTAAATCATTTTCCAATCTACTAGTATATACAAACCTTTATCTCACTCGTATGAGAAATCTAATTAAACGGCTTAGTAAAAAAGTGGTATGAAACGCTTGCGTTTACTTCGCCGGTTAATTCTTGGACTTGTTTGATTGAATCTCTTGTGACAATTTTCGAGTGGAGATCTACAATTTGTTCGAAAATATTTAAGTTAAGCTAGTGGTTATGGGACATGAAACTAAGCTTATATATTTACTAGCTTACTGTAATTGACACTTCTTGATGATCGTTGATGATCATTTTTGTGATTTAGACTAGCAAATGTGCGATGTCTCTTTGTCCACGAGGGAGACTAAACCCCGTTTCTGTGGAGCTTCGGCTCAATTTGGTGGGGTAGCGACCCATGGTCTTCGGGCCGTTTTGTGGAGCTTCGGCTCAAAATTAATGTCTAGCAACCATGGAATAGCGTTCCATTTTGTGATACACGTGTTGGTGAGTTTTCATGCTCCCGTTTTGTGATAGGCCTCCCCCTTTTTGTGATTTCTGGATTTCCATTGATGATTTCTAGAACTGGTGTTTCACCAATTTTGGTGATTTACATTGATATGTTTTTTCAATATTTATGCATTGGAGAATTTGTGTGCCATTAAATTTTGTGATTGACATTGATATAATAGTCAATACTTATGATTTTAGTGAATAAAAATAAAGAGTATGCCATTCTTTTTTATCTTTGAGAAGATTCTTGTGATATTGATTAATCTCTTGTTGATTTTCAATTACATGCCTATCACAATATGGTTTTGATGGTTATCATATGTTTTTCTCATATCTCTTATTCTATATCATTTCATCTAATATTTATAGTTAGACTGATCCGCCTATTATTTTCTTATTAAATAATACTCGGGTCAGACCGAGATGTTACAGGTGCTTCTGCTTGACTTCACATCTTGGATTATCACCCTGACTTTTGGCTAACTACATAGATTAGTAGTTTTGTTGTATACATTTGAGATATAGACTCATTGTTGTATCCATATTCTTTTGTCTAGCACTTGTAGCTATTCTTTTGTGATATTGTGCATCTTGTTTGACCACTACTCTGATGAACACTTTTATGTGTTATATGTTCATATCTATTTCCTCCTTTGTGATATGAATGTCTGTGACTGATTTGTGTTATATTTATTTCTATATTTGTTTTCGAAGAATATATATAGCCACCGGGTAGTAGCTTTGAGTTTTTATCGGTATGTCAGATTTTCTCCTGAAACTAGATGCATGTTGTACTACCTGACATATCGGTGCTCACACAAAGCAATTACGCAGATGGTCGCTCCTCAACAGCCTTATTCTCCGCACTAGTTGACAGCATTACCCCGTAGTGTCCTTGGCTAGAGTGGGTATAGAGGTGGGGCGTCACACAATATTTTTGAGTTAGAAAATAGATTCAATGACAAACAATTTTACTTTGGATCACTTTTTGATATTTTTCAAGTTAAATGATCTAAAATGGGTAGAACACATAGTCATAGTTCTGTCTTTAAATGAATTTCCTGAGTTTGTACTTGAAATTGAAATGGCCATAAATTATTCGTTTCTTTTCGGAATTTGATCATTCTTGACGTTCTGGAAAAAACAGAATCTGTGCTACAACTTTCATGTTTTATGGTTTTATCAAATTCAAGGTTCTAAAGTGATTAACTGGCTCTTTAAGCCACTGCCTTGTTGTTATGTTAATTGTTGAGAGTTTTGTAATTTTAGAACTGAGAATTGAAATTGACAAAACTTTGGACTCATAAGTCCGAATTAGGTGATTCTTTTTCTAAATTCGAGCTATGACAGTCCTCTTCGACTTTTATGTTTTTTATTTTATCATATTTTGGGTTTTAAAAGGGGAAATTGGCTAAATAAGCCGTAGTCCTGAGTTCTATTGCTAAGTTTTGTACCATTTTAATTGATGTTTCTTGACCATTTATTTGCGAATTTAGTAATTAAGTATTATTGAATTTATGGATTTTCATGAGTATTAGGTGTAAGAGTTTTGGATTGAATTTCTCTTGAATTCATCGTTTTCATGCGTGTGTTTGGAAACGATTTCTTACGTAAATTTTCGATTAAAAGATAGTTTTGAATTAATATTTTTTAAATCAATTTCTATTAAAAATAATATCTTTCTAAAGCTTATTTTATGTATTTATAAATATAGATTTCTCAATAATAAAGAGATTATGAAGAAAGAATTTTTATAATGTTTTGAAAAATAGTGTTAAAAACTAGTTTTCTCAAATAAAAGTATTTTCTATATAAAATACACATTTTTGCACTCTTTGAGCGTATGAGAAAGAGAATTAAATGATTTAGTAAAACATGTGGTATGGGACACATGCATTTACTTTTTCGGTTAACTCCGGACTTGTTCGTTTGAAGCTACACATTCATTCACCTTCGGGTTGTATATGCCGATGAATGAGGCAATTATTGTGATTTAAATGATTTTTTTTTGTGACGACCCGGAATTTTTGGGCAATATTAATGTGATAATCTTCTTTTATAATTAATTTAAATGTGCAAAATTATTCTTTAAAAACAAATAAAATATCTCTTTGTTTATATATATGTATAAGTAGATTGTAAATAAGGATTTGAATTTGAAATTCAAAAGATAAATATCTTAAAATAAATGGGATTTAAAAACTCTATATTTTAAAAAACTATTATATATATATGATTATTATTAGTGTTTAATTAGATTTTAAATCATTTTCTTTAAAGTTATATAAATATAAATAAAAGAAAATATATTTAATAAAAATTGAAAATATAATATAAAATCATATTAAAACTTTAGTGCATGCAAAATAACAAGTGTAAACATTATAACATGCAATTTAACAAGTGTCATATTCTGGTTTTCTTTTCATTTTTAAAAATAATAAATCAAGAGAATATATATCTCTCTACCCCTTCTCTTCTCATTTTCTTTGATATGATCAAACTAAAAATATAAGAAAAACAAACCAGAGAAAAGAAAACAGCAAACAGTCTTTTACAAATTCAACTTGAAGCTTAAAGCAAAGATTATCTCAAACAAATCAGATCTAAATCAAGTAGCAAATTTTCAAGTTCAAATCATTTTCCAGTTTCAAAAGCATCTTTGTTCATCATCAAAACAGTGAGTAAATATCTTTTAAAATCTAAAGCTGCTTAAATATTGATTGCATGTGATAAATACTCGAAGTATGTTGTGAACAATATTTGTATGGATGTAAAATATGTCTACATGTCTATATATGTATGTTTGTGTGTGTAGATGATTGTGTGCATGTCTATGTACAGGCAAAACATGTTTCTGTTCTAAATTTCAAGCTTTAAACAAGTTAAAAATTCAATTTCTCTTCCTCTAATCTCTTTTAGCTGATGATGTTTAAATAAAAAGTGATTAAATTAACAATATCTTAATTTTTAAAATATTTTTAAGTATTATTAGTTTAAGTTTTTCTGGAAAATTAGAATATACAGTAAAACTCAAAAGCATGTCAAAATTTTGGGCTGCTGCATCGTCGTTAAAGCAACGAAGATGATCCGGGTGAGGGGGGTCGGAACGTGGGACTGCGGTAAAGCTTGGGTTGAGGTATCGAGCTTGCTGGTGGTCTGAGGCATCGTCACGAGGAGGTTGTTGACGATCTGTTTTGTTCTAGTGGGTTCATTTGTGATCGATTTCGAGTTCGTCAATTCAAGGCTTTGGGTGGTCGGACTGCTAGACAAGGTTGTCATCGACGTGCCGATGGTCGCAGCATTGATCGAAGCTGCCGCGTTCGCCTGTGCACATGTACAGGTGTCAGACGTATCAGTGTGTTAGAGGTGATGTTGTAGGTTTGAGAAAAAGTAATGGTCTCAGGTTTTGACTTGGGAAAGTGAAGTTTTAGCTCGAATTTTGTATCGGGTGGGTACGCAAGAGTTTTAGCATGTTACAGGGTTTAAAATCTAAATCAAAACATGTAAAAAAGGGAAGATGTCACGGGATTGGTACTGGGATTGACTCGAGTCTATGGTGTAGCAGTTTTAAAATTTTAAATAAAACAAGTTTTTGAAGTAAAATAAATCAAGTTTTAAACTATTTTCTTAAATCAATTTCTTTTAAATAATAAATGTTTATTTAAATATTTGGTTAGACAAAAGTTGCATAATTTATTTTAATTTAAATTAATTAAGTTAATTCTTATGTTTATATAAAATTAAATTAAATAGTGCAATTAAGTAGTTAATTAAGAAGATGAAATGGTTTTAATCATTAATCAAACTTAAGGTCTTAAGTTAATTTGTAGGTTAATGATAAATTAATTCCAAAATTTTATTAAAAAAGATTTAAATGACAATTAAGTAATTAATTAAGATAAATGGTTTATCTTAAAATAATTAAGATCGTGGGTAATTGAAGATTAATTAATTAATTAAAGTAATTAAAAATTATTAATTAAATAATTAATAATTAAAGGTTTATTAAATAATAATTGAAGGTAAATTAATTAATAATTAAAGGACAATTAATCAATAATTGAAGCGTAATTAATTAGTAATTAAAGGATAATTAATTAATGTATGTAACTAAGGATGATTAATTAATTAAAATGATAACAAATGGTTTGTAATTAATTAATGTTAATTAAGTAGGGTTAAGTAATTAATTCATAAGTAGTTAACTTATTTTGAGATTAAATTAATTATAATTGTATGATTAATTAATATTGCTTATGGATGTTTAATTTTATTGAATGTCTTGGATTGATTAATATCTCTAGTATTTTAATCTGTAAGATTCTGTGATATGAAATGCTTGGATTGGGCTGTGATAAATGTGAGGTATTTATCTGTAATGAATTACTATGTGAATACAATATTCTGAATTTAATTAAATTGTTTTACTTAAACAACTTGGCCTCAAAAGAAACATTTGGATTTCAATGAGAACGGGATTGGATATCAAAATTGTTATTCGAAAATCACATCGATCCAAATTAAACGATAGGTCGTGAAATCTCAAGTGATGATCGAGATGAAGATTCAGAGTGCAAGGGTTATTTTTCGTTAACTTTGAGGGTGATTCCAAAACGAGAACGGAGATAGTGCCTTCGGTTTCGTTCGAACCCGGAACGGACTTGTATGGATGAATGCTCTCAGACCATCGTCAATAGAGGACGATGAGCATTCAAGATATATGTTCTAAAAAGGTAATTGTAGCCTCAAGCCTCATCAACCGGGAATGGTTAAAACATGGGGGTGCAGCAAGGCTAAGTGGGTAGCACCCAAGTAGGATAAGATTTTCCCCTGTCTAGACGTCCCTTTTTCTACTGTGTGGGCGGTTGTTAGCCACAACCGCGGGGTTGTCTTATTCGGACTATCCAGTAAGGGTTAGCTCCGGTATTGTGTTGCAGGGGATCGGGGTGGATCCTTGGTATAATGATCTAGACCACGTACTATGATGGGCGGTACCCTAGTAGCCCTGCCATTTTATGGAATCCAATCTCTAATAAGTGATCTTGGACTTGATTGTGTACCTATTTATGCTGGAATTTAATAATGTAACAATTTCTCCTATGCGAGTAATTTATTTGAAAACCCTAGACACTATTATAATATAACTGGATTTCCCATCAAATGTTTTGGTTATCTTAAGGGAAAAACTTGTCCGTGTTTATTTGCGGAGAGTCTTACAAAATACCTTTTATTTCAAATGTTTTTCAAGTTAAACAACTTAACCGTTTACTCACACCAGATCCATGTCTGACCCAGAGTTTATTTCCGTTTTCTTAAACTCTTGGGGACTCAAATTTTTATGAGTAGCCAAGTGATCAGGTTAGCTTGATGAATTTTGGAAAGGACTTGGAGCAGAGACTTGGCGTATCTATAATATCTATTCCACTATGTTGGTATCATCTGTTTGTATTTGGGATGTAATGGATAGACAGGTCTTCACGACTGTCTAATGTGATGTCATTGTAACTGAATGACTCTAATTGTATGATGAATACGATGTAATATCTATGTGATGTAATATATTTTTTCGTTTCCGCTGTGAGACTCTGATGTTGTTTCTTTCTTTCTATCTATTCTTATATACCTATTTCTTTCTTAACGATGATACGACTTTCTGTGGAATGAAAGGCGGGTCGTCACGGTTTTCTAGTGTGGCATTGACTAAAAGTTAGTAAACCATTAAGTGAGAACATGTAGTATGGGACGGACTGTTGTCACTTTTTGGGTTGCTATATGGAAGTTGGTGACACAATCCAAGGGTGGTGATGCCGGTACTAGGTTGGCATTGACTGGTGGGTCAAACATTAGATTGGTGGGTCGAATATCGGTTGGTGGGTCGATTAAAAGTCTGGTGGGACTCTAGTTTGACTGGTGGGTCTATTATAGTACTGGGTAGGCTTCGGCCATTTGTTAAAAAGCATGCGACGATGATACGGATCCATTTTTATTATAATTTGTGATTTTTAAATGTTTTCTCCTTCTATTTGGTGTTGGTGTTATATATAGCCTTAGTGCAATACGGTGATTTTATATACAAGGCGATTACATTTATGGTGTTTTGAACTCTTATATGAGTTCTATATGGTGTTTTGGTGATTTCCATCTTCGTATTTATTGGTGTTAAGATTTTCTATCGCTTTACCTAAACATGTAAGCGAAATTGGTGTTGATGAAAGTAAATGTTATTTATTACATGAGATTTATGTGTTTTGAACTCTTAACTGAGTTCCAAGAGTTATGAGAATTCTGAGATTTCTGTGGTTTTCTTCTGAGATTGTATATGATTTTATCAGAATTTATATTATGAGTAACCTTCTAAAAGAAACATCAGCATTGATCAGGTGTCATTCATGAGTTAATCCTTGTGATAATTCAATGTTTTCCATCACTTGGAATCTAAGTAAATCTGAGTTTATATCATTCCTTTTGATTAAAGGAATGTTTCCTTATAAGAAATTATATCTCATTTATCATCTACTAATCAGTTTATTTAAGTTAGACTGACCTATATATTTTTATATACTCGGGCCAGACCGAGTTATTTCAGGTTAGTCATCTATTGTTGATTACTGCTTCGCTGATTCCGCATTTGACTATCTACTGATGGTCTTCTATATAGTTTTGTGGTCATTTTGTAAACTCCGATTGTACCTATTCATTTTGACTCGATGTATTTTATGATGGTTTATTTACCACTTCTGTTGTACCATTATGTAGAGTACCATGATGTATTTGTGTATATGTATAAATATATATATATATGTATATGTATATGTATATGTTTGACCGATGTTCTATGATTTGTTATATTTATTGTTGTTATATTTGTTCTAATAGATCCGTTAGCCACCGTCGTTTTGTATTAAACATTTATTGGGTATGTTAATCCACTTGAGAAAGATAAAACGAAAAAAATTAGAGCACCTAATCGACGTATTTAATTGATGTTTAAGACAAAACTTATGGATATTTGCTCCTATACAACCCTATTCTCTACACTAGTAGACAGTATTACCCAGTAATACTCTTTGTTAGTGTGGGTCTCGGGTTGGGGGTCACATTTCCCATTTGACAATAGGTATGGATATACGACATTGAAATATCATTAAAGGAAATATTATTGTTATTCAATACATGCTTTACAATTGTAGCATTTGAATGCCCTAATTTACAATGCCACATATCAAAGGTCTTACAATTTTCTTTCTATTTGAATTCAGAATTATTACACCAATTTCTTTTAGTTTCTGATTTTCTTAAATTAGCCATACTGAACTTATACAGTCCTTTACATTCTCTACCCTATAAGAGAATTCTTCTAGTTAGGATATCCTTAACTAAACAGTAATTTGCATAAAAATAAAAGTAAACATTGTTTTCTTTTGCAAATTGTGACACATTTAGTAAGTTCATTCTAATTATTGGTGCTTTTAGTAAATTATTCAAATATAATTGTCTTTTTCCCATTATATATAAACTACCAGTATGTGTAATTGCAATATTTCCATTATCCATGTGTATAGAGTTCATAACTTCGTAATCTTTGTTCCTAAGATATAGATTGCTTAAATTGCTTGTCATGTGATTAGTTACTCCTGAATCAGGGTGCTAGATCAGGTTTTGCAATTTTAGTTTGTTGATAATTTTTGTTGTCTGATTGATTATTTGACTCCTGCTGCACGTGTGCCATATTTGCACTGAGATTGGAACCTCTTTGATTATTTGAACTTTGACCTAGAACATAGTTTGGATTGAATCTAAAGTAATATTTTGCGGCAGTATGTCCTAATTTTTCACATATCTGACATTTTGGTCTACTTTTGTTGTTCCATCTGCATTTTTCTTTAGATCTGTTTGAATATCCACCTCTTTGTATTGGCTGATCTGCTCTATTGCTAATTGCCCTTTGCTTTTGTAATCGGAAAAATAGTTAACAGTGATATACGATTCTTGGGTTTTCTTGTTATCAATTATTGCCTCATGTGCAAGTAAAACTGAGTGAACATCGTTTACTGATGGTAGGACTTTTTGTGACATATTCATCACTTAATCCAGTTAATATGTTCATTGTTTGCTCTGAATTTGAGATTTTATGGTTTGTTGCCTCCAATAAGTCATAAGTTTTTTTTAATCCTAGAAAGATATTCTCTCATATTGTGATTGTCGTTTCTGATATTGCCTAACCGTCTCTTTTAGAACATAACTTTGGTTGTTGATAGTGTTGAAAACTATATCAAATGTTGTCCAGATTTTATTTGCAGTTTTACACCCAATTACATATAATAGAAGATTTACGCTTATTGATGATAATAGCCAAAAGCATATAAGCCTATCTTGCCTATAATATTTCACATATTCTTTATAACCAATAATCTTGTTTTCTTTGTCAGTGATGCATTTTGGTGGAATCTAAATAGTCCCAAGAATGAAGCTCAAGTCCATACCCATGTATTGTAGTTTTAATTTGAAGCTTCCATGGAAGATAGTTATCTTCAATTAAATGAACTATAACCAGTTGACTTGGTGGACTGATTATAGTTTTGAAGAGATTCTCTGCAGCATCTGTTTGTTGTGAATTATTTACATTGAAAGAGATTGCTGAATTTTCTTCTTCATACATGATGATCCTAAATCAAAAACTGTAAGTATTGATTGTGGAATGCAGCAATTCTTAATCCAGATATGAATTCAAGAATGTAGAGTGAGACACAGAATGGGTTTGATGCAACTAAAGTTTAATTCTTGTATTGATTCTCTTATTTCATGATTCTTGTGTTGGTTCTTTCTAGATGGCACTTTTCTTAATTATTGTGTTGATTCTCCTATTTCATGATTTGATTTTTGTGAGTTTGATCGCTCTCATTCAAGATACAACAAAAATCTTGACATAGCCAGATTTCTTGACACTAGCAGGGCACTGGATTTTTTGTTGAATCAGTCTCTCATATGATGAGATTTAAATCTCTGATGGGAGATAAAACCCAAAATATGATCTTTTCTGATGAGTTTTTCTATTAAGCAATGCTTTTGCGCTCGGATACCGTATAAGATTTTGAAGTAATGAAAATATTGAAAAATTGAAACATAGAGTTGATGAAAATGGAATGGAAATCTTTATTGATATTACTGTTTAAATTACAGAGAAAGACAAAAGCAATATGTTGCTATGTGAATATATTGTATTTATATTGAAATTTTAAGAGATTGGGCATTTACTATTCGACCAAGAACTACTGGTTCGCTTGATTTGGTTGTATGGCTAGGATGTTGTTTTATTTATCATCAGCGGCTGAGATGCTTTTCCTTGTATTATAAACTTCACTTAATTCTGGTGTTTCTCATTGATTTGTGATACTCGAGGGGACTCAAAACAAAAGAAACAGTCGTCAATAATATGCACAAACACAACTTTATACCAAATAGCTAAAACTAACAAAATATTGTTTTACCTATTTTACTTTAGGACTCCATACTCCAGTTAGCTCTATGATGATAGGCATTTGGTGATGCTTGTAGGGTTAGAGGTTCAACAATTTGACAGCCAGCATATCCTAATTACTTAATATATGACACACTAAAAAACCAATGAGCAAGATAAATCTGTAAGTTCATTTACATAGGGCATTTGCATTAAAAACCCTGCGTCAAAACATTGATCAAAATTAAACCTCACATTTGATCACCGGTCAGAAAGAAAGGAACTATCCTAAGCAAAAGTTTCCCCAGTGCATAAAAAATATTTATACCATCGGTCTACAAAATGTACTGGTTGGATTTTGGGTCATGTTATACTAGTGCACATTATTCCTTATATAGATGTCGTTTTACATATTCACATCTTTATATTATACTTAATATATAACAAACACTTAAAAGTAATATCAGTGGACTTTTGAAATTTTTGTCAAACACTTCTGCATCAGTATTATAAAGTGGTGATCAGAAAATGAAATGGGTTGGACGCTGCCACCCTTATTATGGATGATACATTGTTTGTTATGTTTTTTGACAAAACTTGCTCACTTATGTTAATCACTATACATCATTAACTTGGTTGCTGTATATCCCATCGAAAAATATTAAAGTAAATGAATATTGAGTACATCAATTGATATAAGTCATATGAAAACGAATTATTCAAATAACTCTTTTTCTATGTACTGTCTTTATAACATTTTCTGAAAAAATTGTTTAATAATAGATTAACTATTGACGTACTTGGTGGGAAAGACAACAATCAAGTTGTGCATAGTCTTGGCCTTGGAAGTTTATAAACAATAATCAACGCTATGTTACTTTTTCCCATCCTTATTTGATCATCATGCATGAGATAAATGAATGGTAAGTTCAATGAAGTTATATATTTTTGTATCATGAACCTTTAGTAGTGAGCTTCTACATTTATTGCTGACGTTTCCATTAATTATCCAGTATAACTTCAATTTGAGCCATACAGCTTCACTTTGAAAATCAGTGTTCTCTTCATATGGTCATAAAAGGTGACCGAACTCTAATAATTTCTATCCTTTTACAATATAGTTCAGATATAGATTATTTTTTGGACTAGCTATTAGGTGTTTTTCTCCATATATCATTCAGGTCTGCTTCTGCCCCTATTTATTTCTTTTTAGAATTTGGGTTATATGACAACATAGTTTAGAAATGTTTTTACATGGAAAAATGTTTTTAAGGTAGCATTCTCATAAGTTTAAAAACCATTCTTTCCGTTCATCATAATATGTGTAGGAGTACGATTAGGAGCACATTGTTGCTGAATATTTTAATTTTTTCATAGAATTTTTGTTAAATAAGTAAAGCTATTAAAGTAACGACCCAGGATTTTTAACATCCCAAGTTGTGAAAATTAATTTATAATATTCAATAATATTGTGTTTTAATATACAATATTTCCAATAATCAGTGATTATTAATTATATATAATTTTCTAAACCCAGTATAATCTGAATTTTTAGATCTATATTAAAATACAGATTGATTAAATGGAATATCTTATATATGTATATTTTGTTTTAGAGATAAAATATATATATATATATATATATTGTTTTAGATATAAATATGTATATTTTGTTTTAAAGATAAAATATGTGTATTTTGCTTTAGAGACAAAATATGAACATTTTATTCTAAAGATAGAATATAATAGAGAATTAAATTGATTGGGAAAAATCATATACTTATATTTTTACATTTAAGGACAATAGAATTTATATGTATATATAATGTGAATAGAAATTCATGGCACTAAGTAGATAATAAAGTAAAAGAATATTTATGATTTTGAGAATATAAACAATATTGTTTACATTAAATATAAAGAATTTTTATGTTTCTAAACTAATATACATCTTGAATAAGAAAGGTTGTATATATACAAATGTAATGATAAGCTAAAAGGGAACATTTATAATATTTGAATAGATAAAAATGTTATAAATAAATTGATGTGTGTAAGAATCATGTAAGTATAAATAAGAGAAAATTATATATATATATATATATATATATAACTAATGAATTTAGTTTATTTGGAAATAATATATTATAAATGAAAAGATGTATATATGGATACATATATACGTGAATGCTTAAAAATAGTTTTTACATCTTGTAGTCCTTATATTGCACTTTAATATAGGGTGTTAATATTGAATGTTATTTATTTTATTTAATTAATATATGTATATAATAGTATATGAATAAAAAAGAGTGTTATTTTAATGGATTAGTTTCTCACCTTTATTTTAAAATGAATAAGAGTGCATATATATATACCTTAAGTATTATTTTAATCTAGTTTCTCTTTTTATTTTAAATGTATGAGTGACAAATGAAAATACAATTTAGTCAAAAGCAAAGATAATTTTAAGCTACTTTGTAGTCTTTGTTTAAGTAACATATATATTGTATAAGGTATGTAGAGATTTTTGCGAACACTAATAAGTGTAGGCTGTTTATTTTCTGAAGTACACATCTATATACTTTAAAGAATTTATAGTTATATATAATAATAAAAGACTTTAAGTCATTTACTGTTAAAGGAAACAAGTTAACAAAAACAAGAAGCAAAATAGTTTTAAACCTACAAAAAAAATGGGAATTTAGTAATAAATTTTAATTAGCAAACATATTTACATTTGGCAGTTGAAAACACAATGCAATAATTTTCTTTCCTTTTCAAAATTCCCTTCAGCAGAGACAATATCTTTTCCAGCCTCCAACAGTCTTTTCCTAAATCTAAGCAGATATTTCAAAGCTTGTGTATATATTTATGGCCTTAGATTTGAATTGTTGTTTGAGAATTAAAAACAAGTAACTTAAAAATATATAGCCTCTGTTCAAATTATAAGCAATAGGAAATCAAAATTTTTAAAAAAAAAAAGAAAGCAATACCCTGTCATCAAGTCTGTAGATTAAGAAGACCTGGAATAGGTGAAGTTCAGGATCATCTCTTTTCAAATTCAAACTCGAGAGATTTTAAAAGCAAGTTCAAGTTTCAGTTTTAAAGATTTCAAGTTTTCAAATCAAAGACTTCAACTTCAAATTTTAAAACATCTTGAATCAATGTGGAAGGTGAGAAACATAAATTTTTAAACTTGGAAATTGAATTACTCTGTTGACTGTAAATACATTGTTCATCCCAGTATTCAAAAATCTTTATCTCTTCACCTAGTTCATATTGCATGTTGATGTAAACTATGAAAATGTCTGTTTTCTAGTATAGTTTAGGTTAAAAGTAGTTAAGGAATGAATTTTATCTGTATAGTTTATTAATGTCAGGTTTTACAATAAGTACCATATTTTAGTGAAAATTTAATGTTATTAAAAAATGAATTCATGCATGCAATTAGGATTCTTGTGTAAAAATATGAATTATAGTGGAGAGATTGTAATTTTTAATGATTTAAATCTCGAGAAATTGGTAGATGAATGGTTTCCGTTCAAAAATTAATTTCTGGCGATCCCGCAGCCGTGAGGTGGGGCGACCAGGTCTGGAGGGGGCAGGTGGTTCTAGGGGAGGTGTCGTCCGTTGTGAATTTGGGTTTTTGGGCTTAGATTAAATGTTTGAGTGGTCTTTAGGGTTTTGGGATGGTTTCGGGTGGTCGGCGAATGCGACGGAATTGGGTGATGTTGGAGCAACCGGTGTTCGTGTGGTTTGGCTCGGAGGTAGCTGCTGGAGTGAGCTTTTGATTGAGGTAGGTGGCATGCAAAGTTATGGCCTGTCTTCATTGTGGCGCGTCGTTTTGTGGGGGTAGTTCAATTGCTCGTTTTGGTTTGGGTTCGAGCCATGATCGATTATCGACTAGAGGGGATGGCTGTCCTCGGTGACGTGGCAGCTGGATCAGGGTATAGTTTAGGACTTGGCCGGGGTGTCACGACGGTGAGATGGTCGGAGATGAGGGCGTGCACGTGCACAGCGTGCATGAAGGGTTGCCTGATCTGAATGATTCGAGTAGGGAGGTTGAGCTCGATCTGGGTTGTGTCTTGGTTCGTGAGATTTTGATGTTCGTTCGAGAGGACTGAGTGAGTTGATCGGATTTGATCTTCTTTGGTACGTGGTATCGATTTCGGGTTGTTTGGGATGTTGTCTGGAGATAGAGAGGAGAAGCGATAGGGGAGAATGCGGGTTCTTTCTTTCTGTTCTTTTATTTTTGTTTTGGGCTTCGGCCCATCATATTATTTTAAGTAAAAACAAGATTTTGGGTTTTTATAGTCTTTGGGCTTCGGCCTAATGGTTTTTGTTTTTTTTTTTTTTGAAAATGCAGGTTTAAACTATTAAAAGAAACTAGTTATAAGCTAAATGCTTATTTAAAGTTTACAAAATTGTTTCTCTTTCCAGAGATTACAACGAGCATGTTGATTTAAAGTAAAACTTTTAAACCGATTTTCTTTAATGTAAATGTTTATTTGAAGTTTATATAGACAATGGAATTTAAATATATAAAATCGTTTTTACTATAATTCTATTTTATTTAATTTATTTTAATTAAGTTATTTTATCATAAAGTAGTCAAGCTTTTAAAAATAATTTTGTTTTTAATAATTAATTTCATTTGAATAATTTGAGTAGAATTTAGCTGATAATTAAGTAAAATAAATGTTTTATACTTCGGAATGAATACAAGTTCTTAGGTGATATTATATATTTCCAAATGTTAAATAAAATAAGTGTTATTTAATAAAGATGGTTCGTAACGACGGATGTTACGCCATCGTACGAGCTATTGTGAAGTTAAATAAGAAAATTTTATAAGCTTTTACAGATAGAATTTAGTTACCCATTAGAAAGGAATGTCGTTGTATAATTTTATACGGCCTATCTGTTAAGAGGTTCCCAAACTAAATAGATGTGTTATTTATAGATTATTCAAACTGTTGACATCTGGACAACGGAAATAGACACCATTCTGCCAAATAGTAAATTTAACTTCTGTGGGTAGTTTAAGCCATCGATCTAATATTATCTTTGTAATTACTTACCAGAAATGTTAATCTCTGATCTACTTATTTATGCATATATCTATTTATTTGTCTATTAATTATATTTTATAATATAATGTTAATCGATCTATGGAAGCTAATCGATTTTGAATATCTGTATTGACTGTGAATTGTAGATTGATAAGCACCTTTGAGACTGATAAGCCTTATTCTGTTTGGATAGATTTTAAACCAAGTTTTGTTTTAAAAATGAATATTATTAATGATGTTTTAAAAAAAATATTGATAAATATTTTGGAATTTACAGAGGAAGATAATTTATTATTTTTGGGAAATCTTTATAAAGGTATAATTTTTATAAGTATGTATTATTTAAACTATTTCAAGTATAAAATCTATATTTGAAATAATTATTTAAAAGGTAAATTTTTATTAACATAGTATTTAAGTATATTTTCTTCAATATAATCAATTAAATATAAGTGTTGTTTTAGAATAATATATTATAGAAAACTTTTATAAAAGAGTATTTTTATTTAATAAACTTGAGGATGTATGAGGAAATTTTATTTAAATTTATGTTTGCCCAGTAAAATAAGCTTTCTTAATAAATTTTAATCTGTTGGGATTTTAAATGTGAACAAGGTTTAATGGTTGCAATGGGAAATAAATTGGTTGAATTGATTGATTGTTTTGATAGTTAAATAACCGACTATCAAATTTGGACAAACTTAAATTTGGAAATATCTAGAGGAAACATTGGAATTATATAGTACGGTTACCGTTCAAGGTGCTATACCATATGTATAAAATCATTTGTTCTCTAGGACGAATTATAAGGAGACCCGTCCACAAACGGTTAGGAGGTGAACTCCGATCTTGTATTTCGTCGGTGTATTTCCTAAAGAACCGGGTTGAGTTTATCGGGAAATAGCGAACAATGTTTCGTAGAGACCGGGATCGGATTTTGAAACGACCCGACTTCCTTACCACAGAAAATCGCATCATTTTTAAGAAAGAAAGGGATAGAAAGAGAAAAGAAAGAAGAGAAGAAAGAAACAACATTAGAATCTTAACAGAGGAACGAATAAATTATATTATTAACATAAATATTACATAGTTTACAATCATTATCAGAACTACACAGATATACATCACATATTAGACAATTACAAACACCTGTCTAGTTATACAACTCAATGCAGTACAAGAAACAACTCAGAGAAATCTACACAGCGGAATACTATATATCTACACGCAGAAGCATCCTGCTTCATTGCTCCTCCACAATTTGTCAAAGCTAACCTGAATCCTTTGGCTACTCGTAAAAATTTGAGTACCCAAGAGTTTAAGAAATTAGAAGATAAACTCCGGGTCAGACATGCGTCTGGTGTGAGTAACAGGTTAAGGTTTCTTAACTTTCAAATTTTTTTTGAAAAGAAAGGTATCACGTAAGACTTCCCACACATAAACATGTAAAAGTTTTTACCTTACGCTAACCAAAACATTTGATAGGAAATTCAGTGATATTATAATAGGTCTAGGGTTTTCAAATAAATATGAAATAGCCGAAATTGTTACATTATTAAATTCCAGCTACTAGCCACAAAAGTGGGTAATACAATCAAAACCGTGGGCACTTATTGGATTTTGGGTTCCATACAATGGCAGGGCTACTGGGGTACCGCCCGTCACAGTACGTGGCCTAGATCAACGTACCGAGGAGTACGCCCGCTCCCCTGCAACACAAGGCCGAGACCATTCCTTACTGAACAGTTCCAAACAAGACAACCCCGCGGTTGTAGCTAGCAACTGCCCACACAGCCGAATATAAAGGAACCTCTAGACAGGGGTAAATCTCACTATCAAGTGGGGGCTACCCACGAAGCCTTGCTGCGCCTCTCCTATTTTAGCCATTTGCGGTTGATGAGGCTTGAGGCTACGATTACCTATAGTGAACACATCACTTAGAATGCTCATCGTCCACCTGACGATGTTCTGAAAGCATTCAATCCATACAAGTTCGTTCCGGGTTCGAACGAAACCGAAGGCATTATCTCGTTACACTCATTTTGGAATCACCCACAGAGTTAACGACAATAATTCTTGCACTCTGAACCACCATCTCGAACCTATAAGTACAATTCTGTCAAACTCATCACGGAATCACCCCAGAGTTATGCTGACGAATAGTTCTTACACCTCAAGCCTTCACAAAGCTCTACTTGGATTCACGACCTAACGTTAATTTGGAATCGATGTGGTTTTCGGATATCCAAGTATGGAAACCTGATCCCGATCTCATCGAAATCCAAAGCGTGTCTTTTTGGTCCAAGTTGTTTTAAAGTTTAAAACAATTCAATTATCTATATACACACAGATAGATAACTCACAAATCACAATTGATAATCAGCATTATCAAATAACAGGTAATCCACATTATCAATATCAAAATAGATAATCATATATTACCATCACAATAGATAATCTATATTATCATCACAATGCAACTAACCATTTATGCCACACAACCTGTCTCATTTCTGAGATCACAAAGCATCCGAGGCAATCAATGTCATCCATTCATACGTAAGCAATGATTTATCTCATCTCAATATAATTAATTTAAAATGAATTAAATTAACTATCTCTATCTCTAATTAATTTAAAGTAAATTAAATTAATTATTCATCTTTAATTAATTTAAAGTAAATTAAATTAATTATTCATCTTTAATTAATTTAAAATAAATTAAATAAATTACTTCACCAATATAAATCTTGCTTACTCAATCATTTAATTGATTATAATCAATTAATCAATCATTCATTATTAATCACCTTAACTAATCACCCTTGATTAATTTTCCTTAATTACATTCATGTAATCATCGTTAATTAATTTCACAAATTAATTATTCTCAACCAAACAGTAATTAACCTTTAATTACTTCAATTAATTAATTAACAATAATTAATTACATTAATCCTTAATTAATTAATTAATTACCTTTAATTACTTATCATTGATTAATTAATCTTAATTAATCAACTTTTAATTACATAATAAATTATAATAATTAATGACCCTTAATTATTTTTAATAAAATTATCTTCCTATGTTAATTACCTCAAGTAATTAACTCATAATTATTAATCATCCCAGATTAATTTACATTCAGTAATTAACTAACTTAATTACTTTATTAAACCAAATTAATTATCCCTTAATTAATTTCTTAATTAATCCCTCGATTAATTACTAAGTAATTTAATCCAAATTACTTCATTCTTAAACATCTTCAATTAATTACAACCTGTAATTATCAATCAATTACTTAACTAATTAATTTCCAAATCATTAATTACATACAGTAATTATCTTTAAAAACCCAAGTGTTTAAAATTAATTAAACTTAATTAATTAAAATAAACAGTCACATTTAACTAATTTAATTATATTAAGTAATTAATTTCTTAATTACTTCATTAAGTAATTATACTCAAACCATTCACAAATGATTATTATTAAATTAATTAATCTAATTAATTATAAAAATTAACCACATTAATTAATTATTAAATAATTCTGGTTAATGACCTTCATTAACCATTCTTTAATTATTTTCATTAAGTAATTAACTTAGATTAATTACAAATTAAATTATCTTTAATCATCCATTAATTAAAGTCTAATTATTTATTTAATTAAGTGTTGATTGTTACTTAATTAATCCTTAATTATTTAGCTAATTATCCTTGATTAAAACTTAATTACCTAATTAATAATTCCTTAATCATTAATTAAATAATCTAATTAATGATCTTAATTATAAATTGATTAATCATTAATCAATATTCATTAATTTCAAATCATTAATTAATTAAATTAATTAACCATTCCTTAATTACTTCATTTATTAAATTAATTTCAAATCATTAATCTTAACTAATTTAAGATAAAACATTTCTAAATTTTGTTCAAAAACAAATTTATTTGAAAACAAATTTTCTTTTGAACTTACTTTTAAATTTCATTTTAAATACATGATTTAAAATGAACATATTTTAAACTAAATCAAAGTTTAAACAATTTAAAACCTTTTAAAAAATTCAAGACAAACAAGAGTTTGTCTTAAAAATGAAATGCATAAAATTTTTGAAGTTAAATTCATTTCAAAATCTCAATAACTTCAATTTACATTTAGTTTAAAACTTTCAAATTTAAACCTTCTTTAATTTCAAAAACTGAAATTCATTTTTAAATTTTTTAGATTTTAAATTGAATTTTCAAATCTTGCTCTTATTTTAGAATTTCGATTTAAGGAGATTTAAACTACTTTCCAAAACAAAGTAGTTAAATAAGTTTAAGTTTAAACTTTATTTTTTTTAATCTAAAACTGAGATATTTAAATTTAACTTGAATTTTAAAATTTAAGTTTAAAACCAGGTTTAAACTTTCTTAACATTCAAAAGTTTCATATTTACAAGTTATAAACACAGATGCTACAGGTTTTAAAAATTTAAAACTAAACTCAGATTTTCTTAAAACCTGAAAGGTATAGAACAAACTCGTGAACCATACAAACTGCTTCGAGACAAATGCTGATCTACTCCGAGTCAACAATCAACCTACTTCGAGCAACTCACAAAACCTCCCCTGTAAACAAAATAAACCCAAACACTATCATCAGAACTACATCACCGTGCATATGCATTGTGATCACCGCCTTTTCTGATCACCAGAGCTGATCGCACTACTCCCAGAAACACCCCTACACCCATACGCGATCATCAGTTTGAACAATAAATCACGAAATCAAAGAAAGACTACCCAAAAGAAAAACCTGGAAACAGAAAACAGGTTCCCCTTCAAAACCTGTCAACGGCAATCATTCGCCGCTCCGACCACCTGAGGTCCACCCACTCCGGCCTCGAACTCATCTACACATCAACTAAGGATCCTCAAAAGATTGAAGCACTCGGTCACCCCTTCATACCCAAATGATTGATTCTTCCTACCTCTTTCAAACCAGGATTTTTAGATAGATTATCAAACTGCACCTTCCTCATTGAATTGCAACATCGTTAATGATTTTTCTAAGAATCTACAAACCCTCCTCTACTATTCAGAAGAGCACCAAGCTTTCTCAAGTCATAGATCACCAGTATTTGATTAAAATCCATTTTTAGTTAAATATCTAACTGCACTTTCAACTAACACTAAAAATACAAATTCTTAATTTAAAAATCAGGTTTTTGTTATTACTCTTGTTTTATGATACTGAATTACAAATTTAACATGTTTGAGTTTTGATAATGATCAACATGCATGATGTTACCTGTGTTTAGAGAGACAACATCCTATATTTTTAACCTACCTAAGTTTTAATTATAACTTCAGACAGCCATACAACTCTACTAAATATATTTCATCATAATAGAAAACCAATTAAGAGATAAGGTTTTAAAAAAAATTGCCTAGAAAATCAAGAAAACAGAACAGGTAATAGAAGCAACAACATGCACACATTACATTTTCACTAATACACAACAATACTTATTTATCAAACATTTAACATGCAACCTATTTAAAGTTTAGGATTTTAAAGTTACTCACCCTTTTCCTTTAAAAAGAAACAGAACCCATTTTTTGACCTTTTTGAAATTTGCAGAAAAAATGCAGACATAATCCTTTTTTAAAATTTGAGTTGCAAGCCTGTTGAAATTGGAATGCTCACGTTTTCCTGACTAAAACCACTTGCATGCAGATGCTTTTGAATAGGCTTCAAATCTGAAGTTGTGCAGAGAGTAGATGTAAGCAGATTTGTTCATTTCCAGGTTTATAAAAAGAATGTAGACTTTTTGATAAAGAGGAATTTGTGAAATGGTATTGATCATGATTTGTTTATAGATTTTGGAAAACAAAGATTGATGTTTAAATTGAGGAATTGATGGCAGATTTGAGCATGGTTTTAAGGATTTTCTAGTTTAAATTTGAACATGCAGGGTTTGATTATTGATACGAAGATAATTTTGATTTTGAAGAGGTGTTTAAAGTTTTCTTTTTGATTTAGAAAATGAGAAAACAAGTATGAATGAAGATGCAAGTTTATATAGATGAATTTTCAGATTTAATTAAGTAAAAGAAAAATTAAAACAAAATTTACACTTGTACAAATTTTCTACATTTGTCACATTGTTATGTTAATTTTTGAACATTTGTATAATGAGACCTTAAGAATACTACACTTGTCCCTTTAAAATAATCAGTACTTAATTTACAATTTAATGTGTGTATTAAGCCTAATTTTAATTTGTTAGTTTATATTTAAATATGTGTATAAATTCATAAAGAAAAAAAATAAGAACAATCATGTTTATAAATAAAACTTATACATATAAAAATTGAAACAATTAAGATTTATACTTTGGAATTTTAAATTCAAATCAAATTCAAAATCAATTATTTTCAAATCAAGTTATGTATATAAATTTAATTTGAAATAACAATTGCAAATTTTATTCAAAACCTATTTATAAAGACAATACACTATTAATATTGTTTTTATAAATATCTTATTATTAAATTAAAATCATTTTAAAAGAAATTATATTTTTATTAATAAAATATCTATTTTATTAAGCCATAAAACTTTTTGTTTGTTAATTCTAAATTTAAAACCCAAGCCAGATTATATTCAAACATCTAATATTTTTCTTATCAATGTTAAAATCATATATCTATTTATTAAATATTTTTAAAAACTTAATATTTAATTTAAGTCAAAATTTCCAAATTATAATGTATATATTAGAATTTTTAAAAACATGCTTCATTTATTAAATTTAAACCAAAATCATTTATTCAATAACTTTGAAAAGTTTAAATATTAAATAAAAAAATTCCAAATTGCTACAAATACTAGAATTAGAAAAATATGCTTTATTTATTAAAATTAAAATAATGCTAATCTATTTAAAATATAAACCATATATTTATAATATAAATAGAAACCAATTTATTATTTTTAAAAGATAAAATAACTAATTGAATATTTATTGAAGATGGTTATTAAATCAATTTGAATTATTATTAACAAAATATCAATATCAATATCAATTTAATTTTTAATACAGATTATTAAATTGATATTGTTAAAAATTCCGGGATGTTACAATCCTTCCCCCTTAAAAGAATTTCGTCCCCGAAATTCAAAACAAAGGTAATTTAATAATCTCATTAAAGATTTAATTTTAAAACACAGGCATATATCAAACATATGTTAATAACCAAAACAACTAATTCAACCAATCAAACAAATCTAATTATCCAGACAAATTCTAGATAGAATCTTCTCGAGTTTCCCCAAGTACATATATACTGGGTACTCGCTCTAGAGAATCCAAACAATCAATACTATGAAGCTATAGAGCTTCTATTCATCTATATCTACAACACTAGACAAGATATCAGACTACAGACGAGTCTGACTCAACAACCAAAACTCCAAAACTTCTGGTTTCACAACCAGAGATAGGTCATACACGTACTCCCTCAAAGATACGTGAAACTCATCGAATCCCAGTTATCCAAACTGGCAATCCAATCCTGTAGATCCATCACTTATTCTCCAAGAATACAGAAAAGATCCAAAACACTTCCGAGCTAACTTCTCAGACTTACCCAATCTTGTATCTCACTTTTGATCGGAGAAAACTTATCCAAAATCAAACCTCCGACTTCAGAATCCAATTTTCTCCATCCCAAATCCACAAAAAATTCCAGACGATCCTTAGCTGTCTACAACCTTACTGATCAGCTCATCCCTCGCTGATGCCTCTTGAACAAACAAAACCAATCAACTCAACAAAATGATCTTCTCAAGATCAACCAGAATCAAGAACTCAAACTCTACTCCTCAACATCAGAAGACAACAACTTCTTCTGTCCAGAAAAGAAAAGCAGATACACTTCCAAACTGCTTCCGCTGCTCAACTCTGATTCGAAGTAGAAGAGAATGCTGAAGAAGAACACGAGCATAAACTGGACAACACATCCCGAAATATGGTTCAACAGATCCATAAAGAAAACTCAGAAATTTCCCTAAAACTCTGAGCTGCTATGCCAACTCAATCTCCTTGGAACCATTCTTCTATAAAGCTGAACCACCGGTACCACTCCTGGAATTCCTATCGATAAGGAAACTCAATCTCCAGATGCGAAAAAAATTCTGACTTCTCTAAAGACATATGGAAAACTCTGATAACTCAAGAGAACACTCAAACAATCGCAAGTCACTTTTGCGATCCACCCAAACTAAATCCAAGGAAAACTGTTCTCCCTTAGCCAAAAAGAACAGCTTACACTTAACTAGCCAACCTATCAAAGAAACGGGTCCACCTAAATGCTTCTGAACTCTACTCCATAAATACTGCTAAGCCATAAGACTCCTTGCTGACACACAAAACATTTCGAGCTGCACTGCTGCCCCAGATGCCAAAGACTCTTAATCCAAAGCTCTTCGAGAAACTCGGATCTCATATCTACAGAAACACCATGCTGAACACAGCCACATCATCGAAGCAGACTCACTTCCTTAAACTTGTTCCAAAGAAAACATCTTCGGGAACATCCATAGTCACTGCATCTCATCACGCAGCTACTACTACTCTCTGAGGTATCAAAATACCATCTCTCACCTCGGCCAAACCAACAGATCCAAACTCTACTCATCCAACTTCAGAAATAGACTCCGAACCTTAACAGGTTATCTTCAGAGATCAATGAAATCCTTTACCACCACAAAATTCACTCGTGACGGTATTAGGTCTACAGTCTCGACAGATGCACTTCCAACCTCAAACATTCAAACTCCAACCAATGGTAGTCATGTTACACACACTACTACCCCATCTACCTTTATAACTTATATTGGAAAACCTGAACAGTTAACCCAACAGATAGGTAGAAATATATATATATATATAAAATTACAAATATGTCTCTCAAGAAAGACACCACTACAGAGCCTAGGTATTCACTCAACCTAATGCTCTTATACCAACTGAAACGACCCGACTTCCTTACCACAGAAAATCGCATCATTTTTAAGAAAGAAAGGGATAGAAAGAGAAAAGAAAGAAACAACATTAGAATCTAAATAGCGGAACGATAAATTATATTATTAACATAAATATTGCATAGTTTACAATCATTATCAGAGTTACACAGATATACATCATATATTAGACAATTACAAACAACTGTCTAGTTATACAACTCAATACAGTACAAGAAACAAGTCAGAGAAATCTACACAGCGGAATACTATATATCTACACGTAGAAGCCTCCTGCTCCATTGCTACTCCACGATTTGTCAAAGCTAACCTGAATCCCTTGGCTACTTGTGAAAATTTGAGTACCCAAGAGTTTAAGAAAACAGAAGATAAACCCCGGGTCAGACATGCGTCTGCTGTGAGTAACAGGTTAAGGTCGCTTAACTTTCAAAAACTTTTTGAAAAGAAAGTTATCACGTAAGACTTCCCACACATAAACATGGAAAAGTTTTTACCTTACGCTAACCAAAACATTTGATAGGAAATTCAGTGATTTTATAATAGGTCTAGGGTTTTCAAATAAATATGAAGTAGCCGAAATTGTTACATTATGAAATTCCAGCTACTAGCCACAAAAGTGGGTAATACAATCAAAACCGTTGGCACTTATTGGATTTTGGATTCCATACAACGGCAGGGCTACTGGGGTACCGCCCGTCACAGTACGTGGCCTAGATCAACGTACCGAGGAGTACGCCCGCTCCCCTGCAACACAAGGACGGAACCATTCCTTACTGAATAGTTCCGAACAAGACAACCCAGCGGTTGTAGCTAGCAACCGCCCACAAAGCTGAATATAAAGGGACCTCTAGACAGGGGTAAATCTCACTCTCAAGTTGGGGCTACCCACGAAGCCTTACTGCACCTCCCCTATTTTAGCCATTCTCCGTTGATGAGGCTTGAGGCTACAATTACCTTTAGTGAACACATCACTTAGAATGCTCATCATCCACCTGACGATGTTCTGAAAGCATTCAATCCATACAAGTTCGTTCCGGGTTCGAAAGAAACCGAAGGCATTATCTCATTACACTCATTTTGGAATCACCCTCAGAGTTAACGACAATAACCCTTGCACTCTGAACCACAATCTCACACCTATAAGTACTATTCTGTCAAACTCATCACGGAATCACCCCAGAGTTATGCTGACGAATAGTTCTTACACCTAGAGTCTTCACAAAGCTCTACTTGGATTCACGACCTAACGTTAATTTGGAATCGATGTGGTTTTTGGATATCCAAATACGGAAGCCCGATCCCGGTATCATCGAAATCCAAAGCGTGTCTTTTAGGTCCAAGTTGTTTTAAAGTTTAAAACAATTCAATTATCTATATACACACAGATAGATAACTCACAAATCACAATTGATAATCAACATTATCAAATAATAGGTAATCCACATTATCAATATCAAAATAGATAATCCATATATTACCATCACAATAGATAATCTATATTATCATCACAATGCAACTAAGCATTCATGCCACACAACCTGTCTCATTTCTGAGATCACAAAGTATCCAAGGCAATCAATGTCATCCATTCATACATAAGCAATGATTTATCTCATCTCAATATAATTAATTTAAAATGAATTAAATTAACTATCTCTATCTCTAATTAATTTAAAGTGAATTAAATTAATTATTCATCTTTAATTAATTTAAAATAAATTAAATTAATTACTTCACCAATATAAATCTTGCTTACTCAATCATTTAATTGATTACAATCAATTAATCAATCATTCATTATTAATCACCTTAACTAATCACCCATGATTAATTTTCCTTAATTACATTCATGTAATTATACTTAATTAATCTCACAAATTAATTATTCTCAACCAAATAGTAATTAACCTTTAATTACTTCAATAATTAATTAACGAGAATTAATTACATTAATCCTTAATTAATTATTTAATTAATTAATTACCTTTAATTACTTATCATTGATTAATTAATCTTAATCAATTAACTTTTAATTACATCATAAATTATAATAATTAATGACCCTTAATTATTTTTAATAAAATTATCTTCCTAAATTAATTACCTCAAATAATTAACTCATAATTATTAATCATCCCAGATTAATTTACATTCAGTAATTAACTAACTTAATTACTTTATTAAACCAAATTAATTATCCCTTAATTAATTTATTAATTAATCCCTCGATTAATTACTAAGTAATTTAATCCAAATTACTTCATTCTTAAATATCTTCAATTAATTACAACCTGTAATTATCAATCAATACCTTAACTCCAAATCATTAATTACATACAGTAATTATCTTTAAAAACCCAAGAGTTTAAAATTAATTAAACTTAATTAATTAAAATAAACAATCACATTTAACTAATTTAATTATATTAAGTAATTAATTTCTTAATAACTTCATTAAGTAATTATACTCAAACCATTCACAAATGATTATTATTAAACTAATTAATCTAATTAATTATAATAATTAACCACATTAATTAATTATTAAATAATCGTGGTTAATGACCTTCATTAACCATTTTTAATTATTTTCATTAAGTAATTAAATTTGATTAATTACAAATTAAATTATCTTTAATCATCCATTAATTAAAGTCTAATTATTTATTTAATTAAGTGCTAATTGTTACTTAATTAATCCTTAATTATTTTACTAATTATCCTTGATTAAAACTTAATTACTTAATTAATAATTCCTTAATCATTAATTAAATAATCTAATTAATGATCTTAATTATAAATTGATTAATCATTAATCAGTATTCATTAACTCCAAATCATTAATTAATTAAATTAATTAACCTTTCCCTAATTACTCCATTTATTAAATTAATTTCAAATTATTAATCTTAATTAATTTAAGATAAAAATGTTTCTAAATTTTGTTCAAAAACAAATTTATTTGAAAAAAAATCTTCTTTTGAACTTACTTTTAAATTTCATTTTAAATACATGATTTAAAATGAACATATTTTAAACTAAATCAAAGTTTAAACAATTTAAAACCTTTTAAAAATTTCAAGACAAACAAGAGTTTGTCTTAAAGTTGAAATGCCTAAAAATTTTGAAGTTAAATTCATTTCAAAATCTCAATAACTTCAATTTACATTTAGTTTAAAACTTTCAAATTTAAACCTTCTTTGATTTCAAAAACTGAAATTCAGTTTTAATTTTTTTAGATTTTAAATTGAATTTTCAAATCTTGCTCTTATTTTACAATTTCAATTTAAGGAGATTTAAACTACTTTCCAAAACAAAGTAGTTAAACAAGTTTAAGTTTAAACATTATTTTTTTTAATCTAAAACTGAGATATTTAAATTTAACTTGAACTTTAAAATTTAAGTTTAAAACCAGGTTTAAACTTTCTTAACATTCAAAAGTTTCAAATTTACAAGTTATAAACACAGATGCTACAGGTTTTAAAATTTTAAAACTAAACTCAAATTTTCTGAAAACCTGAAATGTACAGAACAAACTCGAGAACCATACAAACTGCTTCGAGACAAATGCTGATCTACTCCGAGTCAACAATCAACCTACTTCGAGCAACTCACAAAACCTCCCCTGTAAACAAACTAAACCCAAACACTATCACCAGAACTACATCAACGTGCATATGCACGGTGATCACCGCCTTTTCTGATCATCAGAGCTGATCGCCCTACTCCTAGAAACACCCCTACACCCATATGCGATCATCAGTTTGAACAATAAATCACGAAATCCAAAAAAGACTACCCAAAAGCAAAACCTAGAAACAGAAAACAGGTTCCCCCTTCAAAACCTGTCAACGGCAATCTTTTGCCGCTCCGACCACCTGAGGTCCACCCACTCCGGCCTCGAGCTCATCTACACATCAACTACTGATCCCCAAAAGATTGAAGCACTCGGTCACCCCTTCATACCCAAATGATCGATTCTTCCTACCTCTTTCAAACTTGGGTTTTTAAATAGATTATCAAACTGCACCTTCCTTATTGAATTCTAACATCATTAATGATTTTTCTAAGAATCTACAAACCCTCCTCTACTACTCAGAAGAGCCCTGAGCTTTCTCAAGTCATAGATCACCAGTATTTGATTAAAATCCATTTTTAGTAAAATATCTAACTGCACTTTCAACTAACACCTAAAAATACAAATTCTTAATTTAAAAATCAGGTTTTTGTTATTACTCTTGTCTTATGATACTGAATTACAAATTTAACATGTTTGAGTTTTGATAAAGATCAACATGCATGATGTTACCTGTGTTTACAGAGACAACATCCTATTTTTCTAACTTACTTTAGTTTTAATTATAACTTCAGACAGCCATACAACTCTATTAAATATATTTCATCATAACAGAAAACCAATTAAGAGATAAGGTTTTAAAAAAAATTGCTTGGAAAATCAAGAAAACAGAACAGGTAATAGAAGCAACAACATGCACACATTACATTTTCACTAATGCACAACAATACTTATTTATCAAACATTTAACATGCAACCTATTAAAAGTTTAAGATTTTAAAGTTACTCACCCTTTTCCTTTAAAAGAAACAGAGCCCCTTGTTTGACCTTTTTGAAATTTGCAGAAAAAACGCAGACATGATCCTTTTTTAAAATTTGAGTTGCAAGCCTATTGAAATTGGAATGCTCAAGTTTTCCTGACTAAAACCACTTGCATGCAGATGCTTTTGAATAGGCTTCAAATCTGAAGTTGTGCAGAGAGTAGATGCAAGCAGATTTGTTCATTTCCAAGTTTATAAAAAGAATGCAGACTTTTTGATAAAGAGGAATTTGTGAAATGGTGTTGATCATGATTTGTTTACAGATTTTGGTAAACAGAGATTGATGTTTAAATTGAGGAATTGATGGCAGATTTGAGCATGGTTTTGAGGATTTTATGGTTTAGATTTGAACATGCAGGGTTTGGTTATTGATATGAAGATGAGTTTTGATTTTGAAGTGGTGTTTAAAGTTTTCTTTTTGATTTAGAAAATGAGAAAACAAGTATGAATGAAGATGCAAGTTTATATAGATGAATTTTTAGATTTAATTAAATAAAAGAAAAATTAAAACAAAATTTACACTTGTACAAATTTTCTACATTTGTCACATTGTTATGTTAATTTTTGAACATTTGTATAATGAGACCTTAAGAATACTACACTTGTCCCTTTAAAATAATAAGTACTTAATTTACAAATTAATGTGTGTATTATGCCTAATTTTAATTTGTTAGTTTATATTTAAATGTGTGTATAAATTCATAAAGAAAAAAAATAAGAACAATCATGTTTATAAATAAAACTTATACATATAAAAATTAAAACAATTAAGATTTATACTTTGGAATTTTAAATTCAAATCAAATTCAAAATCAATCATTTTCAAATCAAGTTATGTATGTAAATTTAATTTGAAATAACAATTGCAAATTTTATTCAAAACCTATTTATTAAGACAATACACTATTAATATTGTTTTTATAAATATCTTATTATTAAATTAAAATCATTTTAAAAGAAATTATATTTTTATTAATAAAATATCTATTTTATTAAGCCATAAAACTTTTTGCTTGTTAATTCTAAATTTAAAACTCAAGCCTAATTATATTTAAACATTTAATATTTTTCTTATCAATTTTAAAATCATATATTTATTTATTAAATAGTTTTAAAAACTTAATATTTAATTTAAATCAAAATTTCCAAATTATAATGTATATATTAGAATTTTTGAAAACATGATTCATTTATTAAATTTAAACCAAAATCATTGATTCAATAACTTTGAAAAGTTTAAATATTAAATAAAAACAAATTTTCCAAACTACTAAAAATATTATAATTAGAAAAATATGCTTTATTTATTAAAAATAAAATAATGCTAATCAATTTAAAATATAAACCATATATTTATAATATAAACAAAAACCAATTTATTATTTTTAAAAGATAAAATAACTAATTGACTATTTATTGAAGATGATTATTAAATCAATTTGAATTATTATTAACAAAATATCGATATCAATTTAATTTTTAATACAGATTATTAAATTGATAGTGTTAAAGATTCCGAGATGTTACAAATTTATAATCCGAAAACCACTTCGATCAAATGAGCACGTTTTCATGATGAAGACTAGAGCTTGGAGTCGAAGATGGCGCAGTGAAGTGCAAGGGCTAATCACTACGAATCCTGAGGGTGATTCCAAAATGGATATAGTAGAAATAGTGCCTTCGGTTGTGTTCGAACCCGGAACGAACTTGTATGGATGAATGCTTTCAGAACATCATAAGGAGGACGGTGAGCATTCTAAGTGAAATGTTGTAAAAAGGTAATGCTGAGCCTCGAACTTCATCAACCGGGAATGACTAAAAATCAAGAGATGTGCAGCAAGGCTAAGTGGGTAGCACCCAAGTAGGGTAAGGTCATCCCTGTCAAGATGTTCCTTTTTATTTTGGCTGTGTGAGCAGTTGCTGATCCCAACCGCGGGATGATCTTACTCGGGCTATCCAGTAAGGCGTAGTCCAGTCTTGTGTTGTAGGGGAATGGAGGGGTCGTCGGTATGCTGATCTAGACCAGGTACCGTGATAGGTGGTACCCAAGTGCCAAGTCATTCGTTGAAAATCTCCCTATGTGCCCTTTACGGTTTTGATTGTAGAACCCACTTTGTGGCTAGTATGATAGAATTTAACAATGTAATAATTTCGGCCATTTGAATAAGTATTTGTATATAGATGCTATTTTAATATCAAAGGATTTAATAAGAAATGTTCTGGTTATCGTAAGGTAAAAACCCGACATGTTTATTTATGACATGGTCTTACGAGATGCCTTTGATCTCAAAAGGATTTTTGAACTTTAATTAATCAAGTTGAGTGTGTTTCTCACGCTGGTTTACCAGAATGACCCGAGCTTGGTATTTTTCCTATATGCTTGGGTCAAACTAAGCATATGTCCAGGTTTAGCTGGAAAACTGGAAGCTTCAGGTAGGAGCTGGAATCAGGAGACGTATTCACGTGGATGCTTATATTCAATCTGTATTTGGTTGTGTGTCAGCTAGTTGTAAGGACAGGTTGTTATAAACTATCCGAGTTGTATGGATTTAATCTCTGATTTAAAGTCTGTATATGTTATTAAAGTAACAGTTTTGGTTTTGTGTAAAGATTTGTTTATATTATAATTTATTCATTCTCCTATGAGATTCTGATTGTTCTCTTTTCTTCTATCTTCTCTCTATTTCTACCTTCTTTCTTTCACTATCCGTCATCCCATGCAATTTGGCTGATAGTGTAGTTTAAAGTCAGTTTAAATCGGTACAGAAAAATGGGTTGCGACATTGTAGCCTAGGTTGAGTGAATACCGAGGTTCGGGTGGGTTGCTCACTAGGAATAGAGTTTGTAGCAACCTGTTTGAGTCTGAATGTGTGTGTGTGTGTGTATATATGTATATATATACATATATATACGAGAGCGTGTATTTGTTAGTTATATAAAAATTATTTATATTGTGTTAATTGATCGGTTAAGTGGCAGATGGATTCTGGTCAATACGAGTAGCTAACGTTATTGATAGGGATCTCTAAACACTTGAATCAGGCCAATGGATACAATATTGATTTAAGGGCTAGATGAAATAATTTTTCCCATGTAAATTTTCTATATAAAAGGTATGATTTTTAAATATATATATATATATATATAGTATTTAAAATGATTGGCTACGATGATACTAATTTATCATCTAGGATTGAGTAGTCTTAGCCGTCAACCTCGAGTATTTTCATTGGTTGTCCTTTTTGATTTGAGTATACCCTTAGAAATCTGAACCCTTTAGAATTTGAATCTTGGGGAAATGGATTTTTATTAAATTTTATTTACCAAAGGAATTTGGAAAACTTTTAAGCTAGTATTTTGAGAAAAAATTTCCACCATTGATAATAATTTTATAGTAATAGATTTCTAAAACGATATTTGAGAATTTAAACCTTATAACACTTTACTTTGTTGTATATAAATAATACTTAAGGTATATATGTGTACTCTTATTCATTTTAAAATAATGGTGAGAAACTAATCAATTAAAATAACACTCTTTTTGATTAGTATACTTTTATATACATATGTTACTTAAATAAAATAAACAACATTCAATATTAACACCCTATATTCATGTATAATATAAGGACTATAAGATGTATAAACTATTTTTAAGCATTCACGTATATATTTATCCATATACATCTTTTCATTTATAATATATTATTTCCAAATAAACTAAATTCATTAGTTATATATATATATAGTTTTCTCTTATTTATAATTAAGTGATTCTTACACTTATCAATTTATTTATAACATTTTTATCTATTAGAACATTATAAATTTTTCCATTTAACTCGTCATTACACACACACACAGATATATATATATATATATAACCTTTCTTATTCAAGATGTATATTATTTTAGAAACTTAAAAATTCTTTATATTTAATGTAAACAATATTGTTTATATTCTTAAAATCAAAAATATTCTTTTACTTTATTATCTATTTAGTGCCATGAATTTCTATTCGCATTATATATACATATAAATTCTATTGTCCTTCAATGTAAAAATATAAGTATATGATTTTTCCCAATTAATTTAATTCTCTATAATATTCTATCTTTAGGATAAAATGTTCATATTTTGTCTCTAAAGCAAAATACGCATATTTTATCTTTAAAACAAAATATACATATTCATTTCTAAAACTATATATATATATTATCTTTAAAATAAAATATACCTATATAAGAAATTCCATATAATCAATCTGCATTTTAATATAGATCTAAAAATTCAAATTATATTGGTTTTAGACAATTGTATATAATTATTAATCACTGATTATTAGTAATATTGTATATTAAAACACAATATTGTTGAATATTATAAATTAATATTTACAACTCGGGATGTCAAAAATCCCGGGTTGTTACATATATCCCATATATATCAAATCGACAGAAGACTCCTTCACATGACTTGTCATCCTCTCATGAAACTTTTTGTTCATCCCTCTAATAAATCTTTCATTCTTCTTAAGAGGGGTATTCACCAGTTCCGGACCAAATTGGGATAACTCGTTAAACTTATTTAAGTATTCTTCAAAAGATAAACTCCCTTGCTTCAAGTCAGTAAACTCCTGATACATCCTGGAGATACCAGCAGACGATACATAACGCTGCTCAAACACTTGCTTGAATCTATCCCAAGTAAATTCATCCTCCGACTCAGCCAATGTAATGGTCTCCCACCAAGCCAAAGATTCTTCCTGGATCTGCCAGGAAGCTATCAACCACATTTGATCATCCTCCAACTTCAATCCTTTGAAAATACTTTTACAACATCGAATCCAAGCTTGCGCTTCTATAATAGTCTCCTTGCTTGTGATTGGTTTCCCTCCAAGTCTTGAGAAACTCCAATATAACTCCACCAGATTCGTCTGGGATTAGATGGGAAAAGCTGCTCCCTCCATTGTTGTTGTTGCAGGGTCTTGACCATTTTTAGTGGTACTTCCCCATCCCCTACCTCGTCCTCTTCTTGCACTCATTCTCACTATCTGTAAATAGTAAGAAAACTTGATTTAGGCATACAGACGAGATGTCTTAGGGAATATACTCATTCTAGGGCATTTCTAACCCTATCTCTAATGAGTCACCTAATGAGTTATACTCCAAAGCTAAAGTTCATACCCAACCTTTAGCTCTGATACCAACTGTGACGGCCCAGAATCCAGCGCTCGAAAATCGACATCCAATACATCACCCGTATTCGAATGCCATAGATTCAAACGTTGGAGTCCAGTTGATTGGAGCTTATAACACATTAAATGATAACAACGCAGCGGAAACAAAATGATTATGATTTCATTAATACATAATATGAATACAACATTTGATTACAACAAATGACCACTAGCATCAGAGCACAATGTATACAACACAGAATACAACACCACAATGGAAAAGATAACACAAAAGGGACATGGTCTTCCAAAAGAGCGAGCTAGAATCCAACATACTGTGTCTTCAATCCAAAGCTCCAAAGCTCCAAAACAAAAAGCTCAAAACCCAACAGTTTCAAAAACTTCCAGATCCATATCTGCTATCTGAACTAGCTCCAGAACACGGATAACATGACTCTAGGCTGCCCGTGTGGAAAATTATGGGCACCCAGAGTTTAGAAGGGGAACAATAAACTCTGGGTCAGTCATGGGACTGGTATGAGTAAACATAAAATAGTTTTTTACACAAAAAAAAATTACAAAAAGAAATCCTTTATGCTTTTTGGAAAATGAAACTACCATAAGGTCACCCAGCACACACATAATGCAATCACACACTTAGGGAAGGTTTCTCCTTATGATAGTCGAACATACTTGATACGTGAAAGTCCATTTTATATTATTATTAGTGTATAGTGTGAAAAAAATTTCAAAAGTATAATATAAATCTTAGCCAGCATACGTACCATTATAGTATGCCTACTACAGCTACCATGTTAGATGGCAGCTGTGACGCCCCACCTCTATACCCACGCTAGCCAAGAACACTACGGTGTCGTGCTGTCAACTAGCGCGGAGAATAAGGCTGTTGAGGAGCGACCATCCATGTAATTTCTTATCACACGGTGGCTATAAAATAATCTTCGGAAACAAATATAGAAGTAAGCATAACATGCGAATCAATCACAGATATCCATATCACAAAGGCGGAAAGAGATATGAATATATATCACATAAAAGTGTACATCAGAGTAGTGGTCTAAAAAGATCCACGATAATACAAAAGAATAGCAACGCGTGCTATACAAAAGAATACAACTATGAGTCTATATCTCAAGTGTAAACAACAAAAGCTGCTAATCTAAACAAGTAGCCAAAAGTCTGAGTAGTGAATCACTGGGGAAGGAGTCAAGCAGTAGCACATGTAACATCTCGGTCTGACCCGAGTATTATTTATAAGAAAATAATAAACAGATCAGTCTAGCTATAAATATCAGATGACATGATATAAAATAAAAGATATGGCATAAACATAAAATATCCATACTGACATACTACTATAAGTATGCAAATAATGATCAACAGGAGATCAACCGATAAGAGATAAATCAATATCACAAGAATCTTCTCAAAGATCCAAAGAGGGCATCATACCCTAAACTTGTACTCATGACAAGTCAAAGAGATAAATTCCAGAAATCAACACAAGAAATCCAGAAATCATAAAAAGGGAAAGAGGCCTATCACATGACGGTCCGGAGACCATGGGGAGCTACCCCACATGTGTGAGTGGAATCACACAGATTGAGGTCAAGACTAACCAAAAAGCAGAAAGGTATATGTGAATGGAATCACACAAGTGGTGTCTAGTCTAACCTTGCAATGAAAGAGACATCGCGCAATTGCTAGTCTAATTCATAAAGCGATCATCAAGATCAACGAGAAGTGTCAATTACACTAAGCTAGTAAATATAGAAGTTTAGCTTCATGTCCCATAACCACTTGCTTACTTAAATATTTACGAACAAACTGTAAATCTTCACTAATAAAATTGTCACAAGAGGTTCAATTGAACAAGTCCAAGAATTAACCGACGAAGTGAACGCAAGCGTTTCATACCACTTGTTTTACTAAGTCGTTTAATTAGATTTCTCATCCGAGTGAGGTAAAGGCTTGTATATACTAATAGATTGGAAAACGGTTTAAGAAAAGAGCTTTGTTATTAAAAATAGAGTTGAAATTGTTTGTTAAAAGAGTTTTGATATTTACTACTAGTATTGAAACCTTTATATTATAAAGTGACAAAACACAGAAGCAATTGTAGAAACAATCAGTCACAAAAATCGCATACGGAGATGTGAATAAAATCCAAGGAAATCAGCTCAATGTTTTTCAGATAAGATCCCCTACGGAGGGGGGGTCCGGGGGGGGTGGCAACCCCCCAAGGTGGGGGTGCGGGGGCAACGCCACCGCTTACGGGGTTCGACCTGCCCGGTCAGGTCGCGGGGGTCCAGGGGGCAGCGCCCCCGGCGGGGTGCGGGGCAGCGCTCCGTCCAAAACGGTACGACCTAAGTGAAGACAAGCGGCCTACGACCTAAAGCAAAATGAGGTCTAACGACCTAAGGGTTCACGCGACCTAACACAATGGCCGAGCGACCTAACTGGAGTTAAGGGAGGCAAGCGACTTAAGGTCCAACGACCTACGACTCAAGCAAGCCGAGCGACCTAGCATGGAGGGGTCGAGCGAGTTAAGGAAGGCGAACGACCTAAGGTCCAACGACCTACGACTCAATCAAGCCGAGCGACCTAGCGTGGAGGGGTCGAGCGACTTAAGGAAGACGAACGACCTAAGGTCCAACGACCTACGTCTTAACAGAGTCGAGCGACCTAAAAGCACACGACCAAACTAGCAGAGGAGATTTAAGGTAGGTAACGACTTACGACTTAGTGAAGACAAAATGAGGTCTAACGACCTAAGAGGGATAGAGTCGAGCGACCTAATGGTTGCGACCTAGGGGTCTAAGGGGCACGACCTAGTGGTCCAGCGACCTAAAGGGTAAAGGTCATGCGACCTAAAATGGGTTCGCGACCTAACGGAGACGACGTCATGTGACCTAAAGTGGTTCGCGACCTAAAGGTGTTCGCGACCTAATAAGGTTCACGACCTAACGGAGACGAGGTCATGCGACCTAAAGTGGTTCGCGACCTAAAGGTGTTCGCGACCTAATAGGGTTCGCGACCTAAAGGTGCACGACCTAAGGTCTTTCGACCTAGGGGTATATAGGTAACACGACCTAAAGATGTCGCGACCTAAGGGGCCAAGCGACCTAGTGGGTCATACGACCTAAAGGAAATAGGGTCCAACGACCTAAGGAAAACAAGGTCCAACGACCTAAAGGGATGGGAGTCATGCGACTTAATGGAGTATGCGACCTAAAGAAGTGCGCGAGCTAAATGAAGGCGGAACAACTCAGGGTCTAACGACCTAAGAGGGGGGGCGACCTAAGGTCTAACGACCTAAGACCGAGGAGACGTTTCCAACAGAGGGAACGACTTAACGACCTAAGCCTAACGACCTACGACCTAAGGTCCCACGACCTAATGAGGCAGGCAAGGCCGAACGACCTATACGCGAACGACCTAAAGTCCAACGACCTACGACCTAAATCCGAGGCGACCTAAATCCGAGGCGAACGAAATATGCAGGCCTTGACTTTTCCACACGCGCGAGGTAACGATTCCGAGCGACCTATACCTGGGCAGAGCGACCTAAGCTCAGGAAGTTCACCGAACAACTAAAAATTGGAGTTTTTCGCCAATCCAATCCAAACCAAATGCAAATATACATGCTAAAGTGATGGGGAATCATTCCCAACAGTCCAATATAGTTATAGACTAGAATTGTGAGATAAAAATCTCACCTTTGCTCCAAAACCCAATGAAAATGAAGAACAAAGCTTGAAGGCAAAAGGAGAAGCAACCACAAGCTTGAATCCGATGTCTTCTTCTTGAATTTGGAGTTGAATGTTGGAGTTGCAATAAAACAAAAACTTTGGAGTTTTAATTTCTCATTCCATTCACCATTTTTGTTGAAGCTTTAGTGTTAGGAAATGAAATGAAGCAATGAAGAAGAAGGGGGGGTGGAACTTGGGCCTAATGGGCTAAAAGTCCAAACCAAAGGCTCGAGTGAAAAAGTGGTGAAATTCCACTAACCCCAAACATATCAATGTTTATACTTAGAAGATTGCAAACGACGTTTCGAACTCAATGGAAGTGGTCTCGAGTCCTAATTTGACCGTTTGCAAAAAGTAGCTTCGGACCAAAATCCGATTAACGATAAAATATTTAAATAAAATATTTAAATATAAAAATCGATAAATATGCGGGTTGTTACAGCATGTTCTACAGCTAAAATCGTATAGGGCGCGTATTTGATTGATTGGATTCCAACAAATGGTCAAGGCTAAGGAACTTCCATTATTCGAAGGGGTACACCTCTGGAGAGATGCCTCGAGAACCTAACCGAATCTCTGCCAATACAATGTCGGGTTACCTCTGTAACTAGATAACTAACTGTCATGAGTAAGCCATCCCCCGGTCGTTACCGACCTTTATCGAGGGCCCTCCACACCAACAACCACATAAGCAAATTATCTGGGCTCCATACCAGGATACCACTTTTTATCCAGAAGGAAATGCACATACCCTGAGGGGCACGACCCCCGTAACCTTGCTGCATCCTTTTCTATTTTGGCTATTTCAAAGGTGTGAGGTTTGATGAAGCATCGTCCCACAAAGCTACGCTTTTCACAAAAGCCATGCTTCGATCAATTAATGATCAGCACTTAGCATGCCACATTAGCAAATTGGGAATATATCACTAATAACCATAAATTACATAACTTCTGACTCGTCCGTCTTAGAGAAGGGTGTTAAGCTAAGAGAATAAATTCTCCGCCATGAAACAGAAATGTATTTGATAGAAATCAGCTTTACATCTCAAAGTGAAATGTCAAACATACATCCATACAAGTCCATCCTGGGTCTGAATGGAACCGAAGGCACTTCATCCAATTAAGGAAAAAGTCCTTGCAAATACGAATATCCACAATCCTGAACGGACTCCCCATCACAAAGAGAAATCTCTATACCGGAGCAACTCGGTGCAGAGACAATCAACAGGCAATCCTTTCATTCTCGAAATTACCAGGTCTTCAACCACCGTCTTCAATTGCAATCCCATTTCGTCATATCATTATACGGAATGGGTTTTATGACCTAATGTACTCTCCCAGCTTAAGAGAATGATGAGCGCTTATTTTAAAAACATGTGGATGCATAAGTCACAGCAAATTTTCATTTATAATCTTTTAAACAAAAGATTCATCCTTAAGATTCGATGTGGATTTCGAATATCCATTTGGAATCCGACCCCCGGTCGCATCGAAATTCAAATGCCGTTTTAAAGGCTAAGTTGTTTAAGTAAACAATTTTACTTCAATTCAAAAGTTCATATTCACACGGCAACATATCATAGATATCACAACTCAATCCAAAACAATTCGTATCACAGAGCATCGCAAATCACATATCAAAGGTATCAAGTAATCCAAGGCATTCACTAATAATCCAATCATCTATGAGCAAGATTAATTAATCATATAATTACAATTAATTTAATTAACTCAGAATAGATTAATTATTTATGAATTAATCACATAACCCTGCTTAATTAACATTAAGTAATTATAAACCATTTAAATTATTTATTTAATTAATTAATCACATAATTACTTTCATTAATTATCCTTGATAAATGATTAATTATACTTAATTATTAATTAATTAACCTTAATTATTAACTAATTAATATTTAATCATTATTTAATTAACATTTAATCATTATTTAATTAACCTTTATTATTAATTAATTAATTATTCTTTAATTACTTACATTAAGTAATTATCCATTAAGTAATTATCATTTAATTACTTTCATTATTTAATTAGTCTTTAATTACTTAAGATCTAAAATAATTAAATGATAATCCATCATTTTAATTATCATTTAAATCTCATTTAATAACTGTTGGAATTAATTATCATTAACCAATTAACTTACACCTTTAAGTTAATTAACCTTTAAAAAACATTTTATCTTCTTAATTAACTCCTTAATTACATTATTAAGTTTATTTAAAATAAACTTAAAAAATAAAGGTTATATATATTTAAAACATTTTAAACTTAATTAATTTAAAATAATTTATTTTCAAAACCCTTGACTAAACCAAAGCTTAAAATAAAAACAATTATTACTTAAAAGAATAGGTTTAAGAAAATTGTTAAAACTTAATTTCTTTAACTTTTAAAACTTGGTTTATACTATACACTGACCCGAGTCTACCCCGCAACAAACCTGAGTCAAACCCGCATTTACCTCGAGCATCAACCCGACGAAATCCTATTTTAAAAGCATATTAATCATGTTAATCCACACGAATACGCTTGAGCACTCACTCGAGCCAGCAACTCAATTCCCCGAGTTCACACCCTTTTTCCTTGATCCCAACCTACTGACACAACCATGAAAACATGTGCATAGTCAAGGAGATATGGCCAACTCCGACCAACGCTCTGACCTTCAACACGTCGGCTATGACCCACACGAGCGTCACAACCACCCAGAACTTTGAAGCAACCCCAAAATCGAAATCGAACAACACGGAACTCTACTGGAAAAAACCTGATCACCCAAGATCACCTCGAGTAGCCATCTTCGGAAACCTAAACACGCGCCACTGCAACCAGAGCTGCACCGAAGACCCGCGCATCGATTCCCTTTGCTCCGGTCAACCCCAATGCATTGATGACAACGTAGTAATTCGAATTTCGATCTCAACCAAAACTTGGGTTTAAACCCTACATCGCCAACATTCAACCACCACGGTGGTTTAAAAATCCACATAGTATTTTTCCTACAATCTCCAGACGCCCAGCTTCCTTCAGCAACGAGCACGATGCTCCTCCATCTCCGATCGTCGAGAAATCGAAAAAAGTTCGATTTCCGTTGAACTCGCGATATCTCGACAACCATGATCTTAAAAATCTTGAAACTGTTATCAAAAATCACCATTTTTCAAGTATGAATCAGTTTACATAATCAAAACAAGAAATTTAGACACTTAATTTTCTGACTTATAAATGACCATTACTGTTATATCTTGTTTTTGAAATAAATACTCAGTATATTCACATGAAACTATTTATAATAATCAAGTCTTGTTAATTCTAACATTTTTCATTTAGAGATTATATCCCAAAACAAATTAAGGAAGGAAAATTCGAATTTTGAACTTTGTTTTAGCCTGTAAACTTTAGAACAGAGGAGTATTTACATATGTACGACATGCATACAGAAAACCTTTATATATAAAGACGTGCAAACATAATTTTCATCCATAACTTCAAATATTATCACATGCGTCAAGACTTAATCCAGATTCAAGTTTTTAAAACAGTACTTTACTCACCTGTATTTGATTGAACAGAGGATTTTTTGAAAAGAAATTGGGAATTGTTTTAAATTTGAAAACTGGGTTGTTCTTGTTTCTTTGATCTGCTTTGCTTGATTGCTTGATGTTTGTTGATTTTATGCTTTGATTTTGATTCCTTCAAGTTTTAAGGTTGAGGAGATTGTTTGCTTTGATTTTTTTTGGTTTTAAGCTTTTTCTGGTTTTGATTTTAATTTGCTGGTTTGAGTTTTTGAACAGATTAATGAAAATGAGAAAGGTAGGAGATGAAGTATATATAGCCTTAAATTTATTATTTTTAAAAATAAAAGAAAATTTAAATTTTTGACACTTGTTAATTATGCATGATAAATTAGTTACACTTGTTAAATTATATGTTAAAATTTTAAAACTTGTTAAACTTCATGTCTTAATGTTTTACATTTGTAATTTTCCATGATAATAATATTTTTATATAATTTATGTACTATATTATATTTAGTTTATATTTATGTATATATATGATTTAATATAGTTTTATTTCCTTATTAAATACATTTCCTTATTTAATATTTATATAATCATAAAAGAAAATGTTTTTAAACTAAATTATACGCTGATAAAAATCAAATATATATTATTAGTTTTTAAAACGTAGAGTTTAAATCCAATTTTTTTTAGACATTCAATTTTTTGAATTTTTAGTTCAAATTCTATTTACAATGTACATATAAAACAAACGCATATCTTATTTGTTTTGAAAAATTCAAGTTAATTCAAAATTAAATTCCAAAATTTATGTTAATTACAAAATTTAAATTTGGTTTAAAAACGAGATTGTTAGATTAACTAATTATCAATAGTCGGGAATTTAACACGCTGTTTAATTCCAATTTCAATTTAATTATTAATTCAAAATTTCTAACATACAAATTTCTATGTCGATTTCCATGTCAGTCAAATTACCAAACAAAAATCAATAAAATTAAACCACTTCACAATTTCAATTTAACTAACATAAAAATATTTTAGCCTTTATGAGCAGTTTAAAACACTCTCCTTTATTTGAAAATGAAAATTTTTCACCTTTAAATAAATTTCACTTCAATTCTATGTCGTAGACGACATCGATACGAATATAGTGCAACTCGTTTCGCTCGTAGCGGACCTCGTACGAGAAAATTATTCAATAATTAACATAAAGGTTTATAATAAACATAATTAAATTAATAATATAATTAACGTAACCTAACCCTCTGCCATCACACTTTCGTTTATTGGCCTGTCTCCTTCTTCCTAATCTCGAGCTCGCGTCCTGCTTTTTTTACCTTTTTATAACAATTGAACGATCGATGAACTTCGATATGCCATCATCCAACCACCATGCACCGCCGCGCTCTCCACAGCACCGTTACCTACAAAAAAACATGCACAAATCGATACATAGGAAATCCAAAATCCGTAACTCCAACGCAACCTCATATCAGCCACGACGCGACCTAATATGACAATCCGTGTAACTACTCGGATTATTCAATGGTTAACTGTAATTATTTAAATGGATTTAAATATTTGATTGGGGTTATAGTTGGGTTAGAATGCTTTTAAAACTAAAATTTTCAAGCGATTTCGTAAATTTTGGAAATCGTCGATTTAATCGACGAGTTAAAATGGCAATCCGGGGAACAGCCTTAGATTTTGATGCAACTAATTCCATTGGATCCGTAATAGTGTATTATTATTGGATTCCAAATTTCGTAATTTTTGGAGTTACCGTTTGATCGTATGGGATAGAAACGTGTTGAAATTAATATTGAAATTTAATACAATAACTGGGTCCCAAAAGTTATCTTTTGCATACGATCGAAATAGGACTCGAAACCTTTTCCATTGTGTTCGCCATAGGGGTATAACATTATGAACGTCTAACGGTACGCCTCGGTAGGGGTTCGAAATTTTGGGTTACCGAAATTGAGATATTTTGAAAATTAAAATAAATTATTTTCCTTAATTGGGCTGGGCAGTCTCTTTCACTCAGTTGCTATACCTTGTCAACACGCCACCAATATCGTGACCTTTCCTTTTTCCCTTAAAACCACACCTCTCTTCATTTCTCACGCAGGCAGTAATACCCTTACAAAAATAAATAAATAAATAAATAAACGAAATTGATTCCTCCTTAAAAAAAGAGAATTGCGACATTGTTGCGATTTGAAATTCGAGATGGGCGATGTTCGCATGTGGGAAATAAGATTAGGCATGCGTTTTAGGGTTTGGCTGTGTGTTGTGCTCGTTGACTGGAGGCACGAGGAGGAGGCGTTGGGTTCGAGTTGGTCGCCTGAAGGGATGCTCGCGTTTTGAAGGGAAGGGGCGATTCCAGGCGGTGTGTGGCATCGTAGTTAAGGAGATGGGTTAGATCGAAGTTAGTGGGCTCGACGGCAGCTCAGTCGCGTCTGCGAGCAGAGAAGGCATTGGGGTGAATTGGCATTCAACGTCTTGAGTTTAAGGTGGTGTGAAGCCGGGATTTTCATTGGTATCTATTTTGGGAGGTAAGACTTCGTATTTGCAGTCCACGGTCTCATGCTCGCCGACTTGGTGATGTCGCGGCTGGTCAAAGGTTTCGGGATCGAGAGTCCGTAGGTTGTGCCTTTTGGGTGGAGTCGCATTATGGGTTCCTGACATTGGTCGATTGGTAATGTAACAACCCGCATATTTGTCGAGTTTATATTTAAATATTTTATTTAAATATTAAATCGTTAATCGGATTTTGGTCCGAAAAGATACTTTTTGCAAACGGTCAAATTAGGACTCGAGACCACTTCCATTGAGTTCGAAATGACGTTTACAATTTTTTTAAGTATAAACATCGATAGGTTTGGAGTTAGTGAAATTTCACTAACTTTTCCCGCTTTGGACTTTGGGTTAGTTTAGCCTATTAAGCCTAAGTTTCAACCCCCTTCTCCTCACTCTTCAAAAATTTCCTAACTAACTCAACCTTTGGCATTAATGGTGAAGAGAATGGGAAATTAAAACTCCAAGCACAAATTCAATTGCGAATCCAACATTCAACTCCAAATTCAAGTAGAAGATATTGGATTCAAGCTTTGGATTGCTTCTCCTTGCTTTCAAGCTTCATCTTCATAAATTTTAGTGCAAAGGTGAGATTTTTATCCCACAAATCTAGTCTATACCTATATTGGACTGTTAGGAATGATTCCCTATCACTTTAGTAAGCACATTTGCGTTTGGTTTGGATTGGATTAGCGAAAAACTCCAAATTTTAGTGATTTTGGTGAAAAACTGCTACTAGGTCGTTCTGGCCAATTTTAGCTCGTTCGGAGTTAGGTCGCTCGTCCATAGGTCGTAGGTCGCTTACGAGTTAACGTTAGCTCGTTCTGGAAGAATTTGGCACTTCGGAATTAGGTCCCTCACGAGTTAACTCGTTAGGTCGCTCGCGAGTTAGTACCATAGGTCGCTGGGCCATCTAAATGCTTGTTCGGTATTAGGTCGTTCGGGCTTAGGTCGTAGGTCGTATGGACCTTAGGTCGTAAGTCGTATGGACCTTAGGTCGTAGGTCGTATGGACCTTAGGTCGTATGGACCTTAGGTCGTAGGTCGTATGGACCTTAGGTCGTAGGTCGTAGGGACCTTAGGTCGTAGGTCGTATGGACCTAGGTCGTAGGTCGTTAACTCGTTAACACGTACGGCTCTTTACTACTTTAGGTCGCATGACCTATAGGTCGCTTGCTCCAGTTAGGTCGCTCGGCCACTTTTTTAAGTCGCTCGTCCTGTTGCTCTGTTAGGTCGGCCATGTTGAGTCGCGAGTCATCATTAGGTCGCGAACACCCCTAGGTCGCAACCATTAAGTCGCTTGACCCCTTAGATCCCTAGGTCACAACCATTAGGTCGTACCGTTTTGGACGGGGCGCTGCCCTGCACCCCGCCGGGGGCACTACCCCCTGGACCCCCGCGACCTGACCGGGCAGGTCGAACCCCGTAGCGGTGGCCTTGTCCCCGCACCCCCACCTTGGGGGGTTGCCACCCCCCTGGACCCCCCCTCCGTAGGGGATCTTATCTGAAAAACATTCAACAAAACTTGCTTTGTTGTGATGCTGAGTTGACCACTCTTCGAGACAAACTATCTTTGGCTCTCGGTCGATTTTATGGATTTTTGAACACCTATTTCAATGGATTCTTTATTGGTTTCTTTGGATTTTATTCACGTCTTCGTATGTGAATTTTTATGATTGATTGTTTCTACAATCACTTCTATGATTTGTCACTTTAAAATATAAAGGTTTTCTATAGTAGTAGTAAATATCAAAACTCTTTCTTCAAATGATTTCAACACTATTTTTATAACAAAGCTCGTTTTCTCAAACCGATTTCCAATCTATTAGTATATACAAACCTTTACCTCACTCGTATGAGAAATCTAATTAAATGACTTAGTAAAACAAGTGGTATGAAACGCTTGCGTTTACTTCGTCGGTTAATTCTTGGACTTGTTCGATTGAATCTCTTGTGACAATTTTCTAGTGGAAATCTACAATTTGTTCGTAAATATTTAAGTTAAGCTAGTGGTTATGGGACATGAAGCTAAGCTCATATATTTACTAGCTTACTGTGGTTGACACTTCTCGTTGATCTTGACGATCATTTTATGAATTAGACAAGCAATTGTACGATGTCTCTTTCATTGCAAGGTTAGGCTAGACACCATTTGTGTGATTCCACTCACACATACCTTTTTGCTTTTTGGTTAGCCTAGACACCATTTGTGTGATTCCATTCACACATATGGGGTAGCTCCCCATGGTCTTCGGACCGTCATGTGATAGGCCTCTTTCTCTTTTTATGATTTTTGGATTTCTCGTGTTGATTTCTGGAATTTATGTCATTGACTTGTTATGAGTACAAGTTTAGGGTATGATGCCCTCTTTGGATCTTTGAGAAGATTCTTGTGATATTGATTTACCTCTTATTGATTGATCTTCTATTGATCATCATTTGCATACTTATAGTAGTATGTCAGTATGGATATTTTAGGTTTATGCCATATCTTTTATTTTATATATTGTCATCTGATATTTATAGCTAGACTGATCCGTTTATTATTTTCTTAAATAATACTCGGGTCAGACCGAGATGTTACAGGTGCTTCTGCTTGACTTCTTCCCGGGATCTGCTACTCTGACTTTTGGCTAACTATTTAGATTAGCAGTTTTTGTTGTATACACTTGAGATATAGACTCATAGTTGTATTCTGTTGTATAGCACGTGTTGCTATTCTGTTGTATTATCGTGGATCTTTTTGACCACTACTCTGATGTACACTTTCATGTGTTAGTTATATATTCAAATCTTCTTCCGCCCTTGTGATATGGATGTCTGTGACTGATTTGTGTTATGCTTATTTCTATGTTTGTTTTCGAAGATTATTTATAGCCACCGTGTGATAAGCAATTACATGGATGTTCGCTCCTCAACAGCCTTATTCTCCGTGCTAGTTGACAGCACTACACTGTAGTGTTCTTGGCTAGCGTGGGTATAGAGGTGGGGCGTTACAGGTAAGAAGGTACTGTTCTTTTGGAAATTCTGCAATTAAAGAATAATTATAGTTTTAATTACAATTTTAATCGTTATCTTTATATAAATTAATAAATGGTCCATACGAGGTCTAAAAATCATGAAGAAACAAGTGGGTTTGGATCGAATTGCAAAATAAAATCAAGGTTGGTAAAATCTCACTCGTTTGGATTGCTAGTATAATTTAAAAATGTTGGATTTAAATTATTGGTTGTTTGGATGAATTTATAAATTATTATCAATTGGATGTTATAATATATATATATATATATATATATATATATATATATATATATTGTGTATATACTAGTACTTGGACATAGGCCTGCCATTTGGAGCAGATGAGACCCTATGCGCCCAGCTTAATAGTGGATGACACTATAATATCGCGATGTCCCCCTCGAAGAGGGACTGGTATTTTTATGTTATCTTACATCTATGGATGCAGGGAAACAAGTTTGAGGGATCCAACTGGATTCCCCAAAATGTTAATTTTAATTTTATACATAATAATATATGATGTGTCAGAATAATCTGTTATAGATTATTGTTGTTTTTTGGATTATTGAATGTTATAGTACCATAAAATATTATTTTAAATTTGAAGGGATTAAAAAGAAGATTTTGAATATAAGAATATTTATATCGGAATTTGAATTATTTTAAAAGAAAAGGATTTGGATAAAACAAATTGAAAATGGGTTGTACTTAACTATGCGTAAAATATTTTAAATAGAGATTTTAAAATAATTATAAAAAGATTTTTAAAAATAGATTTCAAATGATATTTCCGGAAAGAATGGGGAAAGAAGTTAAAAATCAATATTTAAAATAGAGGTGTAAAATAAATGGAATTTATAAAGAAATGGATTTATAAGAAATGGAGCTTTATAACTGAGATTACTTTTATAAATAAGAAAAATCCAAGTGAAATTATAAATTTATAAACGATGTTTATAAATAAGGAAAATGATAGCAGTTGCTAAATTGGGAATATAAAATTCATAGGGTGAGTTTATATTAGATTATGGAAACAGGGATAAGGAAAATAGTGATACTATTTTTAAAAAAAAGTGGAAACGGTTAGGAGAATCAAAATGAAATCAATGGGTTGTGAATAAAGAGGAATTTATAAATTGAATTAGTTATTGCGATTTTGAAAATATACTTTTATTTTAAAAAGTTAAGTCAATTTTAAAAAGGCAAGTTTTATTTATCAAACTGTATAACTTTGAACTAGTAGAATTGAAGTACATCGAAATGTGAATTTTTCAAATACTTAGTAGTTATTTTAATAAATTGTAATTTTTGAATCAACTTTGAAAATTGATTCGTTATCTAAAAATGAGTTATTGACGTTTACAAAATTGTTTTAGATATATTAAATAATGACTTGAACAAGTTTTAAAAACATAAATTATTTTTCTTTTAAATGCTTATCTTATATATATAGAGATTGAAGTGACTGAAGTTTTATTTATAAATTCTCTCGAGATTCATAAATTGGTCTTATAAATGAAACTTTGGATATTTAAGGAAATTCCAAAGTGTTTAAATACAGAACTTCGGAAAGTGAATTAAAATCCATAAGAAGTTGTAAATGGATAACAAGAATTTAAATGTGTATAATTGACTTTGGAGAATGAAAAGGAATTAATATAAATTTTCGAAAATGTAGGAGATAAGCTAAGAAAATTCCTAAGTTTGGATACTTGAAATGATTTTGGAAAATGGACTTAGGATATTTTCCTATGTGTTGAATGGAAGGTTTTGGGAATATTTAGTGACGAAGGGCTTATATTGAGATATTTTTCCTAAGTAATGGATTATAAATCGAAAATTGGAAATAATTCACTAAGTGTTGAAGTAAGATACATGTCGAAATTTCCTGTTATAAATATAAGCATTCAAATGGTTTTTAAATATTGAAATATCAAAGAAGATTGAAGATATATGTTTAAATATATATTTTTGAAATGAATGTTTTGAAAATTTTATAATATGGACAAAGTGACTTGTTATGCATATTTTATTGATAGTTAAATAACCGATTATCAATATTGGCATATTTTGTTAATCGTTTCGAAGAGACCAGGATCGAATTTATTCATCCAAAAACCAATTAATCCGGTATGAACGTTACGAATGAATACCGTGAAGATGATGAAGACGGTGATTCGGTTTGTTCAGACCCAGGACAACTTGTATGGATAAATGTTATCAAAACATCGTCATTGGAGGACCATGAGTACTCTAAGTGAAATCGTTTCATGAAAGGTAACGTTTACCTCAAGCCTCATCAACCAGGAATGCATGAAACATGGGAAATGCAGCAAGGCTATGTGGTCGCACCTAATTAGAGTATGTTATCACTTTTCTAGATGTCCTCGAAAATATATAAATTATGGATATGGTTTTGGATGAGAACGCGAGTGCTCGACTTTTAAGGGTGGGAACACCTGCGAAGATAACGTATTCTTTCTATAGAGATTAGCGGTAGGCCGGTCTTGTGTAGCAGGGGATCTCGATGAGGTCCTCGGTACATTTTTCTGGAGGTGCACTGTGATGGGCGGTACACCATTGGCTCAATCACTATATAGGATCCATTATCCAATACGAGCCTTTAAGGTTTTGGTTGCAGAGCCAAGTATGCCAAAATTTAAATATTGTAACAATTTCAGCTATTTGAATAAGTATTTGTACTTAGAAACTATTATAATACTGAATGATTTTGATATAAAATATTTTGGTTATCGTAAGGTAAAAACCCTTCGTATTTATGTGTGGCGTAGCCTTACGAGATACGTTTGTTTTTCAAAGGATTTTGAAAAGAATAGTAATAATTATAATTGAGTATGTTTTCTCACGTCGGTTTTCCAGACTGCCTCGGGTGTTAGTTTATTATAATGCTTGGGTCTGACCGAGTATTACAGATTCAGGATAGAATGCTATGGAGCTCAAGAGACGAGCTGGAAGATAGAGACGTATCTCCATACTTAGTTTATTTTTCTACGTATGGGGAAAAGCTACAATAACTATCTAGGTTGATCTGTGGATTGTTGTACTCAGATGATTGTAAGTATATAAACTATTAAAGATTCTTTTGTATAAAATTTGTTATTATATATTATATTTTGTTCCGCTGCGATTGTGAGATTCTGTGTTGTTATTTATTTTCTTCAAACTTTTCCTTCTTCTTTACCGTAGTTATTCGCTCTTTCATACGATTTGGGTTGAACAAGAGTAAATTACGTTCAAATTAAAGAGTATGGAACTACGGGTCGCTACATTTGGTATCAGAGCTAAAGGTTAATCGCGAACCTTGGCTCTGGTGGGGATTACTCATTAGAGATAGGGTCAGTAGTACTCTAGAATGAGTGAGGTATTAATAGATATGAGCGCGTATTTGTTAGCTAATATAAAATTGTTTTATATTATGTCAATTTCTCTGTTGGGTGGCTTATAATTTCTATTCGAGTAGTGGGAAGCCACTAAATCGATAGGAGTTTCTAAAAACTTAAACACGGTAAACTAATATAGTATGGTTTTGAAATGGATAAGTGAGATAATTTTACCCAAACTATATTTTGATATAAAAGAGAATAATTTTCTGAAAATTATTATAGTGGCGTGTTTGATTGTTATTATATAATCAAAATAAGATTATAAAACCGGAAATGGGTATATATAACCAAAGGGAGATTGTATAAGTATGAATTATACAAATGAGTTGAAAATTTCAAATGGGTTAAAACCAGAATTTGGAAAATTAATTCCTGGAGATTTTTAGAAGTATTTTCCAAAGTGTTTGAAGATAAATAATAGTATTATTATTTTGGAGATATTTTTGATTTGGGAAGTGATATAGCATTGAACTTACTTCAGTCACTGGAAAATAATCCTAGTGATGACGGCGCAGGATCATCTGTATCCATTTTCGAGTTTCTAAGTGATGGATTGCTACCATAGTAAATTGATGCGGAGTTTTTAGAGAAAACAAGTGTTGTTTTGGAAAATTCCAAAAGGAAATTATTTTTGAATGGAACCAAGTGAATTTTGAAAATCCAAGAAAGTGGTTTGTTAAACCAAAAAGAGTATATATACACATTTTATTACAAAGTGATTTGAAATAAATACCGTGTGTTTAAAAATTCTAGAATCCTATGGAAGATGATATTTATAAGGAGCGAAGTGCAAAATTGAAGTTGGAATAAAATTTAAAGTGAGAAAATTAAAATGAGATTCAACTTAAGTTAAGGCGGATAAATTAAATTTTAGAAATTTAATTAACTAAATTTGAAATGAATTAATATAGTGTATAAATGAAATGGGAGTTAACTTAAGCGAAGTAATTAAAATATATAATGAAATTGAATGAATTAAAAATAAATTTGTTTGGAGTGAAATTTAATTTAAGTATGAATAACTCGAATATGGTTTTGAAATGTTGGTTAAAAGGAATTAGAACTTTAATAAAAAGGTGAATTGGATTTGAATTATATGGAATTGAATTAAATATGCAAATATGAATTATAAAGTGGCTATATAACTATAAGTTATAAAATTTGAATTGGATTAGAAATAATATCGAATTGAACTTAATATAAATTTAGAATTGTGAAATAATTATATAACAATAAGTTATAAATCATGTATGAAATAAAAATTTAAGTGAAAATTGGAATTATGAATAAATAAATCAAAATAACTTATAAAAATTGAAATAAATGGAATAAAAATATACTTAGTCTATTTACAAATGTATAATCTCGAGTTAAAAATAAAATGTGAATACATTTGGGTATAGAATTGATGGAAATGTGAAAAATAAGTTGTGTGACTTATAAAATTGAAAAGTGAAATAGAAAACCCAAAATAAAAATGGTGCAATATTTTAAAGTAAAGAAATAAAGTCCAAACTTGAATTTTAAAATGAAATTGAACTCAAGTAGATTAAATGGAGTGATTTTTGGAATAAAAACCTAATTATGAAATGGAAAATGGAATTAACTAACTAGATGGATTAGTTAGTAGATTGTATATTGGAATTGAAACTTGAGTTATAAGGAGAGTTCGACTTAATAGTCAGCAAATTAAATATATTTTGAAATGTCATGTAATAAAATAGAAATGGTTTGAAATAGAGATGGTTTAAGTTATAAATGTAACGGGCCGGGATTTTCGACCCTCAAAAATTGACATTAACACATCCATTGTATAAAATGTCGACCAGTCGACTTTCGAAAATACCAGTTCATTCGGTGTGAAGAAGAAATGCGTAGAAGAAAATAGAAACAACAACATAGAATCTCACAAGCACAGCGGAACAAAATATAATATATAATAACGGCTTTTCAATGCAAGAACTATACTGTTAATATACATACCATTATCATAGTACTATAATTCAATACATCAAATGGAAAGTTATAATATCTTGTCCTCACACAGCGGAAATATAACCAAGTACGGAGGTACGTCGCTGTCGTCCAGCTCGCCTCTTGAGTTCCATGGCATTCTAACCTGAATCAGTAATAGTCGGTCTGACCTAATCATTATAACAAAATAACACCCAAGTCAATCTGGAAAATCAGCACGAGCAAACACACTCAATTTGAATTATTAGAGCTATCAGATCCTTTGAAAAAAATAGAGGTATCTCGTAAGACCGCGTCACACATAAACACGGCGGGTTTTTCCCTTACAATTGCCAAAACATTTTACAAAAGATCCAATGATATTATAATAGCGTCTAAATAAAAATACTTATTCAAATAGCTGAAATTGTTACATTAATTAAATTCCAGCATACTAGGCTTTAAAAACAAAACTGTAAGCTCGTATTGGAGAATGGATTCCAACAAATGACTGGGCCATTGGGGTACCGTCCATCACAGTACACCATTAGAACAATGTACCGAGGACAACACCGGGATCCCCTGCTACATAAGACCGTCCTACCCTTAACCTAGATAGACAGAATATGTTATCACCACGGGTGTTCCCACCCTTAAAAATCGAGCACTTGATTTCTCATGCAAAACCATATCCATAATTTATATATTTCCGAGGTCATCTAGAAAAGTGATAACAACACTGGGATCCCCTGCTACACAAGATTGGCCCACCCCGAACCCGGATAGACCGAATATGTTATCACCCCGGATGTTCACACCCTTACTATAGAGGGCTCCTTACATGCACAACCATAATAGGTTTCCATGGACATCTATAAAAGTGATAACATACCCTAATTGGGTCGACTCACGTAGCATTGTTGCATCTTCCCTATTTTAGTCATTCCTAGTTGATGAGGCTCGAGGCTAAGCGTTACCTTTCAAAAACACAATTTTACTTAGAATGCTCATTGTCCTCTAATGATGATATTTAGATAACATTCGTCCATACAAGTGGTAATGGGTCTGGACAAATCGAGCACTACACCAGAAAAGACCTTAAGCAGTGTTGAAAAAACGCTACCAAAACTTTTAGTAGCTTTTTAAAGAATGATGCTACAGGTCGCGTAACTAAAAGTACGATTTTTTGTTGCGTTTTAATAAAAAATATTTTCGTATAATTGCGTTTTTTAGACGCTACTAATGGTTTTTCTACAGGGTTTACAAATCCCTACCAACACTAACATTTTTAGTTGCGTTTGTACTTGTATCATTCTTTGATTTTATGTAGCGTTTATTTTATGCAACTAAAAAACTTTTCTTTATATTTATTTTATGCCCTACAAATTCAGGTGTATTTTACATTTATTTCTGTAGCATTTTTAAAGCGCTACTAAAAGTTATTGGTTGTTTTGTAGCATACTTTAAATGCTATTATATAATGTTAATGGCTTATTTTATTTTCATCAACTAGTTATATAATAGTCATATTAAAATCAGCAACAATCGTATAATTGCCTTATTCAAACCAACATCCAATCAATTATATAATCATCATATTCAAATAATTGAGAACACGTTAATCACATAAGTATAATATCCTTAACCATTTAGATAACAGTTATTTGAAAAAATGAGCAAATTCACATACCACAAGCATTCATAAACAAGTTGACATAATTAGTACTAACAAATACCATAATACATATATCAATTGAAGTTATGTCCATTGTTACTGATGGTCTTACTTCAGAAAACCTAATTACTTGTAAACAAAGTTGATAATCAATAATAAGAATTTTCCATGAATTATCAAGTAACATTCAAAAAATATTAATTGATTATTATTCAAACATAGTATGACAAATACTTGAAATTGTTCCAGGTTTATCAGAAGGTATACTCAATGACAAGTGAAATTTTTTCCAAATCCACAAATTAGCTTTAGGCCAAATAAAACATAAATTATTTATAATGCAACAGCACTTAAGAGCTTAGCCATATTGGTTTCTAACTCAAACCACAGAATTATAATCTATGTAAGACACCTGGGCTTTGCTACAATTTAAACATTTTCTTATAACTACATATAATACTAACTATGTAAGATGCCAAGGCTTTGCTGCAATTTAAACATTTGCTTATAACAGCATATAAAATCAAATTTGAAGCGTGGTTGTGAAATCCGCTATTCCATTGCAATCATTCGCAAATCATTAAGCATTGTATGTCAATGATTTGCCCAAAAACATGTATATGTGCAAACATATGCATGCACACACAACCCATGCAATGGACCTGGAGTGTGAGCTAATTCTAAGTACATCATATTTGAGTGTATTCGAAACTAGAACATACTCAAAAAAATTCATATGTTAGAAACCCACAAAGTTACATTCATAAGATACTATGTTTAAAACTATATCCTATAAAACCTTAGGATATTTGAAATCAAATGCACAAAGCATTTATGTTTTAAACTAGATATAGAAAATTGACACTTTTAACTTATATACATAAGAGATTTGATACATTTAGCATGCATACATATATTTGAATCCGAATATATATATATATATATATATATATATATATATATATTTAATTAGGGAATTTCACTAGAAGGACAAACTTGGAGTCCAATTAGTTTCTAGGATACACATCTGAAAAAATTAATTTCAAGGCCAAAGTCAACAGAATAATTACTTTTAAGGACAAAGTCAGCAGCCCAATTACTTTCTAGGATATAATTTCATAGGTTTTTGGGCCATAGAAACTAATTATTTTGCATTTTGTCTTTAAAAATAATTATTTCAGTTATGTGTCCTACAATCTAATTGCACTTGCTAAAGAGACCCTTATGGCTAATTTCCACTGTTTGATGACTGTCAACTTCATACATTCAAAGTATTGATAAGAAGCCCAATCCAATTTTTGAAATCACGTATATTTGAGACAGTAATTTTATACTTCTAATAAGCCATTTATATTTGAATCCATTTAAACTTTTGTTAAACTTAGTTACCTTAGTTATATTTTTATAAAACTTGGTTAATTTTTATAAAAACTTATTTAATTTCTTATTGTAGTATGACAAGCTTTTAAATAACATCTAATTCGTACAGCAAGAGATGGTAGAACTGTTCCTCACTCATACCACATTTGTTTTGCCATTAATAATGGAAATAATATGAATGTATTGAAAAATAGCAAAAATTACAAGACATAATAAGGTGAAGGTAAATGTGTTATTATGTACCTATAGAAGATAAAGAATAAGAGAAAGAAGAAGACGAACTTGAAGGTGTTTCATAACTTTAAAGAATTAAAAAAATTCAAGGAAATAGTAGCTAGTGCAAGCGCCTCTCCTATTTGAGCAGCTGCATCATTAGTTAGGCCAAAGCCATTAAAGAACTCATGATGAGCTTTAAATAATGAATTACACAAGTTATGATTAGGTATAAATATTGAAATTTGCAAATGTTGTACGATATCAAATGTTAAAATGATATATACCTTAATAATAAGCTTATTAAAGTAGTTGTAAATCAATTTGCATAAACAATATCCCTTAACTCTATAAGCACAAGAATAACATTGACAAAGTATCCATCAAAGTAGTAGGAAACCACAACATGTAGCCATGTAGGAATGTATAGCCATAATACTTAATATCATTCTCTATAGTCCAAATCATTTCAACAAAATAAGCAAGTTTAACACAAATGAAGAATAAGACGATATATAAAAAGGGATGCATTATTAGTTTCGCCTTTCCATACCTGCAGAATTAACAGCAAGCAACAATTAATGGAAACATGGGCAAGAATGACTGAGAAGTGTTTTTAGTTCCTTATACTTTGCCAAAAAATGCAGTTTTTTGTATGCCATTCATACTTTGCCCTCATTTTTAAATATATCATTGATAAGTGACTACTATATATTAAACTTAATATATGTGAGAATGAATACAAAGAACGTCTTAATTATCCAGCAAAAATGGCTATCAAATTCCTAATGAGGCACTTTTATATGTTATTGACATAAAAAATGACACCAAACCATTAAGCAGCATATATAATGGTAGTATATATGTGTATTGTGTGTATATGTACACATACAGAAAAATATATCGGTGCCTAATCTGAAGTATTTAAGATTTTTGTAGACAAAACACATATTTATTGTTTATCCTGTAAAATTAATTTTGCAACTAGCAAACTGTCATAAAAAATGAGTTGCTTAAAGCAGCTAAAACTGTAAGTTGTTGCATTATAAAAGACCTTAGTTATATACTGTATTTTGTTAGGAAGAACCTATATTTCTCCACCAAAGATTATGTATATTAACAAGCATTTCCCTCATTACCCATAGCACATATCCAGAAGGAACTGAAAACCTAGAACATTATAGAGAAGTTTATACAATATACTGTTATAAGGCATATTGGACCATATAGAACAGTTTATACAATATCCAATAGGATGTTTTCAAGGGTGCCTCGGTTATGTTTTTTACCAGCATAAGATTTATGTTTCATATATTTTGAGACCTAACCTCCTTAATTATTAGCGATTTATGCTTCTACTACCTAATATCCGACATAAATAATCTTATTTTCTCCTAGTAACATGCAAGGTGTACATTGAGAAGATGCAATATCACACCTGGACATAATCAATCCCAAGTTCTTGAGCCAAACTCTCTTTTTTCTCCTTGCTAGCGTACTAATTCTCCTAAAAACTTTCGTATAGTTTCTACAAACAAATAATAAGGTTGATCATAAACTATTTCTTTTACTAGCTCGAGATCTTGAACCTGATTTTTGTCCAATGTTCATTGAAAATTCACAAATAAAAAAGAGTAAATCAAATAGAAGAAATAATATCATAACGCAATTTGTCACAAAGGAAGGGGGATGGAATAAATTTCATAGGTGTAATGTAGTCCTATGATGGTAGTTAAATGCAAAATGGTAAGAAAGCGAATTTCTTGTTCTACAAGCATAAAATAAAAGGAGCAAGTGTAAAAAATTTCGAGCAATGCCTAATGTAGAATTTAAAACTAAAAATGAAGAAATGGTGGAAAAACCTGAAACTGATATATTGAAGTCGTAATGTAATGATAACTTCGAGATCAACATACTGTTCATCTTAAGTTTTGTATAATGTCAAAAAATATTGTATGTAGCTATGAATTTGACCCCTTCAAACGCTTGTTTCACTTAAATTCCATATAATAACACATCAAAAATATCAACAACTAAGTTCATTAGCATAACTCAAATCCAATTATTTAATATATGACATCGGCACATGGCTTTTAAAATAACAAGAGAAATGTCAAAAAATGATTAAAGTATATGTAATTTAAAAGGAAAATTGTTTTACTACCACACATTGAAAACACAATAATCATGATAAAGAAACATGTTTTCATATCTATAATTGAACTTAGGAAATCCATAGGCTGCATTTAAAGAAGAAAATAAATTTGCAACTAAAATAGCTAAAAAAACTCACCTCAAACACGATTCAAATACTTTTGCGAAATTATTGATGATATTTCCTTCTAAATATGTTGATCGATCTTTCTTCATCTCAAAACACTCTTCTTACCTTAGCCTGGCATGCATGAGTGCCACCTGTGTTAATGTCTGTAGCTATGAAAGTAACATAGTATTTGCTGGACAACCAGCCTGCTTATTATACATGATAACCCAATAAAGTTTTAGCTTTGGGATAACTTGCAAAGACTAGTATAAAAGAGTTGCAACAATATATAAATTCTATGAAGTGTAACAATAATAAGGCTTATGCTGAATCTGAACAATGTTAAGCTCCAAATAATAGGTAATTGCGATTAAACGTTCAACATATCAGATTATGGTTTGTTAATTTGAATTCTTATGAAAGGTGAAATTTCAGGATTTTGGCATGTTGTACTAGTATCTGAATTCATGTTGAAATCAAAATGAATAATAATAGCAAAGAACTGGAGGTAAATAGTAGTGGAAACTACAACCTCATTTGTGCCAAAGACTCAAAATAGATGGTTAATTTTACAACCTGATCCATTGATTGAGGAACGGTATAAAGCGACCAAAAGTAAGTAGAACATCAATATAGTGCAAATTAAATAGATAGACAATAACTAAGCACCAATATTTGCAGATATAAATAAGAATTCAATGCGGGTATAAGCAATTCCACCTATTTAGTTATTGACAGAACTTGATTGATCAGATATTAAGATGAGACAAATAAATGACTTCTGCCTGTTAAACCATTATATGGTCACAGACATTAGCACTAATAAAATATACTTGCCTCGTGCAATACTTTTGTGATATCTCAAAAATTTCTAGGTAAATAAATAATGTAATAATCATTTATAATAATATAAGATTTATTCTTTTCCTAGATAAATAAAATTAGTATTAATTTAAACATATATATAAGTAGTTTTAAAAGAGAATTTGAATTTGAATTAAAAATAAATCGAGTTTAAAATAATATCTATATATGATTTGTTTATAACATTCTCATTAAAAGATTTTATAAGAGATATATTAAACTAGTATAATTATTTCTAAATGTATGACAGGAATTTTTATCATTTTCTTTTAAATTATATATTGATTAATAAAAAAAATAGTTTAAATATTTATACCCTTAAGATATTTTTATTAAGTGAAAACTAGCCATCAGGGCCTCTTTAGCAAGTGCAATTAGTTTCTAGGACACGCAACTGAAATAATTACTTTTAAGGACAAAATAAAAAATAATTAGTTTCTAAGGCCTAAAAGCCTATGAAATTATGTCCTCGAAAGTAATTGGAATGCTGACTTTATCTTTAAAAGTAATTATTCTGCTAACTTTGGCCTTGAAATTAATTTCTATGGATGTATGTCCTAGAAACTAATTGGACTGTAAAGTTTGTCCTTCTAGTGAAATGCCCCTTTTATTAATATAAAACAAGATTAAAATGTAATATTAATATAATAAGTATATATTAAAAACCTATTAATAAAATGAAATTACAAGTGTTAAAAAAATATGCATGCATAATTACAAATGTAAGGATTTATATATAAGAATTACAAGTGTAAGCCAAGGATTATCTAATTACAAGTGTAAACTAAATGGTACAAGTGTCTAAATTTGTAGTTTCTTTTTAATAAAGGGATAAAACTAAGTTATATAATCCTCTTCATTTTTCTCTATCATTTCTTTTAACAATTCTTTTCCTAAAACAAAACTAAGAAAAACAGATCAAAAACTAAAGCCTGTATTATAAACCAGAAAAAAAATAACATAGCCAAAAAATCAACAGAAATCACAATCTGGTAACCAAACAAGCTTCAGCTCTCACAATTTAGTTCAGATCACAAGCAAGCTAACAATTCCAGATGCCAGATCAAAGTAAAATAAAAGCAATTCCTGAATCTCTAAGCAGGTGAGTAATCCTTTTTCTTTAAAATGCTTTAATCTGGTTGAATCTTTGATGCATGTGAAAATCTATGAAATGATATAATGAAAGATGATCCACATGGATGTTTTGTTATTTAAACTACTCTGTATATAAATATGAAAGCCTGTGCATTTCTGGAAATGAATATGCTTATATGTTCTTTGTTTGAACTACAGGCTTTAATCCACTAAATAAATCCAAATTTTCTCTTCATAAAACTAAAATTAGGATAAGATTGGGTTTGTAGAAAAAAATCAAGTTCCAGAATTTTTAAACCAAGGCCCTGTCCCTCTGATGTATGTGATCTAATAGCTGAAGTAATGTTGATGCATGAATGAATTCAGATGTATGTACGTATATATAAATGCCATGTATATCTGTGAGTATATATATGTACACCTCTGTTGAGTTCCCAGTTTCAAGCTCAACATATATAAAATTCATATCTCCTCGTATGATCCAAATTAAGTCTTGATATTTGAAGCACAGGCATTTGTATTTACCTGATTCTTTTTTTTAAATTGGTTTCAAATAAGATTGTTTAAATTTTTTGGAAAAAGGGAAATATACAGAGAGAGTTGAATTTATCATAAAAATCAACTTGCATGATTTCATGCATTACCTATATAATCATGTTTGAAGATGAAAACTATGAATTTTAATGTTAGATTATGACTTTTAAGATGGTAATTCGAGAAGAATTTTGAGTTCAACGCGCTTTGGGTTTCTTCCTTTCTTTGATGATCGGTGTAGTTTGGGCGGTCGGGACCACTGCTGTAGCTAGCGTGGGGATAGACGAGTTTGGCAATAATGGAAGGTGAATTTTTAATTCACCATGGCAGCGGCGTAGGGACATAATAGGGTTTTAGGAACTTTGTCAATGTCAAGGTCGAGGCATTTGCAAAGTCATGGATGATCTGGAGGCTATCGGTGGTTGGGGAAAATAAGTAGATGAGCAAGGCGAAGCTTCGGATGTTGGGTCATGGCTTCAGGTGGGTGGTGACGGAGGCATGGGGTAGGAATAGGTGATCGTTTTTTTTACTAAGGCTAGTGATTTATATTGTTTTCGATTCCGAGCATTTTTGTGCAATCTCGATGATCGAGCCATATTAGCACGTCGACGTAGACCTGTTGGAGGTAGCGGTGTTGTTCGAAGCGACGGCGTGGGGTTATGCATGTGCACAGGGATCAGTGTTTTCTGCGTACTTGGATCTGAGGGAAGAAAAAGATAGGAGGGGGAAAGGAAGAAGATTGGTTCCAAATTGTCCGTGTATTAGCCGAGGTGTCGCTCGAAGTAACATTGGATTGGTTTCGGGTTGTTGGTATTATAATTTTGAAGTATGGGAGGTAAATGTTATCAGGTTTAAGCAAGCTGACCAAAGGTTTAAAATATATAGAAATTAACAAAGTTCATGGCAAAGTAAATTCTATAACAAGTTTTTTAAAGTTTTAAATGCTTAAAGATTGTTTGTTTAAAATAATTATAAAATAGGTTAATTTCTAAAGATTTCAAAAGTGATTAATTTGAAATCAAATTAAGGATTAATTATTTAAGGATAGTTAAATGGTTAATCTAATCAGTTAAGGGAGTAATTAATCAATTTATTAAGATAATAAATTAATTGGTTAATTAAATTGTATAATCAATTTTAAAGATTGATTTATTAATATGGTAAATTATTTAGGTAATTAAAAGATGATTAATTTGTTTAAAAGTTGAATTCTTAATGTAAGTAATTAATGATAATTACTTAAAAAAATTAGTATAATTGCTTAATGTCATTAATTATGGAGGGTAATTAATGGGTAATTACTAAATATGATTTATTTAATAATAATTACTTAATGAGGTATTTAAGGATTAGTTACTTAGCGTAATTAATTAAAGGATTGATTAATTAAGGTAATTAATTAAAAGTTTAGTTAATTAATGAATGAGATTAAGTAAAGGATAATTAATCAAGGGAAGTGATTAAAATAAAATTAATTAATTTAATTAATTAAGGGTTAAAGTGATTAATTATAGTTCACTAATTAAGATGGTAATTAAAGGTTAATTAGTGTGATTGGTTTAAGGATAATCAATTTGTGTGATTATTTTAGGGCTAATTACTTAATGTAATTAAAGGGTAATTAATCGAGGATGATTAATTAAGTTAATAATTAAAGGATCATTTATCAATTTATTATAATTAAGTAATGTTAAGTAAGCAGGATTTAAAAAGTGATTGATGTAATTAATTTAATTTATTTAAATTAATTAGAAATGGCGTGGCCAATTAATCTTTCTTATAGATGAATGGACGATATTGAATGCTTTAGATTAGTGATATCTCCGATATGAGATTTATGATGCCATGTGAGACGATATGTTGGGTTGAATTGTGATAATATGGTTATCTATCAATGATAAATTGTTGTATAAAAGTGACATCCTGTATTTAAAATTTGAATCGTTTTTACTTGAATGACTTGAGTTATGATGACGTTGGATTCGAAGGGACCGGGGTCGGGTACCAATACATACTCGAAACCACTTCGATTCTTTATAGATTTGGTATGTGAAACCAATAAGCTGGAATGGGATAAATTTAAATAACTGGACCATTTAAACTAAGTAAAAGTACTTAGGGATCGATTTGTGTATACAAGTGTTGGCTATAACAAGTTGTAAATTTGCAATGAAGTATGAGTAATCCCGGGTATATAAATAAGTTTTATTTTGTTGTATTGTATGTTAGATGGGTTTTACTCACGCTGGTTTCCAGCCTGACTCGGGTGTTACTTTGATGTAATGCTCAGGTCAGATTAAGTATTGCAGATTTTCAGGTAAGGACGTTCTGGAGCTCAGGTGGTGAGCTGGATGGCAGGAATATAGAGTATTCCGTTGTGACATATTTATTATCTGGGACATGTTGGGTTTTAACTGCCCAGTGTTTGTGTAAATGTTGTAACCCAGACGTATTAATGTTAATTAACTGATACAGTTTTCCTTTGTGTAACTGTTATTTTATTTGATATTATTTTTTGATCGCTGCGAATGTGAGATTCTGTGTCTCATTTCTGTTTCTTCTTCTATCTCTTTTCTTCTTTTCCTAACTATCTGGAATTTTCGGGATCGAAAATTCTTGGTTGTTACATTTGGTATCAGAGCGAGGCTAAGCGAGAACCTTAGCTCTGGAGGGTTACTCATCAAGGATAGGGTAAGTAGTACTCTAGAATGAGTTAAGTGTAATATAGATGAGTGAGCGTACTTGTTATTTTCTTATAAAAATGATTTTTAAATAAGTTTATATTTTGAATATATATAAAGCAATAGTTTTCCAGTATATAAAGAAATTGGTTGTTGAGTATTGGAATTAAATAATGAGAATTAAGTGGTAATAGTAATACAACCAAATTTAAATTAAATGAAGATAAGTTTGAAATGCATCCAAACTGAAACTAAAATCCGAAATTTGTATAAGTGGTTTCAGAATAAGATAATAGTGAAATGGATATCAAGATATGATAATCTTGGTTATTATCATAAATGACTGATTTATTAATGATATGTGTGTTAATGAGTACGTGAAATGAAATGTTTTAAGGAAGTAAAACATTTAGGTAAGTACGACTTATAAATTGGAACTAAAGGTGATCTAAATTGTGAAGCTTTAAATCTAGGTCCAGAAATTTGAAAATTGTTTCAAAATGATAAAGAAATAATAAATAATATTATTTAAAGTATTTGAATGAAAGGGCCCTACTTCAAACAAGATTTGTTTGAAAAGTTAAAGGAATTTGTTTTGAAATAAAACCAAGGTGGTTTAACATTTAAGTGTAACTTGATGTGCAAAGGAAATAAATATGTATATGAGGGATATACATAATAGGAAAGATTATTTGAAATAAACTGTAAGTGTTGAGCGATCAGATGGATATAGCTACGGATAATATGTGTACATCATATGGGTTTGAATGAAATTGATATTGGAGATTTGTGGACAAGAAATATGAAATGATTTTCGAAATGAAAGGTATATTTTGAGAAAATATGATGAAATAAAGTGGAAATTGGATATTTCTATGGTAGAAATTTACTTTATGGAAGTAAGTAATATGGTAAGTGACTTTATAGAGTAATCAAGCTTGAATATTAATTTGGCATAAAAAAAGTTATATATATAATTGATAAACTCCCATTGTTGAATCTATAGCCAGAAGAAAAGGATTATTTAAAAGTTAAAAAGGGAATTTATACAAGTATGAAGTGAACAAAAGATTTTCAAAGTTATATATATATATATATATATATATATATATATGAAGAATCTTATGAGAATAATTTTGGAGAAAATGTTTTTGGAACCTATGGATTTTGAAAGGCTTTTGATTTATGGAGAAAAATCAATTTTGGAAATTTGAAAAGCCTAGTTGAGAATTATCGATTTTGGGATAATTGATTTTGAGAAAAGGATATTTATATGGGATTCATACTAGGTGTATGATTTGGAAGATACTACATGTGTATAGTATAAAGTGTTTTGAAAATGGCTTTGGAGAAAAAGGCGCTCTTGAAATGAACTTCTTAGGTGTACCATAGGTTGGTACTGCCTTGACCCTCAAAGGGGGTAGGTTCTAAAGTGGATCCTGTAAGGAAGTCCAGACAAACTGAAGTTCCTAAGGATAATTGGGTAGCGAACGTCGAGGGCGTTGATGCCTACAGAGGCATTTGGGTTATGTTGTGACGATAATGTAACTCGATGTCGTTGTGATCTACTATGGACCATAGAGGAAATCGCGTGGAGGTGAGTGTCAATAGTCTACGTTTGATTTTGCTGGGAAGGCAACGTAATATTGGTATACTGCAATCTATGGTCGAGTGGAGTGGAGAAGTTTCATTTTTTTGGCAGCGATATTCGAGGGCGCTGATGCCTACAGTTATATGGGTTTTTGCTGTTATAGCAATGTAACCCCAGATGCAGCTGCGATCTGCAGCGGTTTCCATGGCGTAATCGAGGGACATGGAGTGCCTACAGTTATCTATGGATTTTTCCGGGATGGCAACGTAACCATCAGGTTAATTACGACCATAGATGGGGGTGATGATTTCCAGAGCATTCTCACCAAAGATGTTTCCTCTATTTTAAAAAATGTTTTCTATATTTTTCAATAAAAAATTTTGCAAGTATTTTCACTGGGTGTTGAAAATGGGTCTGCTAAGAACTTATAGATTTTCAGTCGTACGCCTGATCAACGATGACTGAATTTCTACGAGAACAAGGATGGACTGGTTGAAACATCGAGTTATAAAAAGTATTTTTATAAAAACTATTTTATAATATTATGTTGATTTTAAAAGTGTTTTAAAAATGATCAAAGAAAATTTAGCTGATATTAAGCATTGTATAAATTCTGGCTTCGTTCCTTTTCAAGAACGAAAAGATTCTAAGGGGAAAGGAATGTGATATTCCCAGAAATTTCTAGGTAAATAAATAATGTAATAATCATTTATAATAATATAAGGTTTATTCTTTTCCTAGACAAGTAAAATTAGTATTAATTTGAACATATATATAAGTAGTTCTAAAAGAGAATTTGAATTTGAATTCAAATATAACATTTTAAAAATAAATTGAGTTTAAAATAATATGTATATATGATTTGTTTATAATATTCTCTTTAAAAGATTTTATAAAATATATATTAAACTAGTATAATTATTTCTAAATATATGATTGGAATTTTTATCTTTTTATTTTAAATTATATATTGATTAATAAAAAGAAAGTTTAAATATTAATATCCTTAAGATATTTTTATTAACATAAAAATAAATTAAAATGTAATATTAATATAATAAATATATATTAAAAACCCCTTAATAAAATGAAATTACAAGTGTTATAAAAATATGCATACATAATTACAAATGTAAGGATTCATATACAAGAATTACGAGTGTAAGCCAAGGATTATCTAATTACAAGTGTAAACTAAATGGTACAAGTGTCTAAATTTGTATTTTATTTTTAATAAATGGATAAAACTAAGTTATATAATCCTCTTCATTTTTCTCTATCATTTCTTTTAACAATTCATTTCCTAAAACAAAACTAAGAAAAACAGATTGTTAACCCCGCCTCGGCCGTGGCTCACCGATCCAGAATAATGAGCGAGCTAATGTTCTGCCGATTTAACAAGGGGAGACCGACCTAAGGCTTCAAAGGGAGACCGACCTAAGACCTAAGAGAGGTGCCGATCTAACACTTTAACAAGGTCGCCGACTTAACCACCTTAATAAGGTTACTGACCTAACAGGTTAGAGGGGCATGCCGACCTAAAGCTTTAACATGGATGCCGATTTAACGCCTTGACAAGGTTACCGACCTAAAATGCAGCCGACCTATGACCAATGTTAGGCCGGACATGAATTGAGCAAAGGAAGTCAATGCCGCTGCAGGGCACAGTGATCTCTTAGCTCGTACACGACCTTGGACTCATCAGTTGTGTCGCAACTTACGACTTACCAGACTAACTCGGCCGCGACCTAAAAGCCACTGAATGAAGAACCCGATGCCGTGTTACTAGGAAGGAGAGGAGTTAGCTCGGAGGCAACTTGGGACTTGAACGAAAATGCCTCTGTGAAGCCCGGGCTCGCTTTAAACCGGTTGCAACTAGTTAAGTCGTCCACGACCCAACTTAAGTCGGTCGCGACTTGCGGCCTAAGGGAAAAATTTGCCTATAAATACATGACTATATCCAACATTCAAGGGACTTTTGGCCAATCGTTTCAAGCGCCAATACTCAGCCGAATTCTCAACTCACCCGACACTTCAAGTTCGAAAGACATCTCAACTAACTTCAAGGGAAAATCTAACGCAATCTACATGGATTCGAAGAATTCTTCTCTACCAAAGTTATAGCTGTTTGTCTCGTCGTAATTGTAATTGAAGATTGTTGTAAAGTTGTAATCGGTTTAGCAATAAAGAGAATTAAAGTGGACCTAGGCTTGCCTTGAGCCGAACCACTATAAAATCGTTGTTATTCACTGCTTTTTCTGTGACCTTCTGCTTATACTCTGTTCCCGAATCATCGGGTGGTGCTTTCACAACTACACTTTATACACCGGGGTGTTAGCGTTCAAATTTTAGCGTTAACATTTTTGGTGCTTTCACCGAGAATCGAACTCAGGAGTATTATCATCATTGCTCCACGAAAGTTTGTTGAAGTAACCTCTCTGAAGACTAGAAGTTTATCTGAAATCATGGCTCCGGGGAGAAGGAGTAGATCTGTTAGATCTGGAAATGTTCAAGAGGGAACCTCCGCTTCCCCAGTACCCAATCAAGCCACTCCACCTGTTGGAGTTACAAAAGCGGAGTTGGATGCTGTAATCTTAGGGCTGAACCACCAGATAAATGCCCAAAGTGCACAATTGGAGGCTCAGAACGCCCAAAATGCTCTAATTTTGAATAAGTTGAATGACTTGTTGGAGTAAACCGTCAACCAACGGGTAATGGAAGGAACTTTGCTGGCAACATTCATGAGGATGAAGAAAGAAACATTCCGGAGAGGGCTGCCAGCCCCTTTGAGCGGACATTTCCTGAAGTTGGTGGATCTAAAGCTCGAAATGATGAGGGGTATCTTTTTGAAATGGTTCGACAAATCATGAAAGAAAGCATGCAAAGGAATGAAGATGAGAAGGAATGGGGTTTCGCTCCAAGTAAAACCCCGTTTACCGAAAGAATCTTAAAGGCTGAGTTCCCAAGGAAGTTCGTCCCTCCAACTATCCCAACTTACAAAGGAACAAGTGATCCGAACGAATTCTTGTATAAGTATGATTGGCACATGACAGGTGCCAGAGCTTCTGATGAAATAAAGTGTCGATATTTTCCTGTATATTTGGAAGGTGTAGCTCTGCTTTGGTTCACCAAGCTACCAATTCGGTCTATAGATCAGTTTTTTGACCTAACCAGGAAATTCAAGGAGCAGTTCATACTATACGCTTCAAAAGACAAAGATATCATGTCGTTGTCGAGTTTAGAACAGAATCCAGGGGTGACTATCAGATCTTTCTTGAATCGCTTTAATATAGCGCTGGCCGAGGTAGACAATGCAGAACCACGGATGATCTTGACCTATCTGATGAGGGCCATCGACAAGTCGAGCGAATTTGGAAAATGGCTTAACATGAAGGAACCAAATTCCCTTGAAAAATTCTACAAGAAAGCAGATGAGTTCATACGCCTGGAAAGCCATCCTGTACCGGTAAAGGCAGCATTGGGAAAAGCTGAAGATAACGTTGTTGCTCCACGCAAGAATGAATCTGTAGGACAGAAAAGGGAAAATAACGATGGGAAGAAACAGAAAAATCTGAAGAAGCCTCGTTCCTTCAAGCCATCGGAATATACCCCTTTATCAGATACGCCGGAGCGTATTTACCTTGCCACTAAAGATTCTGTTGATTATCCTAAACCTCCCGTTCTGAGAACCGGGAAAAAAGCTGTACAAAGCGGAAAGTTTTGCCGCTTCCATAATCAACCCGGTCATGATACCGATGAATGCCGCCAACTGAAAATTTTGATTGAAGAATTGATAAGGGAAAACAAGCTGCAGCAATTTGTGGAAAAGAATAGCAACAATCCCGCTTCGACTAGTCAGGGGCAACGAGCTCCTGCTCATCAACCCAGGACAAGTGAGAAGACTGCAGGGCATGAATCCGGAAGGCCTGTTATCAATGTCATTACGGGAGGACCTCACCCAGCAGGCAGGAGCTGGGGTGAGATGGAAAGGTATACCCGAGCTTTGAAGTATGTACCGGCCGAGGAAGATGTATTTGTTTTGGAAGGTGCTATGCCCCTGAAGCAACAAAAAACTTTCAATGATGATATTGTGTTCAGAGCCAGGGATTCCACAGGTATTGAAGCTCCTACCTTGGATCCCTTAGTCATCTCAGCTGGTATCGGGCCAGCTATTGTCAGAAGAGTTCTCATCGATTGTGGCGCATCCTGCAATATCCTCTTCAAGAAAACATTCGACCAAATGAAGATCCCTATGGCTGATGTGCAAGCATCATCGTAGAAAATCGCTGGCTTCACTGGGGAGCCAAAACAGCCGATAGGAATCGTTGATTTGCTTGTAGAACTTGGAGAGGGAGAAAGAAAAGTGGTCCGCAAGCAAACTTTTGTGATTGTTGACGAGTTTTCTGCTTATAATGCTTTCCTTGGCTGTCCAACTCTCGCAGCATTCAAAGCTGTTCTGGCCCCATGGTGCCTCACCATTAAATTTCCAACAGATAATGGAGTGGGAGTTATAAAAGGGGATCAAAATGCTGGGCGCGAGTGTTATCTGACAGAGCTACGAGAAACAAGGAAAAGAGAGATGGGAAAGTTTGCGGCAACCCCAGTCCGTATCAAAGAACCAGCCTTGTAGCAATTACAGGGCGGACCCTGCACTGGCGAGCACAGCGGAGCACGGAAAGAGATGGATCCTAGGAAAGCCAGTGCAGGGGAGAATAGAGTGGTACCAGTGGAAACGACAATACCAGTACCTGTTGACCCAAAGGACCCAAACAAGGTGTTGAATGTGGGTTCACAACTTAATGTGTCAATTCAGAATATCCTAATATCTTTTTTAAAGGCAAATTTGGATGTTTTTGCTTGGACTCATGCCGATATGTGCGGAATATCCCCAGAAGTTGCAGTACACGCTCTGAATATTGATCCAAAATTTACACCTGTGAAGCAGAAAAGGAGAACTCAAGGTCCAGAAAGGTCAGCAGCGTTAAAAGAAGAGGTTGATCGGCTCATGGAGAATAACTTTATCAAAGAATCTACCTATCCGAATTGGGTTTCAAATCCAGTGCTGGTTAAGAAAGCCAACGGAAAATGGAGAGTGTGCATCGATTTTTCAGATCTAAACAAGGCCTGCCCCAAAGACTGCTTCCCATTACCCAGGATCGATCAACTGGTAGACGGAACAGCGGGACACGAATTGTTATCTTTTATGGATGCCTACTCTGGATATAACCAGATCATGATGCATGAGCCAGATCAGGAGGACACGAGCTTTATCACCGACGTTGGTCTTTACTGCTACAGAGTTATGCCCTTCGGGCTGAAGAATGCAGGGGCAACATACCAAAGACTTGTTAATGCTATGTTCAAATCGCAATTAGGCAAGACTATGGAAGTCTACGTCGATGACATGTTAGTAAAGTCTAAGAAAGCAGTGGATCACATAGAACACTTAGCAGACATGTTCACAGTCCTCCGAAAATACGGAATGAAGCTCAACCCTTTAAAATGTTCATTTGGAGTGGAATCCGGAAAGTTTTTAGGTTTCATCGTGAGCGCTAGGGGCATTGAGGCTAGTCCAGCTCAAATTACAGCCTTAAAGGAAGTCAAAGCTCCTAGAACGAAGAGGGAATTGCAAAGTCTCAATGGAAAAGTCGCCGCCTTGAGTCGGTTCATTTCCAAAGCCACAGATAAATGCATCCCATTCTTTGACGCCCTAAAGAAAGGAAAGAAAAACTTCGATTGGACTCCCGAATGCCAAAAAGCCTTTGATGAATTGATTCGCCATATGGAAACGCCTCCAATACTTTCTAGGCCTGGTGATGGCGAGGATCTTCTTATATACTTGGCAGTATCATCTCATGCTTTAAGTGCAGCGCTGATACGAGAAGACAAGAGGATTCAACATCCAGTTTACTATATCAGCAAAAGACTCACTGGGGCAGAGATGAATTACTCTAAGTTGGAAAAACTCGCCTATTGCCTACTAATTGCATCCAGGAAGTTGAGGCAATATTTCCAAGCTCATCCTATCAGAGTCCTCACTGATCAACCTTTAAAGCAAGTCCTGTTTCGCCCTGAGACTTCGGGTCGTCTTCTAAAGTGGAATATTGAACTCAGTCAATATGACATCACTTATCATCCCCGAAAAGCAATTAACGGACAAGCTTTAGCGGATTTCATCGCAGAATTCACAGATAAGGGTAACAGTGAGGACGAAACGATCGACGATTCCCCAATCCAATGGAAGTTATATGTCGATGGTGCGAGAAACGACTATTGTTCTGGAGCCGGAGTTGTACTTGAGACCCGTGAAGGTCGATCATTATGCTATGCACTAAGATTGGAATTTCCTTCAACAAACAATGAAGCAGAATACGATGCCCTTATCGCTGGCTTAAGGATTGCTAAAGAACTAAACATCCAAGCGTTACAGATCTTCAGTGGTTCTCAGCTTATTGTACGCCAAGTCAAGAAGGAATTCCAAGCGAAAGGGGGAAATCTACCCGCCTACTTGTCAAAGGCTTGGCAACTCCTGGGTGATTTCGATCATTACATGATAAGTCATATTCCTCGAGAAGAAAACATGAAAGCAGATTCTCTCGCAAAGTACTCTAGCACAGGCGAAGCTCAATTTCTGGGGTTGACTCCAGTGGAGGTCCTGTCGGCTCCGAGCATTGATGAGATGGATATTGATTGCATCATGAGCGTGTCTCAAGAGCAAGAATCATGGATGACTCCAATAACAGAATATCTGCTCAATGGCTCTTTACCGAAAAATTCAAAAGAACGAAAGAAGCTACTGAGGAAAGCCTCTCGCTATATAGTCCAGGATGGCCAGTTATACAGACGGGGATTCTCAATGCCGTTACTTCGATGTGTATCCAGGGAAGAGTCCAAAACAATCCTAGCTGAGGTGCATGGGGGAGAATGTTGTGATCATTTAGGTGGTCAAACTTTAGCGAAAAAGATTCTCCGATACGGATATTTTTGGCCAGAAATTAATCGAGATGCAGCAGACTATTCCCGAAAATGTGACAGATGCCAAAGATTCGCCAAAATTCCTAGAGCTCCTTCCACTGAACTCACACAGATGGTCAGTCCATGGCCGTTTGCAATATGGGGGATATACCTTGTAGAACCGTTACCAACTGCCAAATCTGGAATTAAATATGCCATTGTCGCTGTAGATTATTTTACTAAGTGGGCAGAAGCTGAACCACTGGCTACTATCACCTCAAAAAAGATGATAAGTTTTGTGACTAAAAGTATCATTTGCAGATATGGTGTGCCTCAAAAAATAATTACAGACAATGGTACTCAGTTCGAAAGTGAAGAATTCCAAGATTTTTTGCAAACGATTCAAAATCCAAAAAAGCTTCTCAGCAGTAGCTCATCCGCAGGCAAACGGGCAGATGGAAGCAGTAAATAAAATTATCAAGTCAACCATCAAGAAGCAGCTTGAAAGAGCGAAAGGTGGTTGGGTCGATAGGCTACCACTAGTACTATGGGCATACAGTACTACCCACAAAACTGCGACTGGGCATACTCCGTTTTCATTGGCATACAGATCAGAGGCAATGATTCCGGTAGAAACAGAGGTCCCTTCACATAGAAGAATCCATTTCAATCAAGCGGAGAATGAAAAACTACAGCTTGAGGCACTAGATCTCCTTGATGAAAAAAGAAAAGAGGCTGAGCTCAGAATCGCATCTCATCAGCAAAGGATAGCCAGACATTTCAATTCCAAAGTTCGCCAACGCAGCTTTGAAATTGGAGATCTAGTCCTAAAGAGAATTATGACAGCGACAGGTGTGTTTGGGCCAAATTGGGAAGGACCATATGTCATAGGTCAGAAGCTTCTTGAAGGCACATTCAAACTCACTACCGTCGAAGGAGATCAAATTCCAAGAGCTTGGAACAGCAATCACTTGCGTCCATACTTTACTTGATAGCTTTGTTGAAATATTGTAAAAGGAATTATGAATGTATGATTCCTGTAATTGAAAGCGATTGTAAAACCGATGCAAGTGAATAATGAAAGACTATAAAGTGGATGTAGGCCCAAATTCTTGGCCGAACCACTATAAATCTTGTGTTCCTTATTATTATTACATGTTTGCTTTATTTTCGATATGAAAAGTACATTAAATGTATTAATGAAATGTCGATTTAAATTTTTGCAGGCAACGAAAACAAAACTTGCACATTACAAGACCAAGTGATTCTTGTTATCATTCAACAAACAAATTCCAAGTCACAAAATTCCCGAGCTTAAATCCTAGATAAGAAGAGCTTCAATTGAACGCTCAATGATTTCGCCGAAAACGGGCTTTAGCTAATAAATTGAGAAGTTTGAACAAACAAACATCCGATTAAGAAGCTTATGTCCGTTCTCGTGAACTGGCCTAGCAATGAAGTACACTTCTTTGGATTAAACAAATTACTTGTAAGAGAAGGGAGTGCAAGCTTAAAAAAATATATAGAGGATCACTGAAAAGGCATAAGCAAGTGGACAAGGAACAACTAAAGCCCTCTTCGGAGGCACAAGTCCTCTTCGGAGGCACAACTCTTCGGAGGATAAAGACCTCTAACGAAGCATATGCCGCAAAAAAGAAAGTTCTCTACTCAACCAAAAAAGATTGGAGGAGTCAAGACCCTCCAACCATGAGAGAGTAACTTCCAGGCAATCTTCGGAGGCCCATTTCACCAGGAGTTGAACTGTTACAACCGCTCTTCGGAGTTTCACTTCACCAGAGTTGAAATGTAAAACAAAATAAAAGCCCTCTTCGGAGGCCCATTTCACCAGGAGTTGAAGTGTTACAACCGCTCTTTGGAATTTCACTTCACCAGAGTTGAAATGCAAAACAAAATAAAAGCCCTCTTTGGAGGCCCATTTCACCAGGAGTTGAAGTGTTACAACCGCTCTTCGGAATTTCACTTCACCAGAGTTGAAATGTAAAACAAAATAAAAGCCCTCTTCGGAGGCCCATTTCGCCCGGAGTTGAAGTGTAACAACCGCTCTTTGGCGTTTCACTTCACCGGAGATGAAATGCTAAAAAAAAAAAAAAAGAGCCTCTCCCAAGGGGCAGAAACAGAAAGACCTCTTCCCAGAGGCACAATAAGACAGAAAGACCTCTTCCCAGAGGCAGAAATAAAAAGACCTCCTCCCGGAGGCACAATCAAGCAGAAAAGACCTCTTCGGAGGCACACGTTTCACCAAGATTGAAGTAAAACTTCCAAGTGTTGAAACGTGAAAAAGTTTTCCTCAGAGGTGCAACTTTTCAAAGAAACAAAAATCAAGAAGCCCTTTACTGTGGCAAGTAAAAAAAAATCCTCATTAAGAGCACACTTTAACTTTCAAAGGAAGAGTGAATTACTTGTTCTAGAAAATTCTCTTCCTCAAAAAGAAGTTGAAGTACTTTACAAATACCCGCTTTACCACGTAGAAGATTTCATTCAATAAAATGTGTATATGCACAAAATAAAGAGTGGTATCTTCGAAAGTTGAAGCGAAGAAACTTATTTGTGCTCTATTTTTTAATGAAATCATATTCCTCCAAATGTGGAATAATTATTCTCTAAAAAATAAAATCACAAGTTCCTCATAAAATAAAATATTACAATGGGCTTATGGTAAAGGGGCAGCATGGCGTAACTACATCGGTAAAATTGCGCTCGAACAATATATACCACAAGCTCACTGCAATATCGTATAAAGAAACTTGTACAAAAATAAATAGTAAATGCATTCTCAGATATAGACAGAAGTTTATACAAAGAAAAAGAATCATTTTATTCAACACTATTTTATATACAGGTACAGGTTCCAACAAAAGAAAAGCGGGGGGCCGGTACCCGCACAATTTCCGGTCATTGCATGCAAAAAAAAGGCAAAAAAGCGATATGAAAGCCATAGAACCAGAGCCATCATTTCTTCTTCCGCCCACCTTTCGAGCCCGCACCTGGCCGAATGACCAACTTTTTAGGTCGGCTTGTAAGGGTAGAGGATGAAGGAGAAAGGGGCTCGATTGGCCTTTCTTCCGTCTTTTCTCCGCCAGTTAAAGATTCCTTATTATTCTTCTTCTTGGAAACTCCCTGCTTCCCTCTCTTCTTGGAGGAAGGCCCACTCCCTGGAGAAAGAAGTTTGGATAACGGTTCAGTGTCGGAGCCAGTGGGTTCTGGCGTCCTCTCGCTTCCTTCAGTTTCTTCTCCTTTCAGATCTTGGGAAGCAACGGGATCATCTAATCCATAAAGGGCTTCTATTTGCTCTTCCTGTGACCCGGGTTGCGAGGCAGAAGGAGGAGTGACCATAGGAGGCGGAGAAGGAATAATTGGAGGAGGAGAAGCCTGAACAATGCCCGACATTTTCTCTGCAGAAGGAAAAAAGTTTAAGTCAGCAAAAAGCGGAGATAAAAAGGTTCGCTGAGATTCAAGAAGTAGTCAAAAAGCCCATCAAGTTCATAAGAAACAGATGAGCAGTCTACTTGGGCAAGATTGTCAGTAGGGTTACCTGCAGAAGTCGGTTCTCTGATGTCAACTTCGTAAGCCTGTGCCTCGGCACTCTCGCCGCCCTCATCTCCACCTTGTATGCTTGTAATATCAGTGGTGACTTTAGTAGGAGATGGGGAATGAGAACTAGAACCGATAATATCAATTTCGGCTGAAGGAGAAGGTTGAATTAGAGTAGTTGAGGTGATTTTTCCTGAATATTCTCCTGCCGCTGTTTCGGCTCTCAATCTTGCAAGCTGTTCTCTCCCCTTGGCAAGAGCGGCGCGAGTATCATCATCAAGATAATGCTCTTCAAGAGCTGACTCAGCGTAGCCAGCGCCTTTACCACCAAGCATATCGAGTGCTGCCTTCCAAACTTCAGCTAGTGTAATTTCATACTTAGGGCCTAGAAAGGCGAGGCTACCACGCCCCAAAATGCTGTGCAGATAGAAATCAAATAATGTTGAGCTAATGTTGGCCCTCGTTGCCTCGTGAGAATCTTCAGCTGCAATTTTGCCGGCAACGGCCTCATCACGCTCCATTTCAGCTTTAGAAAGTTGAAGCTTCAGCATTTGAATCTCCGCCTCTTGGGAGCTGTTTTTCTTCCGAAGCTCTTCAATGTCAGCGACATAGCCCTCGCTAATTCTTTTCTACACTTCGAGCCTGTCTTCGGCATCCCTTTGGCTAGCATGGGCATCTCTCACTTGTTTGAGGAGCACTTTTTCTTTTTGAGAATAAGAAGTAGAGGAAGCAGCAAGCTCTTGTTTCAGTTCTTCAACTTTTGCTTCAAGCTCCTCATTGTAAGAAGCAATGCTTCTCATCTCGGTGTCATGTTGCTCGAGCACCTTTTTCCATTCGGCTTTATCATTTTCCATGGTGAGCATGGCCTCTATGTTTGCACGATTAACCCTCTGAAGCTCGTCAACAAGTTTCTGCCAGTTCGACATCCTCTCAATATCAAGCTTAACGGCGTCAAGGTTTCGTAACATGGCAGACTTGTCAATGGGGACCAAGTCAAGGTCAAACCTTACTCCCTTCAGACACCATTGAGGAAATCGACTTTGCAAAGTGGCAGGACCCGGTCCAACTTGGAATTTGGGTCTGCTAATTATAGTTTGGATGTCTGACTTCCCGAGAGCGGGAGAGCCGGAAGGAATATCAAGCGAGGCAGGGGCGGTAACCTTTTCAGGAGTTGCAGTGGTGTGCTTCTCACCATGTCGGGCTCACTTGCTCGAATCTTCAACCACATGACCTTTTCCTCTGCCATCATGGGTTTTTCTTTTATGGGAATCGTCACCTCTCTGTGAAGAATTGTGGCGCTCTTCCCTCTCTCTTCTTTCGTAGCGCTCCACTTGAGCCCTCTTCTCTTGAGCCTTTCGGGCGGCTCTTTCTTCATCAGATTCTCTGTAAGAGTGGAGGTAACGCCTATAATCATATTGGCTATGCCTCCCATAGCGCTGGAAATCATCGTAGTATGAGCTGCTGCGCCCCATCGGAGAATCTGAAATAAAAAAAAAGATAAGTTTTAGAGGTCTTCAAAGTACAAAAAGTGAGAAACATAAAAGTGCCGCAAAGAAATTCTAAGTGTGTGTGGCGTGCAAACTACGCGCATCAAACAACGAACCACTCTTTAATTGAGGAATGGTTGTGGGTGTAATAGTCAGTGTCAACTCCTGAGTTGACGGAGTCTGCTGCAGGACAGAAGTTGCTTCAACTACTGAAGAAGAAACCCCAGTATTGATAGGATCATCTTTAAAGATTTCTTACGAGGTGGCAAAAAGGTCGCTCAGCCCTTCGAAAGTATCATCCCTGCTCTGCTTGGCATGGCTAGTTTTCTCGGCTTCTTCGCCGGATTTCTGTGAACGTCGGGGAGACCCCTAAGGCTCCTCTTCCTCAATAACCGGGGCAAGTTCGTCAGATGGCCCCGCAACATCAACAGAAGTGGAACATTTCACTAGCAAAGCCTCGGGAGCAGGTCCTTTTGGTTTGGATGTATCTGTAGAAGCTGGGGCATCCAATGCTCTAGCCGGGGAGTCTGGGATTTCATGAGGATGTGTACAACGAGAAGTATGCAAAAACCCGTATTGGTGCAATAATTCATCCCCCAACAAAAACTTGATGCTTCTCTCTGCTACAGCCACGACACTCAATCTATCGAAAGTCTGCTTATGGACCGGATCTCTGGAGGGAAGAGGAAGTGCTGAAAAGAGCAAAGAATGAAATTAGCAATTGGTAATTCGGATCTCGAGAAAGTTTAAAAATGGAGACAAGTAATCTTACTTCCTACTCTCCAATCGGCATAAAACCCTGGGGGGCAGCGAGCAAAGAAAAATTGGTTCAGAAATCCATGAACGCTTTCGGTAAGGTCGGAAATAAGTTTGCGATTTCTAGCACTCCTCACAATTATAAGGGAAGGATGATCTCTACTCTTTGCAAACGAGCATAAGTAACGGATTTCTTCAAAACTTGGTAAGCGATCAAAAGTTCTTCTGAACAAAACGCACAACCCCATCAAGATGGCATAACCATTAGGATGAAGTTGGGACGGAGAGATTGACAACCGAAGGAGAAGAATTCAGAGAAAGTCATTAAAAGGAGGGATCGCTCCGCTTAAACACATTTGACGATTGATTGCAATAAAGCCACGGGGAGGATTGTCGGCAGTATCACTTGGCCCAGGGAGCAGGACATCACTCTCAGTAAAACCAAATTGAGTGCGCAGCTGAGTAAATGCTCTCGGGGTTAGAATGGTTGGAATTCTCTCTGGAGGGTTCTCTATAGGTAAAGCTACCGGAAAAGTTTCTTCCTCTTGAGCTGCCATTTCTTCTTGATGGGAAGTCATTCTACATAAATAACTGGATATTCAAACATCAAGGTGCACGTTTCCTAAAATGTGTGAGGTGTTGTGTAAAATTAACAAAGCAATAAACAAATATAACTGGAATGAAAACTAGCAAGCATTTGTTAGTTATGCAACCCAGGGACTATTGTTTTAAGCTTAAATATGCAAGTATAATGTTGATGCAGATAAATCAGTTCAGATTATTATTTTGCATCGATGTTTAACTTTAGTTGATTAATTCACAAACATTTCATGCAATATATTTAAGTTGCTTGTTTCATCTCGACTAATCTGTCATTTGATGTAGGCAGTCGATGGCAGTATTCTCGCCTTGGTTTCTTTGTTTTTTATTTTCAGCAGGTTGGCAGCTTATAAGTTAATACAATCTGTGAAATAATACAATGAGATTCAAACAAATTTAAAGTTGGGGCAGTTCAAAATTTAGGCAACTTAGTTTGGCAGTTCGAGTCAGAAACTCAAAGTGGGTCTATGCTCTTAAAATGTCAACACGCCCAAAGCTTAAGTGTTAACTCGGCTACGATTCAAAAAATGGTGTGAAATTCCTTAAAGGGTCAACTCGGCTGTGGTTTAAAGGTTGGATCAGCAGAAGTTGGCAATTTTCTCCCAAGGGTTAACTCGGCAACGACTTAAAGTTTAGGCTATTTCACTTAAGAGCCAGGTCGGCCAAAGGCTAGTTCACCCAACTTCACTGACTCGTTCCCGAATCAACATCCCACAGCAATCAACCCGCTAACCCTATAACCGTTCCATCAACCACAGCCTTCATTTCATTTAAGCTATCGGATCGTCCCAACAATTAGTTCGAAACCGCCGCAAATTCAACGCCTTGCAACCCTAGCACGAATCAAATTCAACTAGCCTGAATCATCTTCATCATCGGTCAGTTAAAATCGAACCAAGCAACCTAAACTCCATCAGCCATGGGCGCAATAGAAATCATGATGAAGCATTATGCGAAGTGGTGGTTTAAGTGTGAGTGATGGGGTTCGTGGACAAACAATAACCTATGATTGAAGAAGATTCACTTACGTAACAATTATTAGTGGTTGATGGAGCAAAGTCGCCTTTTTGAAGCTTGGGGAAGTTTTTAATGGCGGGATCGAGAGAGCAGGTAATGAGAAAGAAGAAGGGGATGTAATTTATACCTTGCAGTGAAGGGATCTGGAGCGGCACATGCGACTTAACTATTAGCTCGCGTACGACCTACCAACTTAGAGAACGGGGGGGTTAAAGGACATAAAAGCACACGACCTAACCGTTAGGCGCGTACTTCGAGGGGCAAATGTTAACCCCGCCTCGGCCGTGGCTCACCGATCCAGAATAATGAGCGAGCTAATGTTCTGCCGATTTAACAAGGGGAGACCGACCTAAGGCTTCAAAGGGAGACCGACCTAAGACCTAAGAGAGGTGCCGATCTAACACTTTAACAAGGTCGCCGACTTAACCACCTTAATAAAGTTACCGACCTAACAGGTTAGAGGGGCATGCCGACCTAAAGCTTTAACATGGATGCCGATTTAACGCCTTGACAAGGTTACCGACCTAAAATGCAGCCGACCTATGACCAATGTTAGGCCGGACATGAATTGAGCAAAGGAAGTCAATGCCGCTGCAGGGCACAGTGATCTCTTAGCTCGTACATGACCTTGGACTCATCAGTTGGGTCGCAACTTACGACTTACCAGACTAACTCGGCCGCGACCTAAAAGCCACTGAATGAAGAACCCGATGCCGTGTTACTAGGAAGGAGAGGAGTTAGCTCGGAGGCGACTTGGGACTTGAACGAAAATGCCTCTGTGAAGCCCGGGCTCGCTTTAAACCGGTTGCAACTAGTTAAGTCGTCCACGACCCAACTTAAGTCGGTCACGACTTGCGGCCTAAGGGAAAAATTTACCTATAAATACATGACCATATCCAACATTCAAGGGACTTTTGGCCAATCATTTCAAGCGCCAATACTCAGCCGAATTCTCAACTCACCCGACACTTCAAGTTCGAAAGACATCTCAACTAACTTCAAGGGAAAATCTAACGCAATCTACATGGATTCGAAGAATTCTTCTCTACCAAAGTTCTAGCTGTTTGTCTCGTCGTAATTGTAATTGAAGATTGTTGTAAAGTTGTAATCGGTTTAGCAATAAAGAGAATTAAAGTGGACGTAGGCTTGCCTTGAGCCGAACCACTATAAAATCGTTGTTATTCACTGCTTTTTCTGTGACCATCTGCTTATACTCTGTTCCCGAATCATCGGGTGGTGCTTTCACAACTACACTTTATACACCGGGGTGTTAGCGTTCAAATTTTAGCGTTAACACAGATCAAAAGCTAAAGCCTGTATTATAAACCAGAAAAAAAATAACATAGCCAAAGAATTCAACAGAAGTCACAATCTGGTAATCAAACAAGCTTCAGCTCTCACAATCCAGTTCAGATCACAAGCAAGCTAACAATTCCAGATGCGAGATCAAAGTAAAATAAAAGCAATTCCAGAATCTCTGAGCTGGTGAGTAATCCTTTTTCTTTAAAAAGCTTTAATCTCGTTGAATCTTTGATGCATGTGAAAATCTATGAAATGAAATTATGAAAGATGATCCACACTGATGTTTTGTTAAAAATATATTTAAACTACTCTGTATATAAATATGAAAGCCTGTGCATGTCTGGAAATGAGTATGTATATATGTTCTTTATTTGAACTACAGGCTTTAATCCACTAAATAAATCCAAATTTGCTCTTCATAAAACTAAAATTAGGATTAGAACGGGTTTGCAGAAGAAAAAAGTCAAGTTCCAGAATTTTTAAACTAAGGCCCTGTCCCTCTGTTAAACAAAAATTGTGAGTAAACAAATTATTATTTTTTGATTAAATTGATCAAACCTGATGTATGTGGTCTAATAGCTGAAGTAACATTGATGCATGAATGAATTCAGATGTATGTATGTATGTATATAAATATAAATCCGTGTATATCCACGAGTATATATATGTATACCTTTGTTGAGTTCCCAAATTCAAGTTCAACATATATAAAATTCATATCTCCTCGTATGATCCAAATTAAGTCATGAACTTTGAAGGAAAAGCATTTGTATTTACCTGATTCTTTTTTGTAAATAATTGGTTTCAAGTAAAATTGTTTAAATTTTCTGGAAAAAGGGAAATATACATAGAGAGTTGAATTTATCATAAAAATCAAATTGCATGATTTCGTGCATTACCTATATAATCATGTCCGAAGATTAAAACTATGAATTTTAATGTTAAAATTATGATTTTTAAGATGATAATTTGAGAAGAACTCTGAGTTCAACGCGATTTGGGTTTCTTCCTTTCTTTGATGATCGGTGTAGTTTGGGCGGTCGGGACCACTGCTGTAGCTAGCCTGGGGATATACGAGTTTGGCAAAAATGGAAGGTGAATTTTTAATTCACCGTGGCGGCGGCATGCGGTCATAATAGGGTGTTAGGAACTTTCTTGGTCGATGTCAAGGTCGGGGCATTTGCAACGTCATGGATGAACTGGAGTCTATCGGTGGTTGGGGAAAAGAAGTAGATGAGAAAGGCGAAGCTTCGGGTGTTGGGTCGTGGCTTCAGGTGGGTGGTGACAGCGGCATGGGGTAGGAATAGGCGATCGTTTTTTTATTAAGGCTAATGATTTATCTTGTTTTCGATTCCGAGCATTTTTGTGCAATCTAGGTGGTCGGGCCAAATTAGCACGTCAACGTAGACCTGTTGGAGGTAGCGGTGTTGTTCGAAGCGGCGGCGTGGGGCTGTGCATGTGCACAGGGATCGGTGTTGCCTATGTTCTTGGATCTGAGGGAAGAGAAAGATAGGAGGGGGAAAGGAAGAAGATTGGTACGAGATTGTCTGTGCATTAGTCGGGGTGTCGCTCGAAGTAACTTTGGATTTGTCTCGAGTTGTTGTTATTATAATTTTAAAGTATGGGAGGTAAATGTTATCAAGTTTAAGCAAGCTGACCAAAGATTTAAAATATATAGAAATAAACAAAGTTCAAGGCAAAGTAAATTCTAAAACAAGTTTGTTAAAGTTTTAAACGCTTAAAGATTGTTTGTTTAAAATAATTTTAAAATAGGTTTATTTATAAATATTTCAAAAGGGATTAATTAATGAAATCAAATCAAGGATTAATTATTTAAGGATGGTTAAATGGTAAATCTAATCAGTTAAGGGAGTAATTAATCAATTTATTAAGATAATTAATTAATTGGTTAATCAATTTTAAAGATAGATTTATTAATGTGGTAAATTATTTAGGTAATTAAAAGATGATTAATTTTATTTAAAAGTTGAATTATTAATGTAATTAATTAATGATAATTACATAAAAATTTGAGTATAATTGCTTAATGTCATTAATTAAGGAGGGTAATTAATGGGTAATTACTAAATATGATTTATTTAATAATAATTATTTAATGAAGTAATTAAGGCTTAATTACTTAGTGTAATTAATTAAAGGATTGGTTAATTAAGGTAATTATTTAAAAGTTTAGTTAATTAATGAATGAGATTAATTAAAGGATAATTAATCAAGGGAAGTGATTATAGTAAAACTAATTAATGTAATTAACTAAGGGTTAAAGTAATTAGTTATAGTTAATTAATTAAGATGGTAATCAAAAGGTTAATTAGTGTGATTTGTTTAAGGATAATCAATTTGTGTAATTAATTAAGGGCTAATTACTTAATGTAATTAAAGGATAATTAGTCAAGGATGATTAATTAAGATGATAATAAAAGGATCATTAATTAATTGATCATAATTAATTAGTCAATGTTAAGTATTGCAGGACTTAAAAAGTGACTGAAGTAATTAATTTAATTTATTTAAATTATTTAGAAATGGTGTGACCAATTAATCTTGCTTATAGATGAATGTACAATATTGAATGCTTTGGATTATTGATATCTCTGATATGAGATTTATGATGCCATGTGAGATGATATGTTGGGTTGAACAGTGATAATATGGTTATTTATCAATGATAAATTGTTGTATAAAAGTGACATACTATATTTAAAATTTGAATTGTTTTCACTTGAATAACTTGAGTTAAGATGACATTAGATTCGAAGAGACCGAGGTCGGGTACCAATACATACCTGAAACCACATCGATTCTTTATAGATTTGGTATGTGAAATCAATAAGCTGGAATGGGATAAATTTAAGTGACTGGACCATTTAAACTAAGTAAAAGTATTCAGGGATCGATTTGTGAATATAAGTGTTGGCTATAACAAGTTGTAAACTTGCAGCGAAGTTACCTCAGGTATATAAATAAGTTTTATGTTGTTGTATTGTATGTTAGATGGGTTTTACTCATGCTGGTTTCCAGCCTGACCCGGGTGTTACTTTGATGTAATGCTCGGATCAGACCGAGTATTGCAGATTTTCAAGTAAGGACGTTCTGGTGCTCATGTGGCAAGCTGGATGGCAGGAACGTATGGAGTATTCCGTTGTGAGATATTTGTTATCTAGGACATGTTGGTTTTTAGCTGTCCAGTGTTTGCGTAAATGTTGTAACTCTGATGTATAAATATAAATTAACTGATACAGTTTTCCTTTGTATAACTGTTATTTTATTTGATATTATATTTTGATCCGCTGCAAATGTGAGATTCTGTGTTTCATTTCTGTTTCTTCTTCTATCTCTTTTATTCTTTTCCTAACTATATGGAATTTTCGAGATCGAAAATTCTAGGTCGTTACAACTTTTGACTTTGAAGTTGCATCCAACCATATCCTCATTAATTCTTCCTAAAGATAAACAAGCATATTATTTTTTATATATAAATATGAACAAAGAGACTTAGTGGAACAAATGAAATTCATTTCGAGGTGCCTCCGCTACTTGAAGCACGCGCTCAGTTTTCCTTTGATTGCGTTTATGATCCTTATTTGACTTCTCAAGCTGGTAAAAGAAAAATCGGATAAGTAAAAAAATTGACAAAATATCAATAGGTCATAATGAAAATAGTAATTTATTAGTATGTTTTGCAAGTGCAAAATATATACTTTCTAGAACTAAGCTGGTTTATATATTGAACTTGTTAGGATTACCAAAGAAAAAATTTGATAAAGATATAAATTAATTGCATATAAGGATCTTATTTTTCATTAATGTTATGTATATTTAAAACACAATGAATTTTTGTTGTCCCATAACCACAATTAATGTGGTAATTGCAGTGGAACTTTTCTATTATTAATAATGTACTTTATTACTAACAAAACAAGTAAAAGAGGTTGAAGTGTTTAATTTATGTAATCGACGCATTCTTCATGTATGTTAATATTAATTCACTGACTAAACTAGTCAAAAAAGAACAAAAGAGTACAAGGACCGTGCCTTGTGCTTGCGCTTGCCTTGAGCACTGTTTTTTCGTTTTTCAGCAAATATTGCAGTTGTTGAAAATTGCTATAACATTGGATTTTGACCATTTAAAACTGCATTATATGAAAATTTGAAAAATAAAACATCAAGAATTCATCACAAGTGCAAAGCATTAAGGTTTTATTGATGTTTAGCGTACAAGTTGATCGATGTACATTCCTCCAAATACACAACAGCTACAAATACTTATATTTACTAATGAATTATCACATGTTCGTGTTTAAATTAGAACATGTTGACGTATAAATTAATAGAGTGATGATGATTATTTGGTTTCTTAGTACCAAATATTATTTATTACTAAATACCTTGAAGTGGTTATTCAATAATTATATTAACATAAGTCTTTACTAGATGACTTAATTCTTGTGGACCGCAGCAGTATAAGTAGACGTGTACATTTATGAAAACTAGTAGGTCATACTGCATTGTTCTCCGTACCTTTTAAATCAACAATAAACCACACATTTCTATCTCAAATTGCATGAAAAGATGGAACATGAAGGGTAATAAAGAAAATAAGACGGAATAGAATCTCAGACGAATGGAATAATATACAATATTGAAAAAATATCTTTACAACGGAAAACTTTTAAATATATGTATCAGAGTCTAACCTAAATTCAGCTTTGGATAGTTATAAACATCTATCCTTGCAGTTGCTGAAAAAATCAAACTAAAACTAACAAACCACAACGGATAATCTAATATGCCCATACGTAGATGAATATCTCCATCTCTCCTTTGGAAACTCCAACTGTCTTCAAACTGAACCTGAAACTACTCGGATCTGACCCTAGTATTGAAAATACCGGGATCAGGCTTTATAAACCGACGTGAGAAAACTCAATAATAAATGAAAGTGTCATATACCAGCCTTTAAATAAAATCCTTTGAAAAGAAAGAGTATCTCATAAGACCACGCCCAAACATAAGCACATATGTGTTTTTACCTTATGATTACTAAAACACTTTTATATATCAAAACATTTGATATTATTTCTAATAACATTCTTTGAAAACTTTTGCAAATAAACTTAGCCAAAATGATTACCCATTTAGCATTTCAGGGCTATTCATTACGCCAATACAAACAAAACAGCAGTTTCTTATTCGATAATGGATCCATACAAATGACCAGGTGAAGGGACTACCTTCTAGTAGTACATCTCTAGGGAAATGTACCAAGAACCGTCACAAAGGATCCTCCACCAACACAAGACCGGCCTACCTCTGTAACTTGATAGTACCGAATATATCATCCCTAGGTCGTTACCGACCTTTAAGCGAGCACGCTCAGCATACAGACCACATTAATTTACATCCCGAACGCCATAGCGGGAAGAAATATATCTAGAAGGGGATGATCATACCCTAATTGGGAATGACCTACTTAGCCTTGCTGCATCTAACCCTATTTCGGTCATTTTCGATTGGTGAGGCACGAGGCAAATATTACCTTTTCACATAGCACATCTTCTTTCACTTTGCAAGCCACACTATCATTCCTTTGATTACTATTTGACTCCCACAAGCATACAACCTCTAAGCTCATATGTAACAACCCGCATATTTATCGATTTTATATTTAAATATTTTATTTAAATATTTTATCGTTAATCGGATTTTGGTCCGAAAAGCTACTTTTTGCAAACGGTCAAATTAGGAATCGAGACCACTTCCATTGAGTTTGAAATGCCGTTTACAATTTTTTTAAGTATAAACATTGGTAGGTTTGGAGTTAGTGGAATTTCACTAACTTTTCCCGCTTTGGATTTTGGGTTAGATTGCCATTATAATTCAAGCCCAAACCCCCTTCCTTCTTCTCACTCTTCATAAATTTCCTAACAACCAAGCTTTTGCATTAATTGTGAGTGGAAGAGGAAATTAAAACTCCAAGCTTAGGTTTAAACTTTAAATCCATCATTCAACTCCAAAATCAAAGTGAAGACATTGGATTCAAGCTTCTTGTGCTTAGATAGAAGTGGGATTGATTCTTGCTTGCTTAAAACTTCATTTTCATTGATATTTGGTGCAAAGGTGAGATTTTTATCTCACAATTCTAGCCTATAACCATATTGGACTGTTGGGAATGAACCCCTATCATGTTTGCATGTATATTTGCATTTGGTTTGGATTGGATTGGCGAAAAACTCCACTTTTTAGCGTTTTTGGTGAACTTCCAGCCTTAGGTCGTTCTGCACCCTTAGGTCGCTCGGGTTCGTGACGCGCGCGTGGAAAAGTCGCCTGGACTTAAGTCGTAGGTCGTTTCCGACCTATAATCTCTAGGCAAACGTTAAGTCGCTCGCCCTGGTTTATCTCGTAGGTCGTCTCCGACCTAAGCTCCTGATAAGTCGTTCGAGTTAGGTCGTTGGACCATTTACCTTAGGTCACTCGTCCACTAAGTCGCCCTGGTTTATCTCGTAGGTCGTCTCCGACCTAAGCTCCTGATAAGTCGTTCGAGTTAGGTCGTTGGACCATTTACCTTGGGTCGCTCGTCCACTAAGTCGGCCCGGTTTATCTCGTAGGTCGTCTCCGACCTAGGCTTCTGTTAAGTCATAGGTCGCGTGGTTTTTAGGTCGCATGACCTTTAAACCGATAGGTCGTTGGACCTATAACTCGTTGGGTTGACCCCCTTTAGGTCGTGAACCTTGTTAAGTCGTTCACCCTCCATTTCGTAAGTCGTAAGTCGTTACCTACCTTAAATCTCCTCTGCTAGTTTGGTCGTGTGCTTTTATGTTTATGCCATATCTTTTATGTTATATCATGTCATCTGATATTTATAGCTAGACTGATCCGTTTATTATTTTCTTAAATAATACTCGGGTCAGACCGAGATGTTACAGGTGCTTCTGCTTGACTTCTTCCCAGGGATTCATCACTCTGACTTTTGGCTAACTGTTTAGATTAGCAGTTTTTGTTGTATACACTTGAGATATAGACTCATAGTTGTATTCTTTTGTATAGCACGTGTTGCTATTCTTTTGTATTATTGTGGATCTTACTGACCACTTCTCTAATGTACACTTTCATGTGTTAGTTATATATTCATATCTTCTTCCGCCCTTGTGATATGGATGTCTGTGACTGATTTGTGTTATGATTATTTCTATGTTTGTTTCCGAAGATTATTCATAGCCACCATGTGATAAGCAATTACATGGATGGTCGCTCCTCAACAGCCTTACTCTCCGCGCTAGTTGACAGCACTACCCCGTAGTGTTCTTGGCTAGCGTGGGTATAGAGGTGGGGTGTCACGTCATATGTCTCAAAGAAGGGTGTTAAGCTAAGAGAATTGTCTTCTCCGCCACCAAGTAGATGTACATTTGTAAAAGTCAAACGTTGTGTCTCAAAAATGCAATGTCAGACATTCGTTCATACAAACTCATTATGGGACTGAACGAAACCGAAGGAACTTTCCTCGGCCTTTATTAGGCGAGAAACCCTTTTTGTTTTGTGGTTTTTCATAACAAAGAGACCACTGCTATAATATAGTGAATCGAGAGTTTATCCCTAGTTAATCAACCAGTATTCCCTCGTTATTATTCGTCTCAATATCTTCGTCTTTAAACATCTTCATTTTTCGAACACGTAAATTGGTTAGAAGTGGTTTTTGGATAGGAATCATCCAAACCCAACCGCGATTCTTTCGAAACCAATCATCGCTTTAAAAGATGTTAAGTTCATATGTGGATATCAACCATCAGTCAATTACTTCATCTTCTATTTAAATCAAATTTCTTTCTTACATATATTCTTTTCAATTTATTCCATTTTCTTTCCAAGAGTATATGGAATCATTAAGCCTTATTTATCAAATCATTTGATTTATTAAACTTCTTTAGATCTTGGAATAATTCCAATTCATTTTCTATTTTACTTAGAAAAACCTTTCCAGATCATTCACTAAATCTAAATCAAAGATTTCTTATATTCAAGCTATAACTTTTAACTTAGGGAAAATATTCCCAACTCATTTATTAAATCTTGATCAAAGATATCTTTCTTAATTTCAAATCGTATTCTTGCGAATCGAAGATTTTCATAACAGAGCACTACTATCACTTTAGATATGGTAAATTTCACCCCCAAGGACTAATGGCAAGTAATCCAACATCATGAAGATCTTTGTCATCAATGATCATTGTCTTCAATATGTTTTATTTCGAAAATTAGTTTGAAGGGGTTTTCGGATAGGAACCACCCAAATCCGATCCCGGTTTTTGGATAGGAATCACCCAAATCCATTCTTGGTTCCTTCATACCATTCATCGGTAAAAAGATGTTAAGTGGTTAATTAACATTCTAAGAATTTGTTTCTTTTATTTTGAAAAAACATAAATATGATCTTCTAGAGTATCCGCACTTTCCTTTCGATCTATTCCACCCCTCGCCTAAGAAGAGAAAATATAGGCTAGGTAAGTTCTGGGTGCTAGTTTCTCCATACCTAACCTTAGTTAAACATCTTATTTTTATATTCCTAGATCTCATAGGTGGGACAAATGTACTAGTCGTTTCCGCATACTCAATTGGTTATTACATTCAATATTCTTCACTTTTGGTTTAAGTGGTATAAACAATTCGTCTTAACCATTTATTCAAACTTTTATTAAAACTTCCAAACCATCTTCACATTACTTAGTTAATCCTTTAAAATCATTCACAAAGGATTTGGGAAAGAATTGTTAAGTTTAAAAACATATTCAAAAGGTTATAGAATTCACAGCATAAAAGTGCTACGAAAAGTGTAATATAAGCTTATTTGATTTAAACAACTTTTTAATATTCGAAAATTCATATTTTCCATTCCATATCTCTTTTGAACCATTTTAATAGATTTATCAAATTTATTTCATATTTTTAATCATTTTAAAAATATCATTTATAAAGAAATCCCTTTTTGGATTCCGAACTACAAAATCGCGATGTTTTTATAAATTTGTTTTGGAGATATTTCAAACTTTATTTGATGAAAGTTTGATTTTATTTGTTGGAAAACTATGGATATAATAGACCAGAAAATTCTTATCTCGGAGAATTCCGAGCTATATTCCACTTTGTATACTCATTTAATTTTTGTGGCGTGAAATTGTAAACTACCGTTACGCGATGCGCCTGTTTTTACTTGTTTTTCAATTTCTTTTCAAACTTCTTGGAAACACTTTTAAATGTTTATACAATATTTCTAAATCATTTTAAACTCATTATAAATAATATTTCTATATTTAAAACTCATATACCATTTAATTTCATATTATATTATTATAATATTATATTATTATAATATCGTTTTCAACCTTTTTAGATAATTTGAAATCATTAAGAGGCTAAATAATTTCCATACACACATTTATATGGATTTAATTTCCATTAAATTAACTATACTTACTAATCATTTCTCTTATCATTTATCAAACCAAGTTATTAACCATATCACAAACATATAATCAACCATAATATCAACCAACTTATCATCTAATATCAACCAATATTCAACATATTAATTTCTAATTTAACACCTGTATTATCAACAAAAGTTCGAATAAAATAGAACTAAGATTTGAGTACTCACGATTAATTCCTCCACCAATCTTTTTCATAGACTTTCCTTTTGATACTGGCAGCACTTCCTTCTCTTTTTCTCACTTTGGAGCTTTCTAACTTGCTCTTCCCTTCCAAATGGTTCGGCCTCCATGGGTTACAACCTCTCCTCCATCATTTCTTTCATTTTTAGATGCTAAACCGTGTATTAATGGTATTCTAAGGTCTTTGGCAAAGTTTGGTTGTGTTTGGAGTTGATTTGATAAGATTTTAACAAAAGTTAGTAAGGAAAGGAGAAGAGAAGAAACCATTAGAGAAGTGGAGAAAAGCTTGAAAAAGAAAGAAGAAGAAGTGAGAAAAAGTGAGAAGGTAGATGCTTATTTATAGAAAAAGTTTTGGATTAAAATAATATTTTGTAAAAAGACCAAAATACCCATACGTACTTTTTAAGCAACCTTATTTTTTCAACACTTAACATCACATTTCAAATCATTACTTTATGTCATTTTCACTTTAGTATTAAGGAAAGAATATAATAATTATGTTAGTTTAATTTGATGTTTACTTTTTTGCTTTGAAATGACATGTTTGTCTTTTTGTTAATTGTATTCTAGAATTTTCTAAGTATGTTTAGTAAAAGTAAACTTGATTAGTTAATTAATTAATACTTATACTATTTGAATATATGTTCGTATATAAGAAAATAAAGGTGCGACGACCTTGCAACAACTTTTAATCGACAAAAGTTGATTTTCGACAAAATGTTTTACGGTCACATTTTGACGTTTTAGTTCAACTATTTATTTATGTAAACAAAATTTAAAAATTAACCTTTTACATCTTTAAATAAATAAAAACATGTCTCTTTATATCTTTAAATCATATTTAAATAATATCAAAATCACTAATTTTATAATGTATGTAAAATTGACAAAATGTGATAAAATTTGTTTATTTTTTTAAATCGATTATTAACTTACTTTTAAATATTTTAATATACTTTTATTATCTTTATTAAATGTTTCTATAAGATTTATCTTTTTAAATAAATATTTAAACCAATTTATTTAAGCATTTTTTTATTTTTAACAAAACTTAACTTTTGTTGGTTTGTTCTAAAATCCAAGTTTACACTTTCTAAATTAATAACTATAAGAATAAATAATTTCTCTATTATTATCTATTATATATAACTTTTTTATTTAAGTTCTAAACATTTTAAAATTTAAAACAAAAGGAATCTCTCGTTTTCGAAGAAGTAAAATTAGGAGTCATTATAAAGCCATTACCCCACGTCTTACGCCATGACATCCAAAACAACCACAGATCACAGATACACAATGGTATGGCTTGGGACCTATAGGAAACATCCATACCCATGAGCAATCACTACTGAACGAATTTCGCTATGTAAAATACTCGCATGGATCGTAGTCTACTCAATAGTAATATTGATGGTTACGTCGCTATCACTCATAGACTCAAGGCAATCATCTGCCCATTGCATTACGCCATGTGGACCGTAGATACACAACGGTTTTGCCTGGTTCCCTCGGAAACTTCCTTACCTCAGAGCAATCGTTCTACCCAGACGAATTATGCCGAGAACAACCATAGATCGTAGTTACACAATGGTTTCGCCTGGTTCTCCTAGGAAATATCTGCAACCGTAAGCCTTCACAACCCTACGAATTTTTCTATGCAACCGCGTCGTAAGACCATATGTTACGCTATGAAATTCGAAGGGACCCATGAGTTTGTGTCTGTACGACCTAAATTAATCAATAGAATCAATAGAATGTATCCACAATGTGGCCATAAAGCGGATAATCAAGGAGAAGGTACGTCCCTTATCCTCAATTTCAAAATGCATATCATACTATACATAGTACCTTTTCAAATCATCAATTTCAAATATATTATTCCTATTTAATTCTGTTATATATAAGATTATTGCTTTTCAAATCGAGTACCTTTCAAAATTAATAGTTTTTAAAATAACTTTATACTTATACAATTCATTTTACATATGTTCGAAAACTTCCAAATCAACAGTTTTATATAGTCAAAGGTCCTCGAAATCAATCCATTTTCAAATATCGGTCTAGCTTCAAATTCATATATGATTTCAACAATCACTTTTCAAATTAAATATTATTCAATATTCATATATTTCAAAATTCTAGTCATTAGTTATCAAAATTTACTTCAGTTTCATTTACATGAAGTCATATCTACATAAAATCAACTTTCCTTCTAAAATCACTTTGTAAGTAACTAAGTTTTAAAACCATAATTTCTTTTCAAAATCAAATACTTTACAAAATCCTTTATACACAACTGACCTTATAAATTTTAATTTTATATTATTATTTTATTTGCTATTATTATAAATTATTGTTTTATTTTTTTATTATTGTTATTATAAGTTACTATTTTATCCACAAACATTTCTCAATCAATTTCATTATAAAAGATTTTCGAAACTAGATTTCACATTTGAACATAATTAAAATTTTCTTTCAAAAACATTTTGCAAATAAATAAGGTTTAATAAATCAAAATTAGTTTTAAGATAAATTTGTAAAATAGATTAGTTTTTTTTCTTATCCCTTTATTATTTAGGAATATTTCTTAAAGCAAAATTTCACTGAATACATTTCAAAACAAATTTCATACTTAAATAATACAAAATAGGCTTATACAATTTACTTATCAAAATATTTAGCTTTTTAAAACTTGTTCAACTTCCATTAATTTTCTTATTTTAAAATTTTCAAAACTAACTTTATATACTTTCCAAAAATTCTTAGTTTTGAAAATTGATTATCTATTTGGAACTGTTCAGCTATTCAGAATAGTTAGAAAAAACAAATTGCAATTCAACATTGGAATCGGCAATCAATCATCTCAACAAGATGCGCAATCAATCCCAATGCATAGGGTACAAGTGTTCATAATATCATTCCATCCGAAAACTCGAGAACTGGACATTGGATTCATTTCAAATAGATGTATACGTATATCTTTAGAATTCCAAATCATACTTCAGGGATTTGAATCAAATCAATTTCATTAAAAAAATCGAGTGGCAAAGCAACTAAAGTGGCCTCCCCCACTTTGAAATCATTTATAATAGTTTTATTTGGAAAATAATTTCAAATTATACTATTATATATTTTCATAATCTTAATTTTTTTTGAAAAGTCCCGGAATCCAGTTCTCAAATTTCCAGATTAAATAACCTTTTTGATTATTTATTAACCATGTCTAGATAAACCATATTTCATATGTCACTTTCAGATGGTATCAACTACTCTTTGAAATGATACTGGGGAAATTCTAATATGTATTCTCTCAAAATTCATGTTAAACATGCAGTTTCTCAATTGATTGAATATTTTTCAAAAACCAAAATTTTCTAACCAATCAAAAGCTCAAATCAACAATCAATAGTCGATACTCACAAACTGGCCGAGCACGACTCATCAATCAATAAGCGATAATATGCAAATCCATATTAATCAAACAATTAATCAACACTCACGAATGATTTTATCGGTTTATAGAGTTCATTCTTTTATATTCTATATAAAAATCCAAGTGAAAATCATTTCATTTATTAATATTAAAATAAATTTATATCATTAACAAATACGCTCTCTCTCATATATGCATATAAACTCAGACTCATTCTAGGGTACTACTGACCATATCTCTAATGAGTAATCCCCACCAGAGTCAAGGTTCTCGCTTAACCTTCAGCTCTGATACCACATGTAATGAAAGATTTTTTTTGACCCTTGAAAAACAACAATAATACGTTCATTATGTAGAATGTTGAGCAGTCGAGTATTGAAAATAACAGATCATTAGGTTAAAGAAGAAAAGAGACAGAAGAAGAAATAGAAATAACAACACAAAATCTCATAATCGCAGCTGGACAAAATAATATATATATAATTATAGGTATTTCATATAAAAAACCTATAATTGTTAATATACATACAAATTATTAGAGTGCAACCATCAACAAATCAATCTGGACAGTTATAATAACTTGTCCTCACAAGTGCTGAATAAAGTAACACCCGAGAATAACAACAAAGTAACATCTGAGCCGGTCTAGAAAACCGGCATGAGTAAACACACTTAACTTGAACTATTTAAGTTATCCAAATCCTTAGAAAACAAAGGTATCTCGTAAGAAAGCGTCAAACATAAACATGATGGGTTTTTCCCTTACGATAACCAAAACACATTTATCGAATTTCCAACGGTATTATAATAGCGTCTAAGTATAAATACTTGTTAAAATAGCCAAAAATTGTTACATTAATTGAAAATCTAGTGCTAGGATCTACAAAAAATCAGTAATGGCTCGTGGTAGGTATTAGATCGAAGTGATTCTAGATAATACTGATATCTGATCCCGGTCTCTTAAAACTTTAAACGATAAATTTTAAAAGTCCGATTCGTTTAAATAACAATTTCACAATCAGGGTGTTAATATTTACATATGGAAATTCATTCCATATGTTTATGTTATCATGACTATCCCATGAAAATTCATTCGCTTGTAATCATTCCATTTTCCGAAATCGGAATAACTGTAACGGAAGCGATTTTTCGTTGCCGAAAAACCGAACCATTAGTGTTTTAGAAAAAAAGAAAGAGGTAGGAGAAGAGAGAAAGAAAAACAGAACAGAAATAAACGACAGAAACAACATCAGAATCTCACAATTCGCAGCGGAACAACATATAATAATCAATGAATAATCTTTAACCAAAGAACTATATCAGTTATTACATTACATCATATTACATTACATCATATCATCAGAGTGTACAACATCATACAACAACAAACAGCGGAAAAGAAATACTATATAAACTAGTAATACGCCATGCCATCCAGCTTGCCTCCAGTAACTCCAGAATATCCAGAATATCCTGATAAACCTAACTCTTAACTGCCCGTGTGGAAATTGGTGGGCACCCAGAATTTAGGAAGGAAAACAATAAACTCCGAGTCAGTCATGTGACTGGTGTGAGAACTCAAAATAGTTTATTTATCTTTAAAATCAAAATAGAAGAATATTTTTAAATTCAATTCGCAATGCTTTTAAAAATGAGACTACCATAAGGCCTCCCGCACACACACACATGCAAACGCAGAATTGGAGGAGATTTCTCCTTATGATAGTCAAAGATGCTTGATACGCATTTAAAAAGAACATTTGATATTATTACTAGTGCATAGTGTAGAGAAAAATTCATTTCGAAAGTAGAATATAAATCTTAGCCAACATACGACCATTATCGTATGCCTACTATAGCTACCATCCAAACAGTGTTGCGACACCATAAGTGAATGATAGGTTCTACAACTAAAACCGTACAAGTTTCGTATTGTTTCTTTGGATTTCCAACAAATGGTCAGGCCAAGGAACTTCCCATTGCCACATGAGAATGCCTCTGGAAAGACATCCCCGAGAACCAAACCGGAACTCTGCCAACACAAGGCCGGGTTACCCCTAACTGGGTAACTACTGACACGAGCACGCCATTCCCCGATCGTAAACGACCTTTCTCACGGGATCCCGATAGCCAACAACCACAAAGTAATAAATTCGCAGTAACCACATAGGTTAAATATCTGGGCTCCATACCATGATACAACCTCTATCCAGAAGGAAATGTACATACCCTAAAGGGTGCTACCCCTCATAACCTTGCCGCATCTTTCCTGTTTTGACCATTTCCGGGGTGTGAGGCTCGACAAAGTCACGTCCACAAAAACATACTTTATACAAAAGCCATGCTTTGGGTCAACAAATGATCAACACAATGATCACCAAGATAGACGATCAAATAAACGATCCTATCACAATAATCAACACAATGATCATTTCAGCAACACTCAGCATGTCACATTACCAAATTGGGAATATATCGCTGATAACTTCAACTATATAACCTCTGAGCTCGTACGTCTCAGAGAAGGGTGTTAAGCTAAAAGAATAAATTCTCCGCCACCACAGAAATATATTTGAAAGAAATCAGCTTTACATTCTCAACTTGTAATGTCAGACACACAATCCATACAAGTCTGTTCCGGGCTCGAACAGAACCGAAGGCACTTACAAAGAAGTCCTTGCAATCCGGATATTCACTAATCACGTTCGGACTTCCCATCACATATGGAGTCTCTATACCGGGGACCAGTCGATGCATAGACATTCGACAAGAAACCCTTTCGTTTTCGAAAATATCCGGGTCTTCAACACTGGTCTTCGAATGCAATTCATAACGTCGTATCACCTATTCGGAATGGGTTATACGACCCCAAGGTCCTTTCCCGGTTAACCCGAATAGTGAGCGCTTATTTAAAAAAATAAGTGTGGCATTCAATTTCAAGCAAATCACAACAAATACCATTCAAAGGTAAATATTGATAGTTGGTTATTGAACTATCAATAGATGTGCACACATCACCAGATTCCAAATAATTTTCCAAATTATTTAATTTCCAAAAATATCTTTAGAAGATATAAACTTTCCATATTTCAAAAATAAATCAATATTTATTTTTAAACCCATTTTCCCAATTCCATTTATAAATTCCATATTGAATTTATATTTCCAAAATATTTATGAATATACGATTTCCATTCGTTTTCAAATATTCATTTTCAATTTATCTTCAAAAAGATAAATTCAAAATATTCACTTAATATTGGAAAAACATTTCCATACTTATTTATTTATAAGTAATTCACAAGCCTTTTTATTTTCTATGCTTAGAAAATATTTAATATGCTCTAATCGAAATTAAGTATATATTTCATTCGTTAAGGAAATCATTCTCTTAAACATATTTATTTGGGCCAAAACGAATGTTGCGTAAAACATCGTTACGACAACCCAAAATCACTAGTATAGGGATTCGAAATAAAATAGATATATAAATCCCAATACTATACAAAACATTTCCTTTCGGAAATCATTTATTATAACAACAGTGTTGTAATCTACTATTTCCTTTTATTTCTCGAAAACATCTATTTCAACAATAAATGTTGAAATCTATGGTTTCGAATCTCAACATATTTTAAAACATCGTTAGATCGTTTTAATGCTATTTAAAACATCACATTCTAAATAATTTCTTTAACATATTATTCACTATTCAAAAATGTGAATATACTACGTTAACAAATTTCATCACATCTATTCATTTTATTTTAAGGAATTATTCACTGTCTAAAACGTGAATATAACTCCATAAATTAATTAGAACAATTTACTTATCAAAATAAGTCGTTTGCGAATTCATAAAACAACGTTTATAAATTCTATTTCTATTTATTTTATAACAACTTCCTCTTATAAATTTCCTTTATTAACCTATCTCAATTCATATCACAATGATATACTAAAAATTCATATTATAAGTCAAATACTTATAATTTATTTGTTTATAAAATCGTTCCTTTAAACTTTCCAAATTTATAAATCTTATAACTTATAAGATTCATTTATTTATCCAAAATTTATCTTTTTCCATAACTTTATAAATTTTATAAACCTACTGCTTATAAAATTTCATTTATAACTTCACCGTTATAATTCTATAAATTTCATTCATTTATGAAATTCATTCACAATTCTTTCTAACACTTATAAAAGCTCGTTTTGTAATTCCAATAATTTTAATTTATAAATATCAATTTATAAATCTTTTAATATAAATCAATTTATATTACTATTTATAACCTGTCTTTTAACTCCTTTATAATCTTATCATTTGATTTATAAGAATAATCCAATTTTATAAATTCTATTTTTTTAAACTTTTTATAATAAATCCAAAAATCCCAATTTAAATTATTTTATAAAATCGTTAATCTCATATCTTCAAAAATCAACTTTTGACTGTATTTCTCAAAAATATAATTTTTTATAACATTAGAATTATAACGTTTATTTATTTAGAATGAATCAATTCCAAAAATATTTTATAAACGTATATTTCCAAAAATCACTTTAGAAATTAAATCGTTGTTTTTAAACTTCAAAATTGGATCCGATGATGTAACACATCAAATAGTCAATCACGACTTTCAAACATCATATATCATCCATGATAAACAATCAAATATCACAATATATGAAATCAAATAAATATTTGTGAGGAATCCAGTTGGATCCCTCCAACCTGTTTCCCTGCATCCACAGACATTAGCACAATACCAATTCCGTTTCAAGACGGAATATCGCGGTATATGGGATTTTATAAATATTATCCGCTTACTAACGGCGCAATAGGGTCTCATCCGCTAAAAGAAAATGCGGGAAATCAATCAACTGCAATATATACATATGCCAATATATATATATATATATATATATATATATATTGCTATATATATAATATAATACCAATTCCACTTCGAGGTGGAATATCGTGGTATATGTGTGTAATAAATAACCTCCGCTTACTAACGGCGTATAGGGTCTATTCACATCCAATATATATATATATATATAACAATCATCATTCAAGCATTCAATCAACACAGTCAATCAATTTTAAATTTAACTATTTAAAATTTAAATAAGCAATAAAATTCCTTTTGAGTGAGAAGTTCTCACCTTTGTTCCCGTTTGCAATCCACTTCCAATTCAACTTGTTTTCTTCATTTATACCTTGTATAAATATTATGCACAATTTATTAATATTCGAAATAAATCGAATAATAAATTTCCATTTAATAATTTCAATTCATCGGTGATTTCATTTTTTTATAGTTAAATTAACTGATAGTTTTTTATTTAAACCAATTTCTTCTTTAATAAATTGATTTTAACTAAAAATTAAATTTAATTAACCAAACTCTCTTTTAAATAAAATTATCTAATCGAAGAATTAAATCTTAAACTAGAATCCCTTTAATAAATTTTTTTTTTAACAAAAAATTTTCTTCTTTAAATAAATTGATTTAACTAAAAATTTAAATCTAAACTTTAAATTAATATCTTTAAATCGATTTTCTTTTAAATAAATTTGTTTGACTAAAATTTTAAAATAACTTCTTTGTAATAAAATATTCTTTAGTAACTAAAAATAGTTAAATGGTTTAATACAACAAGTAAATCATCACATTCGTTACTATTATTTTTTTCACTGTCTACTTATATATATATCTACAGATTCCTAAATAAATTCAAAAATTTTAATTGTTTTAAACTTGCAGTATATATATTTTTCAATTTATATGTATAAATAAATGTTTATAAATTTAAATTAAATCTAATACCTTACTGTAATTACCCTCTATTTATATATATATTTATTAAACTAAAACAGAATTTATTTATGGCTTATTGTAAACTTATACATAATTCATGTGTATATTACTAGAACTGTTGTACTTAGCTGGAGAAAATTATATTCGAATTAAGCTAAAAACAATTAAAATAAAATTACCTTATAATCGTTCGAGCCCTAGCCGCATTCACCTCTGGCCCACGCGCGCACGCCACTGCACGGTCGCCGTTGCTTCACTGCCCTAATTGCTCGATCCTGATTCGAGTCGCCGCCGCGATCCCCCACTTCTAGCTTCATCGCGGCCATCACGAACGCTGCCGTGCGCCGCGTGCTTCCCCTGTTGATTGCGACTTCCATCTCCAGTGCTTTCCATTACCTCGCACGCACGCGAACCCCATCGCGCGCGCCACGACATCGCGCGCCGCCGTGAGCGTCGCAGTTTCTATCGCGAGTCGCCCAATGAAGTCGCGACGCCGCTGCACCTATGCGCTCGTGTCGCGTTTGATTTTTTTTTTTTTTTTTATAATACTGCGTTCGAACGATTTGGGGGAAGAAGGCTTCGGCTGGTTTTGGAATTGAAAGAGGTGGATTTGCCTTCGAACGAGAAGTAATTCATTCGGCCATGATTATTCCTTCTGCGTGATTCTGATTTTTGAACGAGAGGGGAGGGATTTTAAATGAAAGGAAGCATCATGGTTTACACGATGTAGCCGTGATTCTAGGCATACTTCAAGCGCGTGATTAAAGGAGATAACGTGTGTATGTCGTTGACTAAATTTAAAATTTAAATTTAAATTGAATCCGATTCAATTGCAACGCGTTTACTCACCGTGTGCTCACATATCAACTCCGAAAAATATGAAATTTGAAATCCGACAATAATTCAATATTACGGACCCAATGGAACTGGTTTCGTCGAATTCCGAGACTGTGCCTCGGACGGCTATTTTAAGTATCGATTCAAACGATATATTTTCAAAACTGAACAACTCACTTTCAAATTCAATTCTGAAGCTTCTATAATCTTCAATATTATCAATATGAATTTTACAAGCCTTTGAAATATTTTTAATTGGTTTAAAATCGAAGATTTAAACTTTTATTCAACTCTCAATAGATTAAATTCTATAATTTAATCGCCAAATTCAAAGTTATATTGAAAATTCAATCTAAACCATCATTCAAATATTTAAAATTAATTAAATATTTTCAAATTAAATTGTTAAAAATTCTGGGTCGTTACAATCTTCCCTACTTAAAAGAATTTCGTCCCGAAATTACAAGTTAAGAAGAATGTCCTTATCCCGTCTATTATTTTTCACAATCTAAATAGTTTTATCAACTTTCTAACCTAAATCTTTTTACTAGTGATTCACTATCATTTCAACTAGCTTTCTAATTTCAATTATAGGTTTCAAACAACATTGTTTTACTAACCATTCAAATTTAAATTCAAATTCAAATTTCAAACCTTCAAATTTTTCTCAAATTTTTTCTAACACTCTAAATTTTCGAAAAATTTCGCCAGCGTTTCCTTTGCGCGGCTCGATCGGTACGACTACAAAATGGCACCACGGCCCCTCGGAATCAAAAAGAAAAGAGAAAAGCCAAGTGGATGGAGAAGAAAATCATCAAATTTCATACTGAATTTGAAATACGTACCTTTTTGTCGAGCAATTCAATTTTATCTTTGAAATCAAAATCTCAATTCCTTTATAACACCTGTATAACCTGCTAGTAGTAGCATCCAAATCCAACATTCAAACTATTTTGCCAATTTTATTACAAAATTTTCAACATATGCTTCTTATACATTTTTACTTCACTATTGAAGTTGCATACCTATTTCATTCAATTTTACATTTCAATTTCGATTCACAATTTAAATTCCATTTGAATTCAATTTACAATTTTAAATTCCATTCGAATTTAATTCTCAATTCTAGATATTGAATTCAATCGATTAACTTTCATTTAGTAATTCATGTTACTACTCTAAATTAGTTTCATTCACCAATTCATTTCAATATTCAATTCATCACGAATTTACTTAATTACTAACAAAGGAAATTTCAATTTATTTCTTTTTCTTACTTGAATTTATATACAATTCAAATTTATTTTCAAATTTAGCTCACGACTAAACTTTAATTTAACCAATTCAAATTCCCATTCATTAGTCCATGAATAAATAATTTATCAAGTTAGTTTACTTGAATTCAATTCATTTTATTTAATTCCATTACTAATGATAATAATTCTATATTATCACTTCTAACAATCATGCAACCATATACTATAATAATTCATAGAAAATCATTTCTTTTCTATACAAAATAGTTTTGGGCAAAATTATCTTATTTTACCCGATTCAAAAACAATTTTATATTCACTAACAAATACGCTCTCATATCTATTATTACACTCAAACTCATTCTAGAGTACTGCTGACTCTATCTCTAATGAGTAATACCCAACAGAACCATGGTTGTCGCCTAACCAACAGCTCTGATACGAAATGTAACGGAAGCGATTTTTCGTTGCCGAAAAACCGAACCATTAGTGTTTTAGAAAAAAAGAAAGAGGTAGGAGAAGAGAGAAAGAAAAACAGAACAGAAATAAACGACAGAAACAACATCAGAATCTCACAATTCGCAGCGGAACAACATATAATAATCAATGAATAATCTTTAACCAAAGAACTATATCAGTTATTACATTACATCATATTACATTACATCATATCATCAGAGTGTACAACATCATACAACAACAAACAGCGGAAAAGAAATACTATATAAACTAGTAATACGCCATGCCATCCAGCTTGCCTCCAGTAACTCCAGAATATCCAGAATATCCTGATAAACCTAACTCTTAACTGCCCGTGTGGAAATTGGTGGGCACCCAGAGTTTAGGAAGGAAAACAATAAACTCCGAGTCAGTCATGTGACTGGTGTGAGAACTCAAAACAGTTTATTTATCTTTAAAATCAAAATAGAAGAATATTTTTAAATTCAATTCGCAATGCTTTTAAAAATGAGACTACCATAAGGCCTCCCGCACACACACACATGCAAATGCAGAATCGGAGGAGATTTCTCCTTATGATAGTCAAAGATGCTTGATACGCATTTAAAAAGAACATTTGATATTATTAATAGTGCATAGTGTAGAGAAAAATTCATTTCGAAAGTAGAATATAAATCTTAGCCAACATACGACCATTATCGTATGCCTACTATAGCTACCATCCAAACAGTGTTGCGACACCATAAGTGAATGATAGGTTCTACAACTAAAACCGTACAAGTTTCGTATTGTTTCTTTGGATTTTCAACAAATGGTCAGGCCAAGGAACTTCCCATTGCCACATGAGAATGCCTCTGGAAAGACATCCCCGAGAACCAAACCGGAACTCTGCCAACACAAGGCCGGGTTACCCCTAACTGGGTAACTACTGACACGAGCACGCCATTCCCCGATCGTAAACGACCTTTCTCACGGGATCCCGATAGCCAACAACCACAAAGTAATAAATTCGCAGTAACCACATAGGTTAAATATCTGGGCTCCATACCATGATACAACCTCTATCCAGAAGGAAATGTACATACCCTAAAGGGTGCTACCCCTCATAACCTTGCCGCATCTTTCCTGTTTTGATCATTTCCGGGGTGTGAGGCTCGACGAAGTCACGTCCACAAAAACATACTTTATACAAAAGCCATTCTTTGGGTCAACAAATGATCAACACAATGATCACCAAGATAGACGATCAAATAAACGATCCTATCACAATAATCAACACAATGATCATTTCAGCAACACTCAGCATGTCACATTACCAAATTGGGAATATATCGCTGATAACTTCAACTATATAACCTCTGAGCTCGTACGTCTCAGAGAAGGGTGTTAAGCTAAAAGAATAAATTCTCCGCCACCACAGAAATATATTTGAAAGAAATCGGCTTTACATTCTCAACTTGTAATGTCAGACACACAATCCATACAAGTCTGTTCCGGGCTCGAACAGAACCGAAGGCACTTACAAAGAAGTCCTTGCAATCCGGATATTCACTAATCACGTTCGGACTTCCCATCACATATGGAGTCTCTATACCGGGGACCAGTCGATGCAAAGACATTCGACAAGAAACCCTTTCGTTTTCGAAAATATCCGGGTCTTCAACACCGGTCTTCGAATGCAATTCATAACGTCGTATCACCTATTCGGAATGGGTTATACGACCCCAAGGTCCTTTCCCGGTTAACCCGAATAGTGAGCGCTTATTTCAAAAAAATAAGTGTGGCATTCAATTTCAAGCAAATCACAACAAATACCATTCAAAGGTAAATATTGATAGTTGGTTATTGAACTATCAATAGATGTGCACACATCACCAGATTCCAAATAATTTTCCAAATTATTTAATTTCCAAAAATATCTTTAGAAGATATAAACTTTCCATATTTCAAAAATAAATCAATATTTATTTTTAAACCCATTTTCCCAATTCCATTTATAAATTCCATATTGAATTTATATTTCCAAAATATTTATGAATATACGATTTCCATTCGTTTTCAAATATTCATTTTCAATTTATCTTCAAAAAGATAAATTCAAAATATTCACTTAATAGTGGAAAAACATTTCCATACTTATTTATTTATAAGTAATTCACAAGCCTTTTTATTTTCTATGCTTAGAAAATATTTAATATACTCTAATCGAAATTAAGTATATATTTCATTCGTTAAGGAAATCATTCTCTTAAACATATTTATTTGGGCCAAAACGAATGTTGCGTAAAACATCGTTACGGCAACCCAAAATCACTAGTATAGGGATTCGAAATAAAATAGATATATAAATCCCAATACTATACAAAACATTTCCTTTCGGAAATCATTTATTATAACAACAGTGTTATAATCTACTATTTCCTTTTATTTCTCGAAAACATCTATTTCAACAATAAATGTTGAAATCTATGGTTTCGAATCTCAACATATTTTAAAACATCGTGAGATCGTTTTAATGCTATTTAAAACATCACATTCTAAATAATTTCTTTAACATATTATTCACTATTCAAAAATGTGAATATACTACGTTAACAAATTTCATCACTTCTATTCATTTTATTTTAAGGAATTATTCACTGTCTAAAATGTGAATATAACTCCATAAATAAATTAGAACAATTTACTTATCAAAATAAGTCGTTTGCGAATTCATAAAACAACGTTTATAAATTCTATTTCTATTTATTTTATAACAACTTCCTCTTATAAATTTCCTTTATTAACCTATCTCAATTCATATCACAATGATATACTAAAAATTCATATTATAAGTCAAATACTTATAATTCATTTGTTTATAAAATCGTTCCTTTAAACTTTCCAAATTTATAAATCTTATAACTTATAAGATTCATTTATTTATCCAAAATTTATCTTTTTCCATAACTTTATAAATTTTATAAACCTACTGCTTATAAAATTTCATTTATAACTTCACCGTTATAATTCTATAAATTTCATTCATTTATGAAATTCATTCACAATTCTTTCTAACACTTATAAAAGCTCGTTTTATAATTCCAACAATTTTAATTTATAAATATCAATTTATAAATCTTTTAATATAAATCAATTTATATTACTATTTATAACCTGTCTTTAAACTCCTTTATAATCTTATCATTTGATTTATAAGAATAATCCAATTTTATAAATTCTATTTTTTTAAACTTTTTATAATAAATCCAAAAATCCCAATTTAAATTATTTTATAAAATCGTTAATCTCATATCTTCAAAAATAAACTTTTGACTGTATTTCTCAAAAATATAATTTTTTATAACATTAGAATTATAACGTTTACTTATTTAGAATGAATCAATTCCAAAAATATTTTATAAACGTATATTTCCAAAAATCACTTTAGAAATTAAATCGTTGTTTTTAAACTTCAAAATTGGATCCGATGATGTAACACATCAAATAGTCAATCACGACTTTCAAACATCATATATCATCCATGATAAACAATCAAATATCACAATATATGAAATCAAATAAATATTTGTGAGGAATCCAGTTGGATCCCTCCAACCTGTTTCCCTGCATCCACAGACATTAGCACAATACCAATTCCGTTTCAAGACGGAATATCGCGGTATATGGGATTTTATAAATATTATCCGCTTACTAACGGCGCAATAGGGTCTCATCCGCTAAAAGAAAATGCGGGAAATCAATCAACTGCAATATATACATATGCCAATATATATATAATGCTATATATATAATATAATACCAATTCCACTTCGAGGTGGAATATCGCGGTATATGTGTGTAATAAATAACCTCCGCTTACTAACGGCGTATAGGGTCTATTCACATCCAATATATATATATATATAACAATCATCATTCAAGCATTCAATCAACACAGTCAATCAATTTTAAATTTAACTATTTAAAATTTAAATAAGCAATAAAATTCCTTTTGAGTGAGAAGTTCTCACCTTTGTTCCCGTTTGCAATCCACTTCCAATTCAACTTGTTTTCTTCATTTATACCTTGTATAAATATTATGCACAATTTATTAATATTCGAAATAAATCGAATAATAAATTTCCATTTAATAATTTCAATTCATCGGTGATTTCATTTTTTTTATAGTTAAATTAACTGATAGTTTTTTATTTAAACCAATTTCTTCTTTAATAAATTGATTTTAACTAAAAATTAAATTTAATTAACCAAACTCTCTTTTAAATAAAATTATCTAATCGAAGAATTAAATCTTAAACTAGAATCCCTTTAATAAATTTGTTTTTTAACAAAAAAATTTCTTCTTTAAATAAATTGATTTAACTAAAAATTTAAATCTAAACTTTAAATTAATATCTTTAAATCGATTTTCTTTTAAATAAATTTGTTTGACTAAAATTTTAAAATAACTTCTTTGTAATAAAATATTCTTTAGTAACTAAAAATAGTTAAATGGTTTAATACAACAAGTAAATCATCACATTCGTTATTATTATTTTTTTCACTGTCTACTTATATATATATCTACAGATTCCTAAATAAATTCAAAAATTTTAATTGTTTTAAACTTGCAGTATATATATTTTTCAATTTATATGTATAAATAAATGTTTATAAATTTAAATTAAATCTAATACCTTACTGTAATTACCCTCTATTTATATATATATTTATTAAACTAAAACAGAATTTATTTATGGCTTATTGTAAACTTATACATAATTCATGTGTATATTACTAGAACTGTTGTACTTAGCTGGAGAAAATTATATTCGAATTAAGCTAAAAACAATTAAAATAAAATTACCTTATAATCGTTCGAGCCCTAGCCGCATTCACCTCTGGCCCACGCGCGCACCCCACTGCGCGGTCGCGGTTGCTTCACGGCCCTAATTGCTCGATCCTGATTCGAGTCGCCGCCGCGATCCCCCACTTCTAGCTTCATCGCGGCCATCACGAACGCTGCCGTGCGCCCCGTGCTTCCCCTGTTGATTGTGACTTCCTTCTCCAGTGCTTTCCATTACCTCGCACGCACGCGAACCCCATCGCGCGCGCCACGACATCGCGCGCCACCGTGAGCGTCGCCGTTTCTATCGCGAGTCGCCCAATGAAGTCGCGACGCCGCTGCACCTACGCGCTCGTGTCGCGTTTGATTTTTTTTTTTTTTTATAATACTGCGTTCGAACGATTTGGGGGAAGAAGGCTTCCGCTGATTTTGGAATTGAAAGAGGTGGATTTGCCTTCGAACGAGAAGTAATTCATTCGGCCATGATTATTCCTTCTGCGTGATTCTGATTTTTGAACGAGAGGGGAGGGATTTTAAATGAAAGGAAGCATCATGGTTTACACGATGTAGCCGTGATTCTAGGCATACTTCAAGCGCGTGATTAAAGGAGATAACGTGTGTATGTCGTTGACTAAATTTAAAATTTAAATTTAAATTGAATCCGATTCAATTGCAACGCGTTTACTCACCGTGTGCTCACATATCAACTCCGAAAAATACGAAATTTGAAATCCGACAATAATTCAATATTACGGACCCAATGGAACTGGTTTCGTCGAATTCCGAGACTGTGCCTCGGACGGCTATTTTAAGTATCAATTCAAACGATATATTTTCAAAACTGAACAACTCACTTTCAAATTCAATTCTGAAGCTTCTATAATCTTCAATATTATCAATATGAATTTTACAAGCCTTTGAAATATTTTTAATTGGTTTAAAATCGAAGATTTAAATTTTTATTCAACTCTCAATAGATTAAATTCTATAATTTAATCGCCAAATTCAAAGTTATATTGAAAATTCAATCTAAACCATCATTCAAATATTTAAAATTAATTAAATATTTTCAAATTAAATTGTTAAAAATTCTGGGTCGTTACAATAACGATCAGTTTCAGTCAATTTACTTGCCAATAAAACGTGTTAACGTTTTATTCTATTTACTTTAATTTGTTTGGCTACTTAGTAGCATGGGCAATTAGATACTTGAAATCAACATCAAGAACATTATTGGTTAACATAGATCATGAACTTAATCAGCGATTTATAATTAGTATAAAATAAATCTACAATTTAAACCGAACTAGTTCCAATTAACTGAGTCGAGTTATAAATTTTTTAATCAATATTTATTCTGTTAATCAATTAAATAAATATTTTATTCTTAATTAATTCAAAAATTATCGGTTTATTGCATAATTAGTTTATCAATTATCATATGATTACTCAAATAAAATATCACTTTTCTATTGACTTAAACCATTTGAACCATTAAAATTTCATATTGTAGGAAACTCGACAATATTGGTTTAGATGGAAATATTGAACGATAAGATCACAACGCTATAAATTGCACGTCAATTTAGTTTAACATGAAGAAAAAATAGGGCTTAGAATTTTTTAGATATTTACAAAAATTAATTAATTAGATTTTCTTTAAATTCCAAATCCAACCCACTAACTACAAGCCCAGTCCACCCAAGCTAAAGCCCATCCCAACCCCTTCTTTCTTCTTCCCCTAGTTTCTTTCTTCATCTCTGTTCAATAACCAGGTCGTGCATATACGTGTGCATGTACGTACTTGCCCCTGGCCAAGCCACTCGCCGTCGACGATCCTCACAAGTCCACCCATCTCTGTATTATCAACAAAAGTTCGATTAAAATAGAACTAAGATTTGAGTACTCACGATTAATTCCTCCACCAATCTTTTTCATAGACTTTCCTTTTGATACCGGCAGCACTTCCTTCTCTTTTTCTCACTTTGAAGCTTTCTAACTTGCTCTTCCCTCCCAAATGGTTCGGCCTCCATGGATTACAACCTCTCCTCCATCATTTCTTTCCTTTTTAGATGCTAAACCATGTATTAATGGTATTCTAAGGTCTTTGGCAAAGTTTGGTTGTGTTTGGAGTTGATTTGATAAGATTTTTACAAAAGTTAGTAAGGAAAGGAGAAGAGAAGAAACCATTAGAGAAGTGGAAAAAAGCTTGAAAAAGGAAGAAGAAGAAGTGAGAAAAAGTGAGAAGGTAGATGCTTATTTATAGAAAAAGTTTTGGATTAAAATAATATTTTGTAAAAAGACCAAAATACCCATACATACTTTTTAAGCAACCTTATTTTTTCAACGCTTAACATCACATTTCAAATCATTACTTTATGTCATTTTCACTTTAGTATTAAGGAAAGAATATAATAATTATGTTAGTTTAATTTGATGTTTACTTTTTTGCTTTGAAATGACATGTTTGTCTTTTTGTGCTTACTTTTTGTTAATTGTATTCTAGAATTTTCTAAGTATGTTTAGTAAAAGTAAACTTGATTAGTTAATTAATTAATACTTATACTATTTGAATATATGTTCGTATATAAGAAAATAAAGGTGCGACGACCTTGCAACCACTTTTAATCGACAAAAGTTGATATTCGACAAAATGTTTTACGGTCACATTTTGACGTTTTAGTTCAACTATTTATTTATGTAAACAAAATTTAAAAATTAACCTTTTACATCTTCAAATAAATTAAAACATGTCTCTTTATATCTTTAAATAATATTTAAATAATATCAAAATCTCTAATTTTATAATGTATGTCAAACTGACAAAATGTGATAAAATTTGTTTATTTTTTTAAATCGGTTATTAACTTACTTTTAAATATTTTAATATACTTTTATTATCTTTATTAAATGTTTCTATAAGATTTATCTTTTTAAATAAATATTTAAACCAATTTATTTAAGCATTTTTTTATTTTTAACAAAACTTAACTTTTGTTGGTTTGTTCTAAAATCCAAGTTTACACTTTCTAAATTAATAACTATAAGAATAAATAATTTCTCTATTATTATCTATTATATATAACTTTTTTATTTAAGTTCTAAACCTTTAAAATCTAAAACAAAAGGAATCTCTCGTTTTCGAAGAAGCAAAATTAGGAGTCGTTATAAAGCCATTACCCCACGTCTTACGCCATGACATCCAAAACAACCACAGATCACAGATACACAATGGTATGGCTTGGGACCTATAGGAAACATCCATACCCATGAGCATTCACTGCTGTACGAATTTCGCTATGTAAAACACTCGCATGGATCGTAGTCTACTCAATAGTAACGCTAATGGTTACGTCGCTATCACTCATAGACTCAAGGCAATCATCTGCCCCTTGCATTACGCCATGTGGACCGTAGATACACAACGGTTTTGCCTGGTTCCCTCAGGAAACTTCCTTACCTCAGAGTAATCGTTCTACCCAGACGAATTATGCTGAGAATAACCATAGATCGTAGTTACACAATGGTTTCGCCTGGTTCTCCTAGGAAACATCTGCAACCGTAAGCCTTCACAACCCTACGAATTTTTCTATGCAACCGCGTCGTAAGACCATAGGTTACGCTATGAAATTCGAAGGAACCCATGAGTTTGTGTCTGTACGACCTAAATTAATCAATAGAATCAATAGAATGTATCCACAATGTGGCCATAAAGCGGATAATCAAGGAGAAGGTACGTCCCTTATCTTCAATTTCAAAATGCATATCATACTATACATAGTACCTTTTCAAATCATCAATTTCAAATATATTATTCCTATTTAATTCTGTTACATATAAGGTTATCCCTTTGCAAATCGAGTACCTTTCAAAATTAATAGTTTTTAAAATAACTTTATACTTATACAATTCATTTTACATATGATGGAAAACTTCCAAATCAACAGTTTTATATAGTCAAAGGTCCTCGAAATCAATCCATTTTCAAATATCGGTCTAGCTTCAAATTCATATATGATTTCAACAATCATTTTTCAAATTAAATATTATTCAATATTCATATATTTCAAAATTCTAGTCATTAGTTATCAAAATTTACTTCAGTTTCATTTACATGCAGTCATATCTACATAAAATCAACTTTCCTTCTAAAATCACTTTGTAAGTAACTAAGTTTTAAAACCATAATTTCTTTTCAAAATCAAATACTTTACAAAATCCTTTATACACAACTGACCTTATAAATTTTAATTTTATATTATTATTTTATTTTATTATTATTATAAATTATTGTTTTATTTTTTTATTATTGTTATTATAAGTTACTATTTTATCCACAAACATTTCTCAATCAATTTCATTATAAAAGATTTTCGAAACTAGATTTCACATTTGAACATAATTAAAATTTGCTTTCAAAAACGTTTTGCAAATAAATAAGGTTTAATAAATCAAAATTACTTTTAAAATAAATTTGTAAAATAAATAAGTTTTTTTTCTTATCCCTTTATTATTTAGGAATATTTCTTAAAGCAAAATTTCACTGAATACATTTAAAAACAAATTTCATACTTAAATAATACAAAATAGGCTTATACAATTTACTTATCAAAATATTTAGCTTTTTAAAACTTGTTCAACTTCCATTAATTTTCTTATTTTAAAATTTTCAAAACTAACTTTATATACTTTCCAAAAATTCTTAGCTTTGAAAGTTGATTATCTATTTGGAAGTGTTCAGCTATTCAGAATAGTTAGAAAAAACAAATTCCAATTCAACATTGGAATCGGCAATCAATCATCTCAACAAGATGCGCAATCAATCCCAATGCATAGGGTACAAGTGTTTATAATATCATTCCATCCGAAAACTCGAGAACTGGACATTGGATTCATTTCAAATAGATGTATACGTATATCTTTAGAATTTCAATTCATACTTCAGGGATTTGAATCAAATCAATTTCATTAAAAAAATCGAGTGGCGGAGCAACTAAAGTGGCCTCCCCCACTTTGAAATCATTTATAACAGTTCTATTTGGAAAATAATTTCAAATTATACTATTATATATTTTAATAATCTTAATTTTTTTTGAAAAGTCCCGGAATCCAGTTCTCAAATTTCCAGATTAAATTACCTTTTTGATTATTTATTAACCATGTCTAGATAAACAATATTTCATATGTCACTTTCAGATGGTATCCACTACTCTTGAAATGATACTAGGGAAATTCTAATATGTATTCTCTCAAAATTCATGTTAAACATGCAGTTTCTCAATTGATTAAATATTTTTCAAAAACCAAAATTTTCTAACCAATCAAAAGCTCAAATCAACAATCAATAGTCGATACTCACAAACTGGCCGAGCACGACTCATCAATCAATAAGCGATAATATGCACATCCATATTAATCAAATAATTAATCAACATTCACGATTGATTTTATCGGCTTATAGAGTTCATTCTTTTATATTCTATATAAAAATCCAAGTGCAAATCATTTCATTTATTAATATTAAAATAAATTTATATCATTAACAAATACGCTCTCTCTCATATATGCATATACACTCAGACTCATTCTAGGGTACTACTGACCATATCTCTAATGAGTAATCCCCACCAGAGCCAAGGTTCTCGCTTAATCTTTAGCTCTGATACCACATGTAACGAAAGATTTTTTTCGACCCTCGAAAAACAACAATAATACGTTCATTATGTAGAATGTCGAGCAGTCGAGTATTGAAAATAACAGATCATTAGGTTAAAGAAGAAAAGTGACAGAAGAAGAAATAGAAATAACAACACAAAATCTCATAATCGCAGCTGGACAAAATGATATATACATATAATTACAGGTATTTCATATTAAAAACCTATAATTGTTAATATACATACAAATTATTAGAGTGCAACCATCAACAAATCTATCTGGACAGTTATAATAACTTGTCCTCACAAGTGCTGAATAAAGTAACACCCGAGAATAACAATAAAGTAACACCTGAGTCGGTCTAGAAAACCGGCATGAGTAAACACACTTAACTTGAATTATTTAAGTTATCCAAATCCTTAGAAAACAAAGGTATCTCTTAAGAAAGCGTCAAACATAAACATGATGGGTTTTTCCCTTACGATAACCAAAACACTTTTCTCGAAAATCCAACGGTATTATAATAGCGTCTAAGTATAAATACTTGTTAAAATAGCCAAAAATTGTTACATTAATTGAAAATCTAGTGCTTGGATCTACAAAAAATCAGTAAAGGCTCGTGGTAGGTATTAGATCGAAGTGATTCTATATAAATTGATATCTAATCCCAGTCTCTTAGAACTTAAAACAATAAATTTTAAAAGTCCGATTCGTTTAAATAACAATTTCACAATCAGGGTGTTAATATTTACATATGGAAATTCATTCCATATGTTTATGTTATCATGACTATCCCATGAAAATTCATTCGCTTGTAATCATTCCATTTTTCGAAATCGGAATAACGATCAGTTTCAGTCAACTTACTTGCCAATAAAACGTGTTAACGTTTTATTCTATTTACTTTAATTTGTTTGGCTACTTAGTAGCATGGTCAATTAGATACTTGAAATCAACATCAAGAACATTATTGGTTAACATAGATCATGAACTCAATCAGCGATTTATAATTAGTATAAAATAAATCTACAATTTAAACCGAACTAGTTCCAATTAACTGATTCGAGTTATAAAATTTTTAATCAATATTTATTCTGTTAATCAATTAAATAAATATTTTATTCTTAATTAATTCAAAAATTATCGGTCTATTGCATAATTAGTTTATCAGTTATCATATAATTACTAAAATAAAATATCACTTTTCTATTGACTTAAACCATTTGAACCATTAAAATTTCATATTGTAGGAAACTCGACAATATTGGTTTAGATGGAAATACTAAACGATAAGATCACAACGCTATAAATTGCATGTCAATTTAGTTTAACATGAAGAAGAAATAGGGCTTAGAATTTTTTAGATATTTACAAAAATTAATTAATTAGATTTTCTTTAAATTCCAAATCCAACCCACTAACTACAAGCCCAGTCCACCCAAGCTAAAGCCCATCCCAACCCCTTCTTTCTTCTTCCCCCAGTTTCTTTCTTCATCTCTGTTCAATAACCAGGTCGTGCATGTACGTGTGCATGTACGCACTTGCCCCTGGCCAAGCCACTCGCAATCGACGATCCTCACAAGTCCACCCACATTCCTAAGTCTCATTCAGTCACCTGTACACTACCGAAACCCATGTTTGAAAATTTGAAATTCCCACCAAATACTGGAACCACCGTGCCCAACTAAAACGTCTCACCTCACCTCCATGATCCTCCTTCACCCACGTTATTTTTCCCAAAGCTTCGCCATGACCTCCCCTACCTTTCCCCCTAGCGCATATCCCTATCTTTGTCATTTCCACCCCATTGACACAAAACCGAACCCAAAGAACAAACCATCCCAAACCCTAAAACAAACGCAACTAGCTTATCCCTTCAACTAAAAATTGCCGTAGTATTTTTCCCTGGTGCCGCATCCCCTTACCCTCCCCCATACCGAATAGTAAGTCACGAAATTGGCCAGATCACCGAAATTCGATGTTTCCTCCAAAACCGATCAAGCCCGCAATTCTCCATGCGCACAACTTAAAATTTTTAAAATCACTTCCAAAAATCAAGTTTTCCCATAACGAATTGGCATATATGATCCATTCATGAATTTATGCATGTTAAATTTCAACCATAAGTAAGTCACTTACTGTTAAATGGGTTTTCCTACCTCTCCACTTAATGAAATTGCATGAAATAAATTTCAAAATTATGCCTACTAGAAAAACACATTTTGTTATAGGATCAAGATTTAAAACTTAATATACGTTGAGATATGGATTTTTAAAGTCAAATGACTTAATAGATTTTATGCCAAAACATGTACGGTGATCTCTTAAGGAAGAAGAACAGTACCTTAGTGGGACTAACCATGTTGAGTGCACACATTCACATATGTATTAACATCACAAATATACATATTTAGACTTGGATCAAGATTTTTCAAAACATTGCGTTATATAAACACATGTGTAAACCTGTAAGTAATACAAAGTTTTTACACACTGTTTTTGATATAGATTATCATTGCTGCTCTCTTTTCTCTTCCAAGCTTAAACACTGCCTTTTTTTTAATTTTTCCTTCAGCTTTGAATTCTTTTCTTTATTTTGATGCAGCACTTTATTTTTCTCTTTACTTTTTTTATATGTACATGAACTAGGCAAGGCTCGGGTCTGTATATATAAAAAGGATTAAGTGTACATGTTTTCATTTCATTTATTTTATTTTTATTTTCTTTAATTTGATTTGTAAATTTGTTGACTTGATTTGAAAATTTGATTGACTTGATTTCCTTGTTGATTTGAAAATTATGAGTAATTTTATTTATTTTATGCTTGAGTGGATATATTTCATCATGATGTCCCCTTATGTATATATATATGTGTGTGTGTGTGTGTGTGTGTGTGTGTAGATCTATACATTCTTATATACATATTTTTACCATGTATACGTTTACATGCTTGCATATTTACATATTCGTTTGTTTTCATACATAATTACACACATATATTTTTGTCATCATAAAGTTTACACTTATATGCATATATATATATATACACATGTACACTATTCTTCTAACACACACACACACACACTAATATATATATATATATATATATTAAACATCATAAATCTTGTACATATTTGTATATATACATATATGGATATTTTATATTAATTTTTTGGATGGTGGAGTTTATATACATATATCTGTAAAATTTATCATATCCATAAATTTTCATTTTAAAATTAAATATAGGTTGCCTGAAATATCACGTACAGGCTTCACATTTTATTTTATCATAAGCTTGAAATGGTGAAGTTACATATACATATATATCTATTTTTATCATATTCAGAAATTCACATTATAACTTTTAATAAAGTTTCAAATTTTATAGATTCAAATATTAGAAAATTTATCTATTCGACTTATAAAAAAATTCTAATACTTAAAATTAGTTAATTATCCTAGTATCAGATGGCCAAAAATTTGGGTCATTACAATGGCCTTACCGCTTCTACCATGTTTCTGTCATTTTCGGGTGATGAGGCATAAGGTCACGATTACCTTTCACATAGCACATTTCACTCTGAATTCCATATTGTCATTCCTTCGATCATTGTTGACTTTCATAAATATACAACCTCCGAGCTCATATATCTCAAAGAAGGGTGTTAAGCTAAGAGAAGTTGCCTTCTTCGCCACAAAATAGATGAACGTTTATAAAAGTTAACAATGCAATCTCAAAAATGCAATGTCGAACATCCATCCGTACAAGTTGTTACAGAACATGACAAACTGAAGGTACTCTTCTACCATATCCTATCATAAATTACCCTTAGAATTAGTAGCAAAAATTCCTTTCATATCATAGATTTTCAGAAAGAAGTGCTACTACCACCATAAATATTAATATGGTAAATTTCACCTCAAGGGACCAGTGGCAAGTTGCCTTGCATCATGAAGATCTCCATCTTCAAAATCATAAACTTGCATTTTCAAACGTGCACATTAGTCCAAAGTGGTTCTTGGATAAATCTGACCCAGGTCTCTTTAAACCAACAACGACAAAAAAGCCAATTATTTGATAGTCGGTTATTTAATTTCAAAGCAAACAAACAAATCTTGCACAATAAGCAATCACTATGCCATTTTATAATTCTTATAAACCAAATAAATTTTCGAATACAATCATTTCAAAATATCTTTAGAGAGATACATATTCAAAACTAATTCAACTATTCAATAATTGGAAAACATTTCCAAGAACTTATCTCAACGGAATAAGTGTATTCACAAATCATTTCATTTTCAACACTTAGAAAATAACAGCATACACTTAAATCAAGAATAAGAATATTTACAATCTTTTAGGAAAGCAACATATTCTTTAGAACACTTAATTTGGGTCAAAATGGATGTTGCGTAACACACCATTACGACAACCCAAAAACATTAGTATAGGGATTCAACAAACTATATTTAATATTAATCCTTGAAATACAACTTCAACTATTTATTAATTAACAATGAGGCCAATCAATTTTGGGTATCGCTACCTCTCCTTGACTAAACAACATTTTTAACTTCAAAATAGGTAAAAGCTATTATCTCGAATATCAATATGGCGACCCGAACTCGATGTCCGACAAACAACATCAAATTCGTATCGCCGGAGCTTGCAAAAACATTAAATTATAAATAACACAGCGAAAAAAAAAAGATGATATCATTGATACAATATGAATACAATATCCAATACATCAATTTGATACAATGATAATCATCAACATCAGAGAATATACAACACAAAGATACAGCGGAATACGATACAGTATGTGATAAGTCTTCACAGGAACCAATACTGCAACTCTGATCCAAAGCTCCAAAGACAAAGCTCCAAACTTCAAGCTCGATCCACCATCAAGGTTGCACCAAGATAAGCAAGTCCGGTCGTGGGCTCCAAAGACTCCAAAATGTATCAAACGAAAGCTGAAGGCTACCAAAATGATATCTACTACCTGACTATTTGAAAAACCAAACTCTAAACTGCCCGTGAGGAAAATGGTGGGCACCCAGAGTTTAGAAAGGGAACAATAAACTCCGGATTAGTCATGGGACTGGTATGAGCAAACAAAATCGGTTTGTCTTTAGAAACAATCAAAAGATTTAAATTTGAAATCCGCAATGCTTTTGGAAAATGAAACTATCATAAGGCCTCCCGACACACACACAATGAAAACGCACACATGGGAGAGATTTCTCCTTATGATAGTCAAAGATGCTTACTACGCAAAATTCTTTTTGATATTATTACTAGTGCATAGTGGAAAACCTTTAGAAAATAAAATATGAATCCTAGCCAGCATAGGTACCACTATACTATGCCTAATATCGCTGCCATTTTAAATGGCAGGTTCTACGACTAAAACCGTACAAGGCGCGTATTGGATGAATGGATTTCCAACAAATGGTCAGGCTAAGGAACTTCCTATTGCCACATGGGAACGCCTCTGGCGGGACTCCCCGAGAACCTACCCGCTCTCTGCCAACAAGGCCGGCTACCCCCTTCCCGGGGAATAAAACCTAAGATATGCCACCCCCGGTCCTTTGGGACCTTTATCGGAGGATCCTCTACACCAACAACATCACACAGTAATAAATATACTACAGTGCCCACATGAGTTAGTATCTGGGATCTATACCATAATACTACCCACTTCCTGAAGGAATGGTCATACCCTAGGGGAGCTACCCCTGAAACCTTGCCGCATCTTTCCTATTTCGACCATTACCAGTTTGAGAGGCTCGTTGAGGTTTCGTCCACAAAGCTACGCTTTTTCACAAAGCCATGCTTTGAACAACAAATGATCGGCAGCACTTCGTATGCCACATTACCAAATTGGGAATGTATCACTCGTAACCATTAACTACATAACCTCTGAGCTCGTAAGTCTCAGAGAAGGGTGTTAGGCTAAGAGAATAAATTCTCCGCCTCCAAGTAGAAATGTATTTAATAGAAACAGGTTAACATCTCAAAGTGTAATGTCAGACACACATCCATACAAGTCTATTATGGGTTTGAACAGAACTGAAGGCACTTCCGAAGAAGCCATTTCAAATCCAGGTATCCACAATCCTGATCGGATTTCCCATCACTTAGGGAATCTCTATACCATAGCTACTCAGTGCAGAGATAATCGATAGGTTATCCTATCGTTCTCGCAAATACCTGGTCCTCACCACCAGTCTTCAAATGCTATCCATAACGACGTATCATTATTCGGAATGGGTTATATGACACAAAGTTCCTCTCCCGGCTAAACCGAATAATGATCGTAAAATTTAAAAAAATATGGATTTGGGATTTCAGTTAAGCCACAACTTAAAATTCAAAACTATTTCAAATGGTTTAAACCAATTACCATTTCAAATCTTTAAACAAAAGATTTATTCCATAAAGTTTACCCAATTTCACAAAGATCCATCCATGGATTTCAAAACAATTTCCATTTTAATTGGATTAACTCATTTAATCTTTAAACCAAAGATTTAACTTATAGCTTTCAAACCCGTTTCCAAAGATTCATTCATAACTTGGAAAACCATTTCATTTCAAATTTGAAGTTCCTATAATACAAATTGGAAACTCATTCCTTATGTGAAAGCTTCTATCATTTGAAAACGAACAGTTTTCATTCTGGGAAAATCTGATTTCAATTATACAAGTTAAAGTTTTTCAAACTTGGGTTAACTTCAAATTCCCAAAACTACACTTTCAAATTTTTTTTTTAAAACCCATATAAACTTGTATGACCATTTACATCATAAATTCTCAAAGTAGAATTCAATTTCAAATATTGAATTCAATTTTAAAAAGATTTCAAAATTTGATTAAGTTATTCAAAAATAACTTTTATCCTTGAAATCCCTTTTCAAACTTTTCACTTTAAAATCCGATCCATTTCCAAAACCATTTAGATTCAAAAATTCAATTTTTTTTAAACTATTTTAAAAAATCTAGGACTTAACCGATTTCCATGTGCAATCCATATTTGTGTGTATAGTGTAGTCCAGAGGGTTTTACCCAATAGTACACAACATCAATCATCACAGATATATCGATAAGCGGTATAACCCATAACGCTTATCTTAACTTACAGATTCATAGATAAAGTAAATTTATCAATCACAAAGATTCACTAATACGATTCGATGTGGGTTTTGGATAACCAACTGGAATCCGACTCCCTGTCGCATCGAAATCCAAATGTCATTTTACGGGTCAAGGGTTTGCATATTCATATAACAACATATTCATCATAGATATAACAACGCAGCACAAAGCATTACATAGCATCACATCACATATCAAATATATCAATTCATCACATAGCATCCAACAGCAATCAAACATCTACAATTAAGATGCATAAATCGTGTGGTTTTTAATTTATCAACAACATAATTACTTTCATTAGAAATCTTTAATCAATGATAAATTATCATTAACTACAATTGATTTAGTCTTAATTACCTTCATAAATTTATCATTCTTTAATTAATTATCTTAATTAATTAACCTTAATTATAACTAATTAAATTTTAATTACTTTTATTAATTAATTATTCCTTAATTAATTACTTTAATTAATAAACCACATTAATTAATTATTCTTTAAAGTAATTAACTCTTAATATTTGATTAATCAATCTTCAATCATTAATTATCTACCCTTAATTACTTTCACTGAGTGATTACTGCTTTTATTTAATCATTTATTAATTACTTGATCAATTAACTTAAATTGCTAATTAATTTAATTTAATTAATAAATCCTCAGTTATTAATTAATTTAATCTTAATTATAACTAATTATCCTTTAATTGATTTTCTTAATTATTAATGAATTAATCTTAATTGCAAATTATTACTTATTTGATTATCATTAACGATATAAACCAACTCACTTTTAAGTTAAAAATTTGAAACGTTTGATTTTTATTTCTAAATCACTAATGAAGTTTCATTTAAAATAACTTGTTACAAATATAAATTTAAAACTTAATTGTTTTAAAAATCCTTTGTTTCAAAACTTTTAATTTATACTTTCTACTCAATAAATAAATCACCATTTATAAAAAGGTATAGTTTCAGGAATTCATTTAACAAATTCATTAAAGTTTTAAAACTGGAAAACATAAAAAATTTCAGCCAACCCGAGTATTCCCTGAGCTAAACCCTGTCATACTCGCGCCTTACTTCGATTTTTTTCCAAAATTTACCCAAGTGCCCCCCAAAATTTCGACCTTAAAAATTTCTACGTGTCTTTACCCTCGCCCCAAACATTCTGCTTCGAGTAATAACTTGAGCTATCCTCATTTCTTCCGGAGCTCATCCTCGAGTCACGCCATTCTTCCCCAAACGCCTCAAACCACTGATACAACGATGCACGTATATATGCATGTGACGCCCCACCTCTATACCCACGCTAGCCAAGAACACTAGGAGCAATGCTGTCAACTAGCGCGGAGAATAAGGCTGTTGAGGAGCGACCATCCGTGCAATTGCTTTGTGCGAGCACTACTATGTCGGATAGTATAACGCATTTGATTTCGAGAGGAAGTCCGACACACCGATACAAACTCAAAGCTACTATGCACAGTGGCTATAATAATCTTCGGAAACAAACATAGAAATAAGCATAACACAAACCAGACACAGACATCCATATCACAAAGGTGGAAGAAGATATGAATATATAACTAACACATGAAAGTGTACGTCAGAGTAGTGGTCAAAAAGATCCACAATAATACAAAAGAATAGCAACACGTCCTATACAAAATAATACAACTATGAGTCTATATTTCAAGTGTATACAACAAAAACTGCTAATCTAAATAGTTAGCCAAAAGTCAGAGTACCAAATCCCGGGAAGAAGTCAAGCAGAAGCACCTGTAACATCTCGGTCTGACCCAAGTATTATTTAAGAAAATAATAAATGGATCAGTCTAGCTATAAATATCAGATGACATGGTATAAAATAAAAGATATGACATAAACATAAAATATCCATACTGACATACAACTATAAGTATGCAAATGATGATCAACAGAAGATCAATCAATAAGAGATAAATTAATATCACAAGAATCTTGTCAAAGATCCAAAGAGGGCATCATACCCTAAACTTGTACTCATAACAAGTCAACGACATAAATTCCAGAAATCAACACAAGAAATCCAGAAATCACAGAAAAAGGGAAAGAGGCCTATCACATGACGTTCGAAGACCATGGGGAGCTACCACATATGGGTGAGTCGGAATCACCCAGATAAGGTCTAGGCTAACCAAAAAGCAAAAAGGTATGTGTGAGTGGAATCACACAAATGGTGTCTAGCCTAACCTCGCAACAAAAGGTATGTGTGAGTGGAATCACACAAATGGTGTCTAGACTAACCTTGCGGACAAAGAGATATGTGTGAGTCGGAATCACACCAATGAGGCTAGTCTAACCTTGCAAACAAAGAGACATCGCACAATTGCTAGTCTAAATCATAAGATGATCATCATGATCAACGAGAAGTGTCAATTACACTAAGCTAGTGAATATAAAAGTTTAGCCTCGTGTCCCATAACCACTTGCTTAACTTAAATATTTACGAACAAACTGTAAATCTTCACTAGAAAATTGTCACAAGAGGTTCAATCGAACAAGTCCAAGAATTAACCGACGAAGTGAACGCAAGCGTTCATACCACTTGTTTTACTAAGTCGTTTAAATAGATTTCTCATCCGAGTGAGGTAAAGGTTTGTATATACTAATATATCGAAAAACGATTTTATAAACAAGTTTGGCAATAAAATAGTGTTGAAGATTGCTTTGACGAAAGAGTTTTGATATTTACTACTAGTATTGAACCTTTATATTTTTAAAGTGACAAATCATAGAAATGATTGTAGAAACAATCAATCATCAAAATTCACATTCAAAGACGTGAATAAAATCCAAAGAAATCGATACTGAATCCATCAAAATGGATATTCCCAAAAATCACGAAGAAAATGTCATCAAAATCAAAAATAAATGATAACAACAAAAGGGAATCAACAGAATCGACTAAAGTTGGAAATTCAAACAAAATAGGCAATAAAGGCAAAAGACTGCAGATTCAGATGTCTGAAATCAAGGGTTCAGACGTCTGAATCTGGAAAATAATATATTTTCCAAAACAGAATTCAGACGTCTGAATCCTTGATTTCAGACGTCTGAAATACGCACTTTTTAGCCTATTTCCCTTCTGGTTCCAAACGAACCAATTTAGACGTCTGAAATATAGATTCAGACGTTTGAATCTGGGAATAAAAATCTTCCCAGAATAATATTCAGACGTCTGAATCTAACGTTTCAGACGACTGAAACTGGGGTTCAGGGCATTCCCTGAACCTAGACCAAAAATGGCCGAAATAAATACCGGTAGCGATCGAACGAGCAAAGACGACTAAGGATTTACGCCAAGCGACAACCCAGCCTTAAAGGCTCTTCAATACGCCTCAAATATCAATGTCCAAATATCCATAATATGATTTTCATAGATTTTGATTTCAAAACACCAAAAATTGGAATATACACCAAATCAATCCAAACCAAAATCAATCGCAAAAGAATAAGTGTTAGGAATTCATACCTAACAATCGAAGATAATTATACACAAAGATGTGAGATAAAAATCTCACCTTTGAACCCAAACAAATGAAGAAGAAGCTTGAAAGAAAAGGGAGAATCTACCACTCTTCAACACAACTCAAACGAGCTTGAATCTATGCTCAAAAAGAAGAACATTCCCAAAGTTAGGTTTAGGAATTTCTGAAATTCAAGAGAGAAGGAGTTGGAGAAGATGAAAAGAAGGCTTACCAATGGGTTCTTCTATTAGTTTGGAGCTAGAGCTTGATTTGCAAAAGAATACTAGGGCTTGAGTTTCAATTTCCCATTCCACTCTCCACTGTTATAAAAGCTTGAGTATTAGGAAAATAGAAAGGAAGTAAATAAAGAGGAGAGGATTGGGACTGAATACATAAGTGGAGTTATTGGGCTCAGCCCAAACCAAAGCCCTAAGTAAAAAGTGGCAAAATTCCTCTAACTTCATACATATCAAAGTTTATACCCAAAAAGATCGCAAAAGGCGTTTTGAATTCAATGGAAGTGACCCGAGTCCTAATTCGACCGTATACAAAAAGTAGCTTTTCGGACTAAATTTCGAGTATCGATAAAATATTTAAATAAAATATTTAAATATAAAATCGACAAATATGCGGGTTGTTACATACTCCCCTCCTTAAAGAAATTGCGACCTCACAATATTTAAGAAGAAGATATATAGTAACAACCACGAGAGCGTATTCAACACAAAAGAAATTTGAAATAAAAGGTTCATCTTAAAGAGCGCGGGAAAGTAAGTCCCGATGTGTTCGCTCGATGAACTTTCTAGATTCCCAAGAATAATCCTTAGGATTTGAAGACCATTGAACTTTCACAAGCGGGACATCTTTATTTCGAAGGCGTTTGACCTTCGAAGCAATAATTCGAATAGGATGCTACTCATAAGTTAAATTAGGCGAAACTTCAATCTCTTCCATAACACCAGGCTCAAGAATAGAATCGGAATCTCGAGGACATTTCCGTAATTGAGAAATGTGAAACACGTCATGCATGGCAGAAAACTGAGCCGGTAATGATAGGCGATAAGCCATGGAACCAATACGTTCAGTGATAGGAAATGGCTCAATATATCGAGGTGCTAACTTTCCCGACCGACTGAAACGTACAACACCTTTCATAGGTGAAACACGAATAAAAACAAGATCTCCAACAGAAAATTCTAATCTCCTTCTTCGATTATCGGCATAGGATTTTTGTCTACTCTGGGCTTCTTTCATCCTATGTCGAATAAGTTCAATCTTTTCTGTGGAATCACGAATAAAGTCTGGACCTAAAACCAGCCTCTCATCGGCCTCAAGCCAACAAGAAGGAGATCGACATGGCCTTCCGTAGAGTGCCTCGAAAGGTGTCATACCAATACTAGATTGGAAGCTATTATTATAGGAAAATTCAACAAGAGGAATATGATCTTCCCAGCTTCCACTGAAATCAAGCACACAAGCACGAAGAAGATCTTCAAGAGTTTGATTCACACACTCGGTTTGTCCATCGGACTGGGGGTGATAAGCGGTGCTAAAATTAAGCTTCGTTCCTAAAGCTTTTTGAAGACTCTTCCAGAATCCACTAGTAAACAATGGATCACGATCGCTGACAATAGAAGTAGGAACTCCATGCAATTTAACAATTTCTTCGAAAAAAAGTTTGGCCAAAAGAGGAACGGTTCGGTTAGACCGAACGGGAATAAAATGGGCAGATTTAGTAAGTCTATCAACAATCACCCATAAGCTATCATGACCCGAACGAGAACGGGGAAGGCCATCAATAAAATCCATGGAAATTTGGTCCCACTTCAAAATTGGAATTTCTAAAGGTTGCAATAACCCACCGGGCCTTTGATGCTCGGCCTTAACGAGTTGGCAAGTCATGCAACACTTAACGAAGTTAGGGATGTCAAGTTTCATTCCCTCCCAATAATAAAGTCGCTTCATATCCGCGTACATTTTCTGCTACCGGGATGAATGGTAAATTTAGAACGATGGGAATCTTCTAGAATGTCTTCGAAGATCACTAATATTTGGCACGATAAGTCTACCAAATTTCCGAATGCCGCCACGAGAATCAATATCAAAGTCTTTCAAACCTTCAATATCAATTCTATCCTTAAAATTTTGGCCAAGAAGAGCCAAGTCGGGATCTAGCCTTTGAGCTTCAAGAATGCGGTCTAAAAGAGAAGGACGAGCCTCAAGGCTACATAAAACAAATAATGAGCATAAATTGGATACGCGGTCTCGAATCTCACAAGTGGATAAGATCTCGAGATCGTTCCATTCAGATATCATCATAGAAACAACTGCCTGTTGCTTACGGCTAAGAGCATCGGCGACACGATTACCCTTACCGGGGGTATAAAGAATATCAAGATCATAAGGAGCAAGGAACTCGAGCCAACGTTGTTGATGCATATCAAGTTCCTTTTAAGAAAATAAATACCTCAAAGACTTATGATCAATATAAAGAACAAATTTCTCTCCTAAAAGATAATGACGCCAAATCCGAAGAGCGAAAATAATAGCTGCGAGTTCTAAATCATGTGTGGCATATCTAGTCTCGGCCAACTTCAATTGCCTAGAAGCATAAGCAATAACACGTTCTTTTTGCATAAGAACGGCACCCAAACCAATACGACTAGCATCGGTATAAACAATAAAATCTTGGTTTCCATCGGGAATCACAAGAATAGGAGCATCGGAAAGGAGTTCCTTTTATTTTTGGAAAGAAGCCTCACATTTGTCCGACCAAACGTATTTAACACCTTTCTTTTTTAAGCTAGTGAGAGGCATGACAATTTTAGAAAAGTCTTTAATAAAATGACGGTAATAGCCCGCCAATTCGAGAAAGCTACGGATTTCAGTCACACTCTCAGGTCTTTTCCAATCTTGAATCGCTTCAATCTTTGAAGGATTCACGGAAATTCCGAATTCGGAAATAATATGACCGAGAAACTTCACACAAGATTGCCAAAAATGCATTTAGAAAATTTTGCTTTTAAATGATTACTCCTAAGAGTTTCCAACACAATCCGACGATGCTTTTCATGTTCCTCCTCGGTTTTTGAATACACAAGAATATCATCAATGAAGATGAGAACAAATCGATCGAGAAAATCTTTGAAAACTCGATTCATAAGGTCAACGAAATAAGCCGGAGCATTCGATAAACCAAATGGCATAACAAGCCATTCATAAGATCCATAACGGGTACGGAACGATGTCAAAGGAATGCTATCCTCAGCAATACGAAGCTGATGAAAACCGGTAGCCAAGTCCAATTGTGAAAAGACTCTAGCACCGCTAAGTTGGTCAAATAGATCATTAATCCGAGGTAAAGGATATTTATTTTTGATAGTAAGATCATTAAGCTTGCGGTAGTCAATGCAAAGTCTAAGTGTACCATCGGATTTCTTCACGAAAATAGCCGAAGCTTCCCAAGGCGAGGAACTAGAGCGAATAAATTGCTTCGTCGCCAATTTGGATAATTGTTTGCGCATCTCCTCATTCTCCTTATTAGACATGCGATAAGGAGGACGAGTAATAGGTTGAGCTCCAGGGATTAGATTAACTTTGAACTCAATTGCTCGCTTAGGTGGCAATCCTAAAACGGACTCAAATATGTCGGAAAATTCACGAACAACGTGAATAAGAGCAATGGCATCTTCCTCATCATCATTATCGTCATCACGAGGATTTAAAGAATATAAAGATGCAGCCTAAGAAGAATCCGAATCTTTAAGAATAATAGAAATCTGCTTTACAGATTGCGGGTGTCGGAGATAAATAGTCCGCTCGGGACATAGGATGTGAGCTTCATAACGGTTAAGCCAATCCATTCCCAAAATCATTCCAAATCCTAAATAACTCATGACATGCAAATCAGCTAGGAAGGAAAAATCGCATAAATAATCTCCACATCTTTACAAAGCAAACTAAGAGTTGCGGATCCACCAACCGGATTCACGATTCTTAAAGAAGTCATTAAAGCAACAATACTTAAAGAAAAGGTATCGACAAGTTCCTTTGATAAAAAAGAGTGGGATGCACCCGTATCAAAGAGAACTTGAATAGGTTGATCACGAAATATAATAATACCATCAAGGATAAAGTGAGATATACCTTGACCACGAGATGTGTTGCCAGGGGCTTGAGCAACATTTAACTTTCCCTCCTTCTTGCCTTCACGTTTGAGGCATTGATGTATGTAATGATCCGGGCTCTTACAATAGCGACAATATTTAGGCTTAGAACACTTATTCGCAAAATGATCCCCAGATCCACAGTTGATACATCTCGCACCATTAAGAGAAGGAGACTTTGCCACAGGGGTTGTTTGCTTACCCTTTTTGTTGGGATAAGTGCCTTTGAATTTACTGGGCCTCTTTTTTTTGTTGAAGTTGGGTTTGGAAGCTACTACTTCAACATCACTTTCTTTATCAGCCTCTTCCAAACAAAGAGAGGTATCTGTAAGTTGGACGAATGGAACTTCTAACTTTAGAAGTAATGGCTTCTTGAGGCTTTTGTTTAAGCCATAAACGAACCTCTGGTTCTTCTTCAGTGGGGTGTTGATGTATTTAACTCCATATTAGGAAAGCGACTCAAAGGCTGCGACGTAATCAGTCACAGAGGACTCACCTTGAACAAGGTCTATAAAGCGTCGAGCCAGAGTTACTTTCTCTGCTTCTGGTACAAATTTTAACTCGAAGCATGTCCGAAATTGCTCCCAGGTGAGATCCGCTTCATTAACCTCAGAAATAAGAAGTTCGTACCAGTCCAATGCTCTCTCTTGGAGCATACTGGAAGCCACCTGAACACAGTGAAGATCAACGAGATTCATGCGAATGAAGATTCGATCGCGGGTCCTCAACGAAGCCTGGACCTCGATGATAGTTTCAGAACCTTTAAATGGCTTCCCACCCAGGTTGGTGTAATCAGTGCACAAACGTGCAAACCCAGATTTAGTGAGTAGGATCCGGATTAGAACTAGCTGCTTGAGCATTCATGACAAGGTCAAGAAGTTGCTGGGCAGTCATAAAAACTACATCTTGGGGTGGAGCACTAGATGGTCCAGCTCTGGGACGACCAGGTCTAACCATTTCTCTTCCTTAAGAAAGAAAGAAGAGAAAGAGTAAGATTATTCACTAATGAATATTAAGCAATCTTGCTAGATAAAACAAGGAATCATAAAGGATATAGGATGAATCGGTACGATGACTCGAATTAATCCTAAGACATAACTCCTAAGGTGAACTTAGGACGGTGATCCTTGTTAAATTATTCTACATTGTTCCGAAGTTTGGCTCTGATACCAAGCTGTGACGCCCCACCTCTATACCCACGCTAGCCAAGAACACTAGGAGCAATGCTGTCAACTAGCACGGAGAATAAGGTTGTTGAGGAGCGACCATCCGTGCAATTGCTTTGTGCGAGCACTGCTATGTCGGATAGTATAACGCATTTGATTTCGAGAGGAAGTCCGACACACCGATACAAACTCAAAGCTACTACACAGTGGCTATAATAATCTTCGGAAACAAACATAGAAATAAGCATAACACAAACCAGACACAGACATCCATATCACAAAGGCGGAAGAAGATATGAATATATAACTAACACATGAAAGTGTACATCAGAGTAGTGGTCAAAAAGATCCACAATAATACAAAAGAATAGCAACACGTGCTATACAAAATATGTAGCGACCTGACTTTCCACTCCCGGAAAATCACATCACTAATTAAGAAAGAAAGGGATAGAAGAAGAAAAGAAAGAGAAGAAAAGGAAACAACACATCAGAATCTCACAGCAGAACGATTTAAATATAATATAGAACATATACATAGTATCATATACATCAGAGTACACAACTAAACAACTCAATTTAGATAGTTATAACATTTCTGTCTAATACAATACAAGACAGCAACACAGAAACACCACAGCGGAAACACTAAACATATATCTACACGCTGATGCCTCCTGCTCCAAAGCTCCTCCAAAATTCGTCAAGAGATAACCTGAATCACTTGACTACTCATATATAATATGAGTACCCAAGAGTTTAATAAAATAGAAAATAAACACTCGGGTCAGACAGGGTCTGGAGTTAGTAAACGGTTTAAGATTGCTTAACTTTAGAAAATCCTTTGAAAACAAAAGGTATCACGTAAGACTTCCCACACATAAACATGGAAAGTTTTTACCTTACGCTAACCAAAACATTTGATAGGAAATCCAGTGATATTATAATAGTGTCTAGGGTTTTCAAATAAATATGAAATAGCCGAAATTGTTACATCTATTAAATTCCAGCTACTAGCCACAAAAGTGGGTAATACAAACAAAACCGTAGGGTCTCGTAGGGAAAATGGGTTTCCATCAATGGCAGGGCTACTGGGGTACCGCCCGTCACAGTACGTGGCCTAGATCACCGTATCGAGGATTACTCCCTTCATCCCCTGCAACACAAGGCCGGGACCATTCCTTACTGTACAGTCCCGTACAAGACCACCCCGCAGTTGGCTGCAGACCAACTGCCTACACAGCCGAAATATAAAGGGACTTCTAGACAGGAATGTATCTTGCTCTCCAGTGGGAGCGACCCACGAAGCCTTGTTGCACCTCCCCTGTTTTAGCCATTCCCCGTTGATGAGGCTTGAGGCTGCGATTACTTTTATAGGACCAATATCTTAGAATGCTCATCGTCCGCCTGACGATTTGCTGAAAGCATTCAATCCATACAAGTTCGTTCCGGGTTCGAACGAAACCGAAGGCACTATCTCGTTCCACTCATTTTGGAATCACCCTCAGAGTCAACGACCATAGCCCTTGCATTCTGATTCACCATCTCAAATCTATAAGCACTATTCCGTCAAACTCATTACGGAATCACCCACAGAGTTATACTGACGTATAGCCCTTACACCTCGAGTCTTCACTTGCTCCACTTGGATTAACGACCTACGTTTAATTGGAATCGATGTGGTTTTCAGATATCCAAATATGGAAACCCGATCCCGGTCTCATCGAAACCAAACGCCATTTTAATGTCCAAGTTATACTTAAGGGATTTAAACAATAGATATTTAGAAATATCACTTAACATAAATGGGTGCATTCACAACACAGATAGATAAGCATCTATTATCACATGCAACTATACATATCACAAAGCAGCATATATATCACATTCAGATATAGCATATTCACATCATCATCCATCAATCAATGTCATCCTACAACATCCAATCATTAACTCATCCAATGATATATATCATCCCATCATTAACTATTTATAAACAAGTTTGATTCAAACTTGATTAATTTAATTAAATTAAACCTTAATTAAACACTCGGATTTTCTTCAATCCAACTTCTTATTCATTAATTAATTACAAATTAATTAATTGACTAACATCATTTAATTATCCATCTCAATTAATCTTCCCCGATTAATTATCACTTAATTACTTTAAATAATCCCTACTTAATTACCATATTAATTAATCTTCCTAATTAATTACTTTCAAATTATACTAAGTAATTACCTCTTAGTTACCTTTTAAAATTAATCAATCCTTGATTAATTATTCTTTAATTATTCTGATAATTATTCCTTAATTATCCTTTAATCATACTTGATTAATCACTTTAATTAATCACATTTGATTAATTACTCTTAATTAATCATACTTGATTAATTTCTTTTAATTAATCACCTTTGATTAATTACTTCAATTACATTTAGTAGTTAAAACTTAATTATAAACTAATTATTCTTAAATTATTAATTAAAAATTTATTAATTATTTTCATTAATTAATGATTACTTCATTAATTAAATTTCTTTCTTAATTAATTACTTTTACAAGTAATTAATCACTTAATTAATTACTCTTAATCCTTGTGTTAATTAATCATTAATTAAATAATTTAAACCTTTAACTAATTATTAATTAATTCTTTAATTAATAACTAAAGTGATTAACTCTTAATCACATTTACTTAATTACTTTTAATAAAGTAATTATCCTTTACTTAATTACTTTTAGTAATTAACCACTTAATTACTTTAATTACTTTCCCAAGTAATTATATTAAATTAATCCAAAGTGATTATCTTAATTAATCAAAAGTTAATTACTTAATTGACTATTTAACTTAATCATTTAAAATTAATTAAATGATTCTTTAATTTACTATATTAAAAAGATTCTTAAACAAGAAACCATTATCTTAATTAACACATTTATATTAACCAATAACTTTTAAATGGTTAATAATTTAATTATCTAAATTACCATTCTAACTTTAATTTTTTTTTAATTTAAAAAAAAATTCCAATTTACATAAGATAAATCTTTATTTCTATTGATTATCAAATTCTAAATCATAACATTTAGAAATCAATTATAATTAAACATATTTTAAAATTGATCTTTTAAATCTTTAAAACCTTTCCAAATTTACTTATTAAAGTTTAATACAAATTTTATCTTAAAATCTACTTATTTTATTTTAAAACTCACATATTTTAAAATATATAAACTTGTTTTAAACATAACTTTGAAACAAATTTAGTTTTGAAACTTGTTCAACCTTTGTTTTAAAAACTTTATTCCTAAAATAAAATTTCCTTTGCATTAACGACTTAACCAACTTGTTCTAATCCCTGAATACCAGATACCCGAGTAAACTCCTCCAAAAACTCACGTCAACCCCGAGTTTAACCCGTGCTTCCCTCCTTCCTTCCTGCTTCGAGTAGTAACCCAAAACTCCCAAGACTTTCTTCGAGTTTCCCCACCTCTCTTCTTCCCAAACCAAAACAAGACCTGATACACCTTGCACCGTGCACCGTGCACCGCCACTCCTTCCACCGGCGATCACCTCCATGACGTCGCCCCGTCATCCTCGACCCCAACATTGTAACGCGACACCCAGAAAATCAAATTCAAACGAAAATCAAAAATTCGATCATTACGCCAACTGTCTGAACCAACAGCCACCAGAAAAATCACCAACGCCGTCGACCCCTCACTTGAGACGCTGCGCCATCCTCCCCATAGCTTCGCCTCACTCCCCCGTGCCTCTGGCACCAAGTGCGATCAACTCCAACAGCTTCATGACACCGCGGATCCAACAGAACCCATCGACCCAAAAACAGGTACTAAAAACCCTAATTCTTCGATTCATGAACAACTAGACTAATAGAAAATTCCAATAGTATTTTTCTGATGATCTACAACTTAACCTCCACCTTCAAGTTCAACGGCGATGTCCAATTCGCCGTGGTTTGCCGTAAATTGATCAGAATACCCAAAACAGCAAAATCTTAAATTCACATCAAAAACTAATCTAAAAATCATGATATGTTCATTAAAAATCATGATTTCCAATACGTAATCTAGTTATAAGATCAAAACTACAAATTTAATTCATAAAATTTTTGAACCAATTTATATTTTACTGTAATTCTGAAATTTTACAACTAATTCTTCAAATTTAAAACTTACAAACATTTTTAGATGATAAGTTGGTTGATTACAAACAACTTTTATTTATACATCATAGGTCAATATGAATTCAACACTAGATTATTGATTTTATGATGAAATTGAAACCTGTTTCTATACACAGAACATATGCATACTTCTCAGACAAAACAAACATACTTAATGCATTCAAATTTAAATCAAACATTCTATCAACATCATGCTATCCAATCATAAGAACAGGATGAATCCAAAGTTTAAACTGTTTTTTTTAAAAGAATTTATTTACTCACTAGATTAATGCAGAGGACAGAACTGCATTTTCTTTTCCAGGCTCTTTAAATTCATTTGCATGCTTCTGAATTCCATCTGCATGTTGAAGATTTACATCCTGATGCTTGATTACTGATTGTTATTAAAAGATGAACTTGCATTAGCCTCTGATTTGAATTTCCAGACTTCTTCCTCTTCCATGTCTTATGATTGAATTGCAGATTTCTTCATTTAGTTTTCAGGTTTTACAGTTTTTCTGCATTTATCTCTTTTGATTTTTGATCTTCATTTTCATGTTGAAGAGAATAAAGGAATTCTTTTACTGAAAATGAAGTTCATTTTGTATTTTATAATTTAATTTTAAATTAAATTTACAAGAGAGTGACATTTGTCTATCTTATATTATAATTAGCTTACACCTATACATATTAATTTACATTTGTCTTAACACATATCTAAAAGTTTAACAAGTGTTATTATTGTTAAATTAATGTTTAACAAATGTTACTTCTTTTTATTTTATAATTATTAAGCTATGTATATGTAATTATGTAATATAGAAATATGTATTTACCTTTTTAATAAATATTCATGTAAATTTAAATAACTTATATTTTTGATTCAATTTAAATGTTTATATGTTTGAAACATCTACTTTAATTTAACTTTTTATAAAAATTTGAATCTCAAATACTATTTTCAAAAGCATTAAATCAAATTAACATTTCAATTAACAAATAAAGTTTGAAAACACTTATTAAATTCTAAATAAAATTCCTATTTCAAACATATATATACAAATATATATATTCATATTTCAAATAAAAACATTTTAGCATTAAATTTGAAAATAACCATATTAAATTTTAAAACAAATCTCAAATCGCAATATATACATTCATATGTATTACAATTTGAATATAAAGTTTTATTATATTAAAACTTCTTATTTATCAAAATAAATATTTCCAAATCAAATTATTATAAACTTCAAAAGAATTACTTTTTCCAATTCATATTGTTAAGAAATTTATTGATAGATATTAACAAATTATTATCATTAACCTTTAAAATAAATTTTAACTTGTCAACTTATAATATAAAATGATCAAATCAATTTAATTATTATCAAAGATTATTAAATTTCTATTGCTAAAAATTCCGGGTCGTCGCATTCCTCCCCCTTTAAAACAATTTCGTCCCCGAAATTTAAAAGCAAAGATAATTTAATAACCCTAGCTAAAGAATTTTAATTTCAAACAGCAATCACACAATCAATCATACACTACCAATCATAGCAACCAATTCAAACAAATAATTTTATCAATCCAGATAAAATTCTGAATAGAACTTCCTAATATTATCAAGAGTTTCCAGATACCTATACCGGAATACTCGCTCTACAAATCTTAAGTATCTACACTATTAAAACAAAGAACTCCCTCATCTGATCGTACAACTCTGAACAAGAAATCAGACTAAACTCAAATCTAGCCCAACTACCAGATTCCTTCTGAACTGCTGATTCTATCACTCAAAGAATCATACACATATTCCTCAGAGATATGTGAAATACAATGAATTTCCAGCTATCCGAACGGGCAATTCAATCTTGTAAGTCAAAATCTAATCTCCAGAGATCACAGGGAAAACTCAAAATATCTCTGGAGCTAGCTCTCCAGTTTTACCCAATCCCTTATAATTCCTTTGATTGGATAAAACCAAGTCAAAATCCAAACTCTATCTGTACATTCCAAATCTCCTCAATCCTTAACTGCATAACCCTTCAGATGCTCTGAATCACCTCCAATATTCCTGATCAGCCTAACCCTTGCTGATTGCTTCAAGAAACAACATCTCCAACTCAAACCAAAACTCCAGATCCTACTCACCAAAATGGCTTTCCAAAATAATAATTTGCTGAAATCCAAAAACACAACTCTATACCACAAGCATCAATGGATTTCAAACCTACATCTCTTATTTAGAATGGCCAAACAGTTGCACCTGACAACCTTACCTTCAAATCCAGAAAATTCCTTCATACTTGAATTTCCTGTAGAAATCCCTCACTGCAACATCCGGTCGCTCCATATAAGAATAACTCCCAACTCGCTTCCGCTGCACAACTCTGATCTAGAGCAGATAAGAATGCTATCGAAGAATTCAAGCACAATCTTTCTCCATACACAGTTCATCCAACCCATAAAAATCTTAGTGACCATTCCACTTGGTCAAAACACTCAACAGAATCTCAACTAGAATGAGATGATCAATTCTTTCTCCAAAGAATCTTGAACTGCCTCACCAAATTCTTCTCACTCTAAGAGTTATCCCACTACATGGTCGAACCATTAAAATTACCCCTGAATTCCAAGTTGATATGAAAGCTCAATCTCCGATTCAGGTCAACTTCTGAATCTCTCAAAACATCTGGAAAATCTCTTACTACATCCATAGCTTTCACCTCTGCTCGAGATGCCTCAATCTCAAACCAAAGAATACTCAAAGATTCCCAAACTAATCGGAAGTCACTTTTGCGATTCCACTCAGTTCTGATTCCAAAGAACTATCTCCCCTACTAGAACAGCTATTTCCTATCAAGACAAATCTTTCCAGAATGGCTCACCTATCAGAAAAACTGATAGATCACTTCCAACAGATATCTCGCTCTGCTGAGCCTCCGAAAGAAAAGAATAAGCCTTCACTATCTGCCTGGTCTGCCGATAATAGGATCCCAAAGATTACTGAATCATCGAAGAAATAGATCCATGCTGCTACTTCCAAAATTCACCTCAAAGATACCACTAAACCAAAGATCTTCCTTAACCAGAAACTTCTTGAAACACAAAACTAACATCCAAATCCTCTAAAAGATCCTTGAGACGAGTAGACATCTTCTCAAGAAACACGGCTTCAAACCAAAAACCAACCACCTATCTCTTAAGGAAACAAATGAGACCATGCCCGAAATGAGGTAACTCATCGACCTTAGTCTCAATCTTCAATATAGATAAGACACCCTTACTTGAGATCCAGAAAATTCCTAAACATTCGAATCTTCACTGCAGCAGGCATCAATGCTCTTCCAACACCATCTAAATCTGGCTCCAAAAGAAACATCTTCAGAACCATTTATGGAAACTGCACCTCATCACACAGCTGTTCTTACCTGAAGCTATCAAGATACCACCACTTGCTTCTCCTCATTTGGAAATCCCTGCTCATTCGAGAGTAATCAACCTCACACTCCAAGAATATACTCCAATTCTTGAAAAAGACTTCCTCTGGACTCAAAGAAATCCTTTCACCAATCTACACAACTTATTCGAGACAGTATTAGGTCTACAATCTCAATAAACACCTCCAACCTCAACATATAAACCTCTTCCATTAGTGGTAGTCGTGTTCCACACACTCCTACCTTATCTACCTTTATAACCTATGTTGGAAAATCCGAACAGATAACCCAACAGAATAGGTAGTTATATAAATATATATTTTTATATATATAAATTACAAGTACGCTCTCTCAAGATAGACACCACTCCAGAGCCTAGGTATTCACTCAACCTAAAGCTCTGATACCAGCTGTAGCGACCCGACTTTCCACTCCCGGAAAATCGCATCACTAATTAAGAAAGAAAGGGATAGAAGAAGAAAAGAAAGAGAAGAAAAAGAAACAACACATCAGAATCTCACAGCGGAACGATTTAAATATAATATAGAACATATACATAGTATCATATACATCAGAGTACACAACTAAACAACTCAATTTAGATAGTTATAACATTTCTGTCTAATACAATACAAGACAGCAACACAGAAACACCACAGCGGAAACTCTAACCATATATCTACACGCTGATGCCTCTTGCTCCAAAGCACCTCCAGAATTCGTCAAGAGATAACCTGAATCACTTGACTACTCATATATAATATGAGTACCCAAGAGTTTAATAAAACAGAAAATAAACACTCGGGTCAGACAGGGGTCTGGTGTGAGTAAACGGTTTAAGATTGCTTAACTTTAGAAAATCCTTTGAAAACAAAAGGTATCACGTAAGACTTCCCACACATAAACATGGAAAGTTTTTACCTTACGCTAACCAAAACATTTGATAGGAAATCCAGTGATATTATAATAGTGTCTAGGGTTTTCAAATAAATATGAAATAGCCGAAATTGTTACATCTATTAAAATTCCAGCTACTAGCCACAAAAGTGGGTAATACAAACAAAACCGTAGGGTCTAGTAGGGAAAATGGGTTTCCATCAATGGAAGGGCTACTGGGGTACCGCCCGTCACAGTACCTGGACTAGATTACCGTACCGAGGATTGCTCCCTTCATCCCCTGCAACACAAGGCCGGGACCATTCCTTACTGAACAGTCCCGAACAAGACCACCCCGCAGTTGGCTGCAGACCAACTGCCCACATAGCCGAAATATAAAGGGACTTCTAGACAGGAATATATCTTGCTCTCCAGTAGGAGCGACCCACGAGCCTTGCTGCACCTCCCCTATTTTAGCCATTCCCGATTGATGAGGCTTGAGGCTGCGATTACCTTTATAGGACCAATATCTTAGAATGCTCATCGTCCGCCTGACGATGTGCTGAAAGCATTCAGTCCATACAAGTTCGTTCCGGGTTCGAACGAAACCGAAGGCACTATCTCGTTCCACTCATTTTGGAATCACCCTCAGAGTCAGCGACCATAACCCTTGCATTCTGATTCACCATCTCGAATCTATAAGCACTATTCCGTCAAACTCATTACGGAATCACCCACGGAGTTATACTGACGTATAGCCCTTACACCTCGAATCTTCACTTGCTCCACTTGAATTAACGACTTACGTTTAATTGGAATCGATGTGGTTTTCGGATATCCAAATATGGAAACCCGATCCCGGTCTCATCGAAACCAAACGCCATTTTAATGTCCAAGTTATACTTAAGGGATTTAAACAATAGATATTTAGAAATATCACTTAACATAAATGGGTGTATTCACAACACAGATAGATAAGCATCTATTATCACATGCAACTATACATATCACAAAGCAGCATATATATCACATTCAGATATAGCATATTCACATCATCATCCATCAATCAATGTCATCCAATAACATCCAATCATTAACTCATCCAATGATATATATCATCCCATCATTAACTATTTATAAACAAGTTTGATTCAAACTTGATTAATTTAATTAAATTAAACCTTAATTAAACACTCGGATTTTCTTCAATCCAACTTCTTGTTCATTAATTAATTACAAATTAATTAATTGACTAACATCACTTAATTATCCATCTCAATTAATCTTCCCCGATTAATTATCACTTAATTACTTTAAGTAATACCTACTTAATTACCATATTAATTAATCTTCCTGATTAATTGCTTTCAAATTATACTAAGTAATTACCTCTTAATTACCTTTTAAAATTAATCAATCCTTGATTAATTATTCTTTAATTATTCTGATAATTATTCCTTAATTATCCTTTAATCATACTTGATTAATCACTTTAATTAATCACATTTGATTAATTACTCTTAATTAATCATACTTAATTAATTTCTTTTAATTAATCACCTTTGATTAATTACTTTAATTACATTTAGTAATTAAAACTTAATTATAAACTAATTATTCTTAAATTATTAATTAAAAATTTATTAATTATTTTCATTAATTAATGATTACTTCATTAATTAAATTTCTTTCTTAATTAATTACTTTTACAAGTAATTAATCACTTAATTAATTACTCTTAATCCTTGTGTTAATTAATCATTAATTAAATAATTTAAACCTTTAACTAATTATTAATTAATTCTTTAATTAATAACTAAAGTGATTAACTCTTAATCACATTTACTTAATTACTTTTAATAAAGTAATTATCCTTTACTTAATTACTTTTAGTAATTAATCACTTAATTACTTTAATTACTTTCCCAAGTAATTATATTAAATTAATCCAAAGTGATTATCTTAATTAATCACAAGTTAATTACTTAATTAACTATTTAACTTAATCATTTAAAATTAATTAAATGATTCTTTAATTTACTATATTAAAAAGATTCTTAAACAAGAAACCATTATCTTAATTAACACATTTATATTAACCAATAACTTTTAAATGGTTAATAATTTAATTATCTAAATTACCATTCCAAATTTAATTTTTTTTTTAATTTAAATCAAAATTCCAATTTACATAAGATAAATCTTTATTTCTATTGATTATCAAATTCTAAATCATAACATTTAGAAATCAATTATAATTAAACATATTTTAAAATTGATCTTTTAAATCTTTAAAACCTTTCCAAATTTATTTATTAAAGTTTAATACAAATTTTATCTTAAAATATACTTATTTTATTTTAAAACTCCCATATTTTAAAATATATAAACTTGTTTTAAACATAACTTTGAAACAAATTTAGTTTTGAAACTTGTTCAACCTTTGTTTTAAAAACTTTATTCCTAAAATAAAATTTCTTTTGCATTAACGACTTAACCAACTTGTTCTAATCCTTGAATACCAGATACCCGAGTAAACTCCTCTAAGAACTCGCGTCAACCCCGAGTTTAACCCGTGCTTCCCTCCTTCCTTCCTTCTTCAAGTAGTAGCCCAAAACTCGCGAGACTTTCTTCGAGTTTCCCCACCTCTCTTCTTCCCAAACCAAAACAAGACTTGATACACCTTGCACCGTGCAACGTGCACCGCCACTCCTTCCACCGGCGATCACCTCCATGACGTCGCCCAGTCATCCTCGACCCCAACATTGTAACGCGACACCCAGAAACTCTAATTCAAACGAAAATCAAAAATTCGATCATCACGCCAACTGTCTGAACCAACAGCCACCAGAAAAATCACCAACGCCGTCGACCCCTCACTCGAGACGCCGCGCCATCCTCCCCATAGCTTCGCCTCACTCCCCCATGCCTCTGGCACCAAGTGCGATCAACTCCAGCAGCTTCATGACACCGCGGATCCAATAGAACCCATTGACCCAAAAACAGGTACTAAAAACCCTAATTCTTTGATTCATGATCAACTCGACTAATAGAAAATTCCAACAGTATTTTTCTGATGATCTACAACCTACCCTCTACCTTCAAGTTCAATGACGATGTCAAATTCGCCGTGGTTTGCTGTAAATTGATCAAAATACCCAAAACAGCAAAATCTTAAATTCACATCAAAAACTAATCTAAAAATCATGATATGTTCATTAAAAATCATGATTCCAAATATGTAATCTAGTTATAAGATCAAAACTACAAATTTAATTCATAAAATTTTTGACCCAATTTATATTTTACTGTAAATCTGAAATTTTACAACTAATTCTTCAAATTTAAAACTTACAAACATTTTTAGATGATAAGTTAGCTGATTACAAACAACTTTTATTTATACATCATAGGTCAATATGAATTCAACACTAGATTATTGATTTTATGATGAAATTGAAACCTGTTTCTATACACAGAACATATGCATACATCTCAGACAAAACAAACATACTCAATGCATTCAAATTTAAATCAAACATTCTATCAACATCATGCTATCCAATCATTAGAACAGGATGAATCCAAAGTTTAAACTGTATTTTTTTTAAAGAATTTATTTACTCACTAGATTAATGCAGAGGACAGAACTGCATTTTCTTTTCCAGGCTCTTTAAATTCATTTGCATGCTTCTGAATTCCATCTGCATGTTGAAGATTTACATCCTGATGCTTGATTACTGATTGCTCTTAAAAGATGAACTTGCATTAGCCTCTGATTTGAATTTCCAGACTTCTTCCTCTTCCATGTCTTATGATTGAATTGCAGATTTCTTCATTTAGTTTTCAGGTTTTACAGTTTTTCTGCATTTATCTCTTTTGACTTTTGATCTTTATTTTCATGTTGAAGAGAGTAAAGGAATTCTATTACCGAAAATGAAGTTCATTTTGTATTTTACAATTTAATTTTAAATTAAATTTACAAGAGAGTGACATTTTTCTATCTTATATTCTAATTAGCTTACACCTATACATATTAATTTACATTTGTCTTAACACATATCTAAAAGTTTAACAAGTGTTATTATTGTTAAATTAATGTTTAACAAATGTTACTTCTTTTTATTTTATAATTATTAAGCTATGTATATGTAATTATGTAACATAGAAATATGTATTTACCTTTTTAATAAATATTCATGTAAATTTAAATAACTTATATTTTTGATTCAATTTAAATGTTTATTTGTTTGAAACATCTACTTTAATTTAACTTTTTATAAAAATTTGAATCTCAAATACTATTTTCAAAAGCATTAAATCAAATTAACATTTCAATTAACAAATAAAGTTCGAAAACACTTATTAAATTCTAAATAAAATTCCTATTTCAAACATATATATACAAATATATATTCATATTTCAAATAAAAACATTTTAACATTAAATTTGAAAATAACCATATTAAATTTTAAAACAAATCTCAAATCACAATATATACATTAATATGTATTACAATTTGAATATAAAGTTTTATTATATTGAAACTTCTTATTTATCAAAATAAATATTTCCAAATCAAATTATTATAAACTTCAAAAGAATTACTTTTGCCAATTCATATTGTTAAGAAAATTATTGATAGATATTAACAAATTATTATCATTAACCTTTAAAATAAATTTTAACATGTCAATTTATAATATAAAATGATCAAATCAATTTAATTATTATCAAAGATTATTAAATTGCTATTGCTCAAAATTCTGGGTCGTCACAAAATAATACAACTATGAGTCTATATCTCAAGTGTATACAACAAAAACTGCTAATCTAAATAGTTAGCCAAAAGTCAGAGTAGCAAATCCCGGGAAGAAGTCAAGCAGAAGCACCTGTAACATCTCGGTCTGACTCAAGTATTATTTAAGAAAATAATATACGGATCAGTCTAGCTATAAATATCAGATGACATGGTATAAAATAAAAGATATGGCATAAACATAAAATATCCATACTGACATACTACTATAAGTATGCAAATGATGATCAACAGAAGATCAATCAATAAGAGATAAATCAATATCACAAGAATCTTCTCAAAGATCCAAAGTGGGCATCATACCCTAAACTTGTACTCATAATAAGTCAATGACATAAATTCCGAAAATCAACAAAAGAAATCCAGAAATCACAGAAAAAGGGAAAGAGGCCGATCACATGACGGTCCGAAGACCATGGGGAGCTACCTCATATGGGTGGGTCGGAATCACCCAGATGAGGTCTAGGCTAACCAAAAAGCAAAAAGGTATGTGTGAGTGGAATCACACAAATGGTGTCTAGCCTAACCTCGCAGCAAAAAAAGTATGTGTGAGTGGAATCACACAAATGGTGTCTATATTAACCTTGCGGACAAAGAGATATGTGTGAGTCGGAATCACACCAATGAGGTCTAGTCTAACCTTGCAGACAAAGAGACATCGCACAATTGCTAGTCTAAATCATAAGATGATCGTCATGATCAACGAGAAGTGTCAATTACACTAAGCTAGTAAATATAAAAGCTTAGCCTCGTGTCCCATAACCACTTGCTTAACTTAAATATTTACGAACAAACTGTAAATCTTCACTAGAAAATTGTCGCAAGAGGTTCAATCGAACAAGTCCAAGAATTAACCGACGAAGTGAACGCAAGCGTTTCATACCACTTGTATTACTATATCGTTTAATTAGATTTCTCATCCGAGTGACGTGAAGGTTTGTATATACTAATAGATCGGAAAACGGTTTTATAAACAAATTTGGTAATAAAATAGTGTTGAAGATTGCTTTGACGAAAGAGTTTTGATATTTACTACTAGTATTGAAACCTTTATATTTTTAAAGTGACAAATCATAGAAATGATTGTAGAAACAATCAATCATCAAAATTCACATTCAAAGACATGAATAAAATCCAAAGAAATCGATACTGAATCCATCAAAATGGATATTCCCAAAAATCACGAAGAAAATGTCATCAAAATCAATAATAAATGATAACAACAAAAGGGAATCAACAAGAATCGATTAAAGTTGGAAATTCAAACAAAATAGGCAATATAGGCAAAAGACTACAGATTCAGACGTCTGAAATCAAGGGTTCAGACGTCTGAATCTGGAAAATAAAATATTTTCCAAAACAGAATTCAGACGTCTGAATCCTTGATTTCAGAAGTCTGAAATAGGAACTTTTTAGCCTATTTCCTTTCTGGTTCCAAACGAACCAATTCAGACGTCTGAAATATAGATTCAGACGTCTGAATCTGGGAATAAAAATCTTCCCAGAATAATATTCAGACGTCTGAATCTAACGTTTCAGACGTCTGAAACTGGGGTTCAGGGCATTCCTTGAACCTAGACCAAAAATGGTCGAAATAAATACCGGAAGCGATCGGACAAGCAAAGACGACTAAGGATTTACGCCAAGCGACAATCCAAACTTAAAGGCTCTTCGATACGCCTCAAATATCAATGTCCAAATATCCATAATAGGATTTTCATAGATTTTGATTTCAAAACACCAAAAATTGGAATATACACCAAATCAATCCAAACCAAAATCAATCGCATAAGAATAAGTGTTAGGGATTCATACCTAACAATCGAAGATAATTATAGACAAAGATGTGAGATAAGAATCTCACCTTTGAACCCAAACAAATGAAGAAGAAGCTTGAAAGCAAAGGGAGAATCAACCACTCTTCAACACAACTCAAACGAGCTTGAACCTATGCCCAAAAAGAAGAACATTCCCAAAGTTAGGTTTAGGAATTTCTGAAATTCAAGAGAGAAGGAGTTGGAGAAGATGAAGAGAAGGCTTACCAATGGGTTCTTCTATTAGTTTGGAGCTAGAGCTTGATTTCCAAAAGAATACTAGGGCTTGAGTTTCAATTTCCCATTCCACTCTCCATTGTTATAAAAGCTTGAGTATTAGGAAAATAGAAAGGAAGTAAATGAAGAGGAGTGGGTTGGGACTGAATACATAAGTGGAGTTATTGGGCTCAGCCCAAACCAAAGCCCTAAGTAAAAAGCGGCAAAATTCCTCTAACTCCAAACATATCAAAGTTTATACCCAAAAAGATCGCAAACGGCGTTTTGAACTCAATGGAAATGGACCCGAGTCCTAATTCGACCGTATGCAAAAAGTAGCTTTTCGGACTAAATTCTGGGTATCGATGAAATATTTAAATAAAATATTTAAATATAAAATCGACAAATATGCGGGTTGTTACAGTGCACAACCATGACCACCATCACCGATCGACGACGAACGCACCAGAACGTCACCAATGACGCCCAGCCTCAATTCGTACAACCCAAAACCCAAAACAAGTTCGAAATCAAAATCGAGCTATTGATATCGAACTGGAAACCAGCCCAGTTCACCCAAATTCCCCTCGCTCCGCCGCTACACAGCACCAGCACCCACGCGCTTCTGTCCAAGCGTACACCGATCCACCACGAGCTCCTTGCCACAGGTGCGATCCCCCAAATCGCCGTTGTTATGACGAAAATTCCTCGCGACTAACATTTGCAAAACGTAGGGTTCAAACCATATTTTGATTCAATTCTCAAGCAATAATGAATTTAAAATTTTTCCTGTATTTTTCCTACAATCTATGATCATGTTAGCACCTCTATGCCAAGATTCATTCCGCGAAAATTAGCCGATCATTAGAAAAATGCGAAAATCCAATTTACGTTCAACTCGCAACTGCTCGTGATTCCCAATCTTAAAAATCATGATCTTTCTCTTAAAAATCATAACTTCCGAAAATAAAACATATAATATAATTGAACCAAGAAATTAAAACACTTAATTTTGACATACTTCGGTGTTTTCACTACCTTGGTTTACGGTAAAACCATTTGACAGTTTAATTCGAGAATATTTTTAAAACTTGGATATTGATTTCATAAACGTATTTTGTTTATATTCTTAAGCCCAAAAAGCATCAGAGGAAAGGCTTTTGAATTTATTTTGAAATAGGGTTTTGGAAAGAAAAAAAAAACTGGAGACACAGAGGCATATTTTTTTCTTGCATGTACACTTATATAAACACAGCCATTCATTTTTATAAATGCATGCAACATATTCACACTATTATCCCAACATAATTCATAACATATACCACTCCAAACATCAATAAGCATAGTAGAGTTAAGGGGGTTTGGTCACCTTATCAATGAAGAGCAGAGGAAGAATAGTTGTTTTATCTTAAGCTTCGCTTTTAATTTGTTTTATTTGCTACTGTTTGATTCTAGAACTTGATCCTTGCTTTGATCCCTTCCCAGATTTTTCTTTGCTTGATATTCTTCCAGGTTTTGATTCTTGTTTTATTTATAAACTGAAGCTTTCCAGTATATTTTTCTATTTGCCAAAACTGTTTTGATTTATACTTCTTTCAGATTTGATCTTGCATTTGCTCTGAATCTGGTTCTAGCTTTTGCTTCTCAGGTTTGATCTTTGTTTATGTGTTTCCAGGTTGAAACTTTGACTTTCAGATTTTTTTGAAAGAAGATGTTTTGAAATTTTTGAGTTTGAAGATGGTTTCTTGTTTTTTGTTTTTTCTCAAGTTTGAGAAGAATAAAACCTGACTTTAACTTCCTTTTCTTTTCTGGTTTCTTATTTCAGGCATAGGAAGATGAATGGCCCGATTTCTATTTTATTTTTATTTTCAAAAGTTAATGCCATTTGTCCCTTTTCTTTTTGCATGTTGTACACTTGTAGTTTTTAGGGAAATTTATGTTTGAATCCTTTGACTCAATTTATTTTGTAAATTTTAGTTTAATCCTTTATGTAAATGTATTTTCACATTCAACCTATGTTTACATTTTGTAAAATGTTTATGTTTTCCTTTTATATTTATATTTTACACACAAAAAAATTTCTATTGTTCTTTTTTCCACATTCAATTTTTAATTTAACTCACTATATTTATATACAACAAATTTATACATCTTATATTCATGCATTTCTTTCATTATTTATTTTTGTACAATTTCTAAAAAGAAAAGAGTGATTTAATATTTTGGTTACATATTAACAATTGATTACTTTTTATTTATTTAGGTGAATTAAATCTTAAAAACAATATTTTGAAAATTATTGCATTAATTCTTAAATTGCAGTTTCCAAATATCAATATAATTAAAATTTTAGAAACCAACTTTTTATTAATTTAAAGCTTTTAATTATATTTTACACATTTTATTTTTAAATTCAATATGGTTTATAAAATACTTACTCTTATACTTCAAATCAATTCAATATTTATCCTTTAAATCGATATTTATTTTCAAATCCAATTTTTATTTATATAATTACTTATCCCTAAATTTTAAACCAAATCCTACTTTAAAATCAAAAAAATTATTTATCCTAGAAACTTTCTAATTAATTCATGAATAAATCCATAATTTATTTTCAAAAATAAATTAATCTTCAAATTAAACGTAGTCGATTTTTAGGAATGTTACAGATTCCCCCCTTTAAAAAAAATTCGTCCCCGAAATTTGCTAGGGAGACGAGAAAGAATAGATGATAGATAATGAAATGATTGATCAGATCAGATCAAGATATTTATTCTGCATTTGGTTTACCAAATCAGAATATCAACAAATATGAGAATCAACTCATTCAATTATGAACAATTGGGTTATCTAATCTACGAGGTATACAGGGGTATTGGTTAGTTCGAAGGGATAACTAACCAATCATAGATTATGTCGAAACCCAATGAAACTGACAGAAATAGATTCGACTATGATCTCAGATTCAAGATTTAACTTATTATTTGCTAAGAAATAAAACTAGGTGCACCTCCTATAACGAACAAAACTCGAATAATTTTATCATAAACGAGAAGGTTACCTTATAAAATTTCTTTTCCTTTATCAGCCTTTTGAAGTTGAAGAATCATCTCTGACTGCATACGCCCTCGCTGCTCAAACACTTCCTTGAAACGACTCCAAGTAAATTCATCCGTCAGCTCATCCAATGTAACTGTTTCCCACCATGCTAGAGCCTCTTCCTGGAGTTTCCAAGAAGTTATCAATCGCTTCTGATCATCTTCCAACTTTAGTCCCTTGAAAGTCCTTTCGTACGATCATATCCAGGCTTGTGCTGCGATAGCAGACTCCTTTCCTGTGAATGGCTTTCCACCAAGTCTAGAAAAGCTTCGATATAAATCAGTCAGATTTGATTGAGATTGAATAGGAATATCTATCACTACAGGGCCTTGACCAGTTCAAGTGGTACTTCCCTATCCCCAATCTCATCATCTTCTTCCACTCATCCTTACTATCTTTAATAGTAAGAAAACCGATTTTGGCATTTGGACGAAATATCTTAGAGAATAACAACAGATAAAGAGAATAGACTGAGAAATTTGGATTTTGATTTCACTGGTTATACTCATTCTAGGGTATACTTTACCCTATCTCTAATGAGCAATCTAATGTGTTACGCTCCGTGGCTAAAGTTCTTACTCAACCTTTAGCTCTGATACCAGCTATGACGACCCGAACTCGATGTCCGACAAACAACATCAAATTCGTATCGCCGGAGCTTGGAACAACATTAGATGATAAATAACACAGCGGAAAAAAAAGATGATATCACTGATACAACATGAATACAATATCCAATACACCAATTTGATACAATGATAATCATCAACATCAGAGAATATACAACAAAAAGATACAGCGGAATACGATACAATATGAGATAAGTCTTCACAGGAACCAATACTGCAACATTGATCCAAAGCTCCAAAGGCAAAGCTCCAAACTTCAAGCTCGATCCAACATCAAGGTTGCACCAAGATAAGCAAGTCCGGTCGTGGACTCCAAAGACTCCAAAATGTATCAAACAGAAAGCTGAAGGCTACCAAGACGATAGCTACTACCTGACTATCTGAAAAACTAAACTCTAGACTTCCCGTGTGGAAAATGGTGGGCATCCAAAGTTTAGGAAGGGAATAATAAACTTCGGATCAGTCATGGGACTGGTATGAGCAAACAAAATCGGTTTGCCTTTAGAAACAATCAAAAGATTTAAATTTGAAATCCGCAATGCTTTTGGAAAATGAAACTACCATAAAGGCTCCCGGCACACACACATGGGGGAGATTTCTCCTTATGATAGTCAAAGATGCTTATTACGCGAAATTCTTTTTGACATTATTACTAGTGCATAGTGTAAAACCTTTCGAAAATAAAATATAAATCCTAGTCAGCATAGGTACCATTATACTATGCCTAATATAGCCGCCATTTTAAATGGCAGGTTCTACAACTAAAACCGTACAAGGCGCGTATTGGATGAATGGATTTCCAACAAAAGGTCAGGCTAAGGAACTTCCTATTGCTACATGAGAACGTCTCTGGCGGGATGCCTCAAGAACCTACCCGGCTCTCTGCCAACAAGGTCGTCTACCCCCTTCTCGGGGAATAAAACCTAAGGTATGCCACCCCTGGTCCTTTGGGACCTTTATCCGAGGATCCTCTACACCAACAACATCACACAGTAATAAATATACTACATTGCCTACATGAGTAAGTATCTAGGCTCCATACCGTGATACTAACCTTTTCCAGAAGGAATGGTCATACCCTCGGGGAGCTACCCCTGAAACCATGCCGCATCTTTCCTGTTTCGACCATTACCGTTTTGTAAGGCTCGTTAAGGTTTCGTCCACAAAGCTACGCTTTTTCACAAAGCCATGCTTCGATCAACAAATGATCAGCAGCACTTTGTATGCCACATTACCAAATTGGGAATGTATCACTAGTAACTATCAACTACATAACCTCTTAGCCCGTACGTCTCAGAGAAGGGTGTTAAGCTAAGAGAATAAATTCTCCGCCACCAAGCAGAAATGTATTTGATAGAAACCGGTTTAACATCTCAAAGTGTAATGTGAGACACACATCCATACAAGTCTGTTCTGGGTTTGAACAGAATCGTGGGCACTTCCAAAGAAGCCCTTGCAAATCTGGGTATCCACGATCCCGATAGGATTTCCCATCACTTAGGGAATCTCTATACCGTAGCTACTCGGTCCAGAGACAATCGATAGGTCATCCTATCGTTCTTGCAAATACCCGATCTTCACCATCGGTCTTTAAATGCTATCCATAACGACGTACCATTATTTGGAATGGGTTATATGACACAAAGGTCCTCTCCCGGCTAAACCGAATGATGAGCGTAAAATTTAAAAACATATGGATATAGGATTTCAGTTAAGTCACAACTTAAAATTCAAAACTATTTCAAAAGGTTTAAACCAATTACCATTTCAAATCTTTAAACAAAAGATTTATTCCACTAAGTTTACCCAATTTCACAAAGATCCATCCATGGATTTCAAAACAATTTCCATTTTAATTGGATTAATTCATTTAATCTTTAAATCAAAGATTTAACTTATAGCTTTCAAACCCGTTTCCAAAGATTCATTCATAACTTGGAAAACCATTTCATTTCAAATTTGGAATTCCTATAATACAAATTGGAAATTCATTCCTTATGTGAAAGCATTTATCATTTTAAAACAAACAGTTTTCATTTTGGGAAATCTGATTTCAATTATACAAGTTAAAGTTTTTCAAACTTGGGTTAACTTCAAATTCCCAAAACTACACTTTCAAAAATTGTTTTAAAACCCATATAAACTTGTATGACCTTTTACATCATAAATTCTCAAAGTAGAATTCAATTTCAAATATTGAATTAAATTTTAATTAAATTTCAAAATTTGATTAACTTATTCAAAAATAACTTTTATCCTTGAAATTCCTTTTCAAAAGTTTTCACTTTAAAGTCCGATCCATTTCCAAAACCATTTAGATTCAAAAATTCAATTTTTTTTAAACTATTTTAAAAAAATCTTTGACTTAACCGATTTCCATGTGCAATCCATATTTGTGTGTGTATAGTGTGGTCCAGGGAGTTTTACACAATAGTGCACAACATCAATCATCATAGATATATCGATAAGAGGTATAACCCATAACGCTTATCTTTATTTACAGATTCATAGATAAAGTAAATTTATCAATCACAAAGATTCACTAATACGATTCGATGTGGGTTTCGGATAACCAACTGGAATCCGACTTCCTGTCGCATCGAAATCTAAATGTCGTTTTACAGGTCAAGGGTTTGCATATTCATATAACAATATATTCATCATAGATATAACAACTCAGTACAAAGCATTACATAGCGTCACATAGCATCACATCACATATCAAATATATCAATCCATCACATAGCATCCAATAGCAATCAAACATTTATATTTAAGATGCATAAATCGTGTGGTTTTTAATTTATCAACAACATAATTACTTTCATTAGAAATCTTTAATCAATGATAAACTATCATTAACTACAATTGATTTAACCTTAATTACCTTCATAAATTTATCATTCTTTAATTAATTATCTTAATTAATTAACCTTAATTGTAACTAATTAAATTTTAATTACTTTTATTAATTAATTATTCCTTAATTATTTACTTTAATTAATAAACCGCATTAATTAATTATTCTTTAAAGTAATTAACTCTTAATATTTGATTAATCAATCTTCAATCATTAATTATCTACCCTTAATTACTTTCGCTAAGTAATTACTGCTTTTATTTAATCATTTACTAATTACTTGATCAATTAACTTAAATTGCTAATTAATTTACTTTATTTAATAAATCCTTAATTATTAATTAATTTAATCTTAATTATAACTAATTATCCTTCAATTGATTTTCTTAATTATTAATGAATTAATCTTAGTTACAAATTATTACTTACCTGATTATCATTAACGATATAAATCAACTCACTTTTAAGTTAAAAATTTGAAACGTTTGATTTTTATTTCTAAATCACTTATGAAGTTTCATTTAAAATAACTTGTTACAAATATAAATTTAAAACTTAATTTTAAAAAAAATCCTTTATTTCAAAACTTTTAATTTATACTTTCTACTTAATAAATAAATCACCATTTATAAAAAAGAATAGTTTCAGGAATTCATTTAACAAATTCATTGAAGTTTTAAAACTGGAAAACATAAAAAATTTCAACCAACCCGAGTGTTCCCCGAGCTAAACACCGTCATACTTGCGCCTTACTTCGAGTTTTTTCCAAAATTTACCCGAGTGCCCCTCAAAATTTCGACCTTAAAAATTTCTAAATGTGTTTACCCTCGCCCCAAACATTCTGCTTCGAGTAATAACTCGAGCTACCCTCGTTTCTTCCCGAGCTCATCTTCGAGTCACGCCATTCTTCCCCAAACGCCTCAAACCACTGATACAACGATGCACGTATACGTGCACAACCACGACCACCATCGTCGATCGACGACGAACTCACCAGAATGTCACCAATGACCCCCAACCTCGATACGAACAACCCAAAACCCAAAATAAGTTCGAAATCAAAATTGAGCTATTGATATCGAACTGGAAACCAACCCAGTTCACCCAAACTCCCCTCGCTCCACCGCTACACAGCACCAGCACCCACGCGCTTCTGTCCAAGCGTACACCGATCCAACATGAGCTCCCTGCCACAGGTGCGATCCGCCAAATCGCTATGGTTATGACGAAAATTCCTCACGACTAACATTTGCAAAATGTTGGGTTCAAACCCTATTTTGTTTCAATTCTCAAGCTATAATGAATTTAAAAAATTTCCTGTATTTTTCCGACAATCTATGATCATGTTAGCACCTCCATGCCAAGATTCATTCCTCGAAAATTAGCTGATCATCAGAAAAATGCGAAAATCCAATTTACATTCAACTCGCAACTGCTCATGATTCCCAATCTTAAAAATCATCATCTTTCTTTTAAAAACCATAACTTCCGAAAACAAAACATATAATATAATTGAACCAAGAAATTAAAACACTTAATTTTGACATACTTCGATGTTTTCACTATCTATCCTTGCTTTACGGTAAAACCATTTGATAATTTAATTCGAGAATATTTTTAAAACTTAGATATTGATTTCATAAACATATTTTGTTTATATTCTTAAGCCCAAAAAGCATCAGAGGCTTTTGAATTTATTTTGAAATAGGGTTTTGGAAGAAAAAAACTGGAGACACAGAGGCATATTTTTTTCTTGCCTGTACACTTATATACACACAGCCATTCATTTTTATAATGCATGCAACATATTCACACTATTATCGCCACATAATTCATAACATATACCACTCCAAACATCAATAAGCACAGTAGAGTTAAGGGGGTTTGCTCACCTTATCAATGAAGAACAGAGGAAGAACAGTTGTTTTATCTTAAGCTTTGCTTTCAATTTGTTTTATTTGCTGCTGTTTGATTCCAGAACCTGATCATTGCTTTGATCCCTTCCCAGTTTTTTCTTTGCTTGATATTCTTCCAGGTTTTGATTCTTGTTTTAGTTGTAAATTGAAGCTTTCCGGTATTTTTTTCTATTTGCCAAAACTGTTTTGATTTATACTGCTTTCAGATTTGATCTTGTATTTGCTCTGAATCTGGTTCTAGCTTTTGCTTCTCAGGTTTGATCTTTGTTTATGTGTTTCCAGGTTGAAACTTTGACTTCCAGATTTTTTTGAAATATGGTATTTTGAAATTTTTGAGTTTGAAGATGGTTTCTTGTTTTCTATTTTTTCTCAGGTTTGAGAAGAATGAAACCTGACTTTAACTTCCTTTTCTTTACTGGTTTCTTATTTCAGGCATAGGAAGATGAATGCCCTGATTTCTATTTTATTTTATTTTCAAAAATTAATGCCATTTGTCCCTTTTCCTTTTGCATGTTATACACTTGTAGTTTGTAGGGAAATTTATGCTCGAATCCTTTGACTCAATTTATTTTGTAAATTTTAGTTTAACCCTTAATGTAAATGTATTTTTACATACAACCTATGTTTACATTTTGTAAAATGTTTATGTTTTCCTTTTATATTTATATTTTACACAAATAAAAATTGCCATTGTTCTTTTTTCCACATTCAATTTTTAATTTAACTCACTATATCTATATACAACAAATTTATACATCTTATATTCATGCATTTCTTTCATTATTTATTTTTGTACAATTTCTAAAAAGAAAAGAGTGATTTAAATATTTTGATTACATATTAACAATTGATTACTTTTTATTTATATAGGTGAATTAAATCTTAAAAGTAATATTTTGAAAATTATTACATTAATTCTTAAATTACATTTTCTAAATATCAATATATTTAAAAATTTAGAAACCAACTTTTTATTAATTTAAAGCTTTTAATTCTATTTTATACATTTTATTTTTAAATTCAATATGGTTTATAAAATACTTATTCTTATACTTCAAATCAAATTGCTATTTATCCTTTAAATCAATATTTATTTTTAAATCCAATTTTTATTTATAAAATTACTTATCCCTAAATTTTAAACCAAATCCTACTTTAAAACAAAAGAAATTATTTATCCTAGAAATTTTATAATTAATTCATGAATAAATCCACAATTTATTTTTAAAAATAAATTAATCGTCAAATTAAACATAGTTGATTTTCGAGAATGTTACAATCAACATCAAATATAGAATATATAAAAATAAATTCCATAACTATATAAAATATTTCCTTTCGAAAAATCACTTACTATAACAATAGTGACAGTCCATGCTTCCCATTCTATTCACGAAAATGTTTATTACAACAATAAATATTGAAATTTGAGTTTTCGATACTCAACACACTTCAAATTACTTTAGAAAAATCGTTTATTTGTAAAACATACTCATAATAAATTTCTTAACCGTATACAATTTGCATTATCAAATATCTTATAGTCAAATCGTGAAATTTAATTCACATGGAATTTGTACTTCAAAGTTTTATATCAAACTATTTAATCAATCAATGATAATAAATAAATATGATCATTCCTCGATAAATATTTTGAAATAGGTATTTAATTATCCTACCGAAATTTAATATCAAATTTCAACTAATTTCCCGCTTATCAATTATCTTTATGAAACATCTTACAGTCAAATTGTGAAATTCTATTCACAAGATGTTCAAATATTTTAAGTTTTGTAAATCTAGATTTCATAAATATTTACAAATATCGATTACTTAATTTACATAAATGTCACTTTTATAAATCCTATAAATAAAATCAATATACAAATCTAAATTAAAAATATTTCTTAAAACTGCAAATTTAAAAGAAAAAAAAATTAATAATTTGCTTTGTTCAAATTTAATCTCTTTTTATTAGTCCTAAAATAATTACCTAACATAAATACTTTGGAATCACTTTTGTAGTATTTCAAAAATACAAAAAACATGGCCCAATTCTGCAAAAGTACTAAATAAGGGGATAAACAACCAAACCAACATATCATATATGACATATATATGAACAAATGATCAAAAAGTGTGAGGAATCCAGTTGGATCCCTCTAATATGCTTTCCTACATCACAGACCATATGTTATGACATATAAATAAATATGCATACATAAATAATCAATAATGGTGAGGAATCCTGTTGGATCCCTCCCACCTATAACCTGCAACAAATACAGCATATGAGAAAAATATACAATGTCTGCTTCAAGGCAGATGTGCGTACAAAGGATCTTCTGCTTATACACAGTAACGTATAATGTCTCACCCTCTAAAATATGCAGTAATATATCCAACCAACCAACACATATATATAATATACATCCAAACAGTCATCAAAACTACATAATAAAAATATTCTCACTTATATAAAATATAAGCAGGCCAGAGAGAGTGAGTTTTACTCACTATGGTTGCATTTGTAGTTGCAGTGTTTATTTTGATTAAAAAAGAACAGGTGTTCGAATTTAACACAAATTCCTATATTCTTCAAATCAGTCCAATCCAACTCCATTGCATAGTATACGACCATATGAATCCAATGCTTCATGTTTCATGCAAATCCGACCTCGTATGAATAAGTTATGAACTTTTATACATTGATGAATTAAAATATAATTAACAACGTCATTAGCATAAGTTAATTAATGTAATTAAATAAATTAACCTTTTTCCTTCTTCGTTAATACGCATGCAGCCGAGCCCATACGCATGTTTGATTTATGCCATATTGCGCTTCCATTATCGATCGAGACGATGATCCACCTACACCAACGCATGCATTAGCCTCGCCTCACCACCATGCCAAGTGCGGCCCCACCTAGCATCATCGATCGCTAGAAAAATCACCATTGAAGCCAGCATAAACGCGAGCAAATCCACCCTACATCGTCACACCATACGACGATCCAACCATTATAATTGAAGATCTCGACATGCTCTACAACTCTGTAGTTAGAGGTTTTTGCTAATTACATATGGATTGTGAGTTATTGAAAGAGGAAGTTGGTGTGTTTCTGGCCATTGAAAACGAAAGTGGCGGTGGTGTACATTTTAGGGCAAGGGATTGTGTTTAAAGTTCTTATATAGCCGCTTATAAACACTATTCACGCGAATGTTTTCCAACCTCCAAACGAAGCGTGCCGTTTGACGTTTTATATGTTTTACCCCTACTCTGAATACAATGGAATATATATCGAGAGTTAATTCTATCGTATTCGGAAGTTAGCGTTCAAGAATCAAATCATATTAATTTAAATTACTTAGTTAAATTTCTATGCTTTTCAGCTTCGCCCGACCAAATGGCAAGATTAATCGACACGAAAATTGGAATTCTATAATAATATACTATTACGGATCTAATGAATCCATTTTCGTCCAATTCTAAGATAGTGTCCCAAATGGCTATTTTTACACATCTAATTAAATATTAAAATTTCCAATTTCTATTTATTAGCTTTTAATTCAACTTTAAAAGTTTACTATCTATATTCTAATTTAAATAGGATTTAAATCATCTTTAGAAATCATTTTTATTCACATCAGATTTAAGATTCAATTATTTAACTAATTTAACATATAAATTTTACTTGTCAATATTTAAAATCGATTAGCTATTCTAAATTCAATTGAATGAAAAACCGAGTCGTTACACAAAATTTGCGAAAATATGGTGTATTTGCCTATACACACACATACACACAAAAACACATACACACATCTTGTACATTTATTGCAAGTCGTGTATATAACCTCCCAAAAACAGAAATATTTCAAATATTGTTTTTTTGTAAAATCATTAGTCTACACTTCATAATGAACATTTATTTATGCATAAGAAGTCATATAAGGTAATATTACAGGTGTTGTTGCTCCTTAACCTACGAAAAATGCATTAGAGGAAGTATCTGATCGTACAGCTAGTAGGAAAATTTGTATGGATCCAGTGCCTTGATAAAATATTCATAATTTCAATAATGTATGGAACTCTATAGCAATTACCAATAAGTACATTTCTACATCTCAAATGGAAGGAAGTAAAGAAAAATTGGGTTCATGCAACAGTCTAAGTTTTGGTAAATCGCATTCAACTTTAATTTATTTACTCATGTAGAAAAAACATTTATCAAGAGGAAAGCTAAATTATATTAGACCGCATAAATAAGTATGTTTGTAAGGCATGTGACCATAAACAATTGTAAATATGGATAAAAATATGAAGACAGGCACCATTGCCCTAGCGGTTAAGTGATTAGGTTTTGGTGCGAGAGGTCACAAATTCAAAACTTCCATATCATGATTCGAACGTTTATTGACATATGATATGTTGTCCTAGTGACATGTTATACATAAAGTATCATTCAAAAAAAAACTGAATTCATAGTGTCATATGATAAAGAGTTATAAAAGCCGTATGATTGTTGAAAAAGGCCTTATCTTTTTAAAGGAAACATGAAATTGTGCGAATAGTAAGACTAATCATCATCTATACATGCACACACATGTTCCTGTATGCGTCCATATATGTACAATAAATATAGTCAACATATTGATACATTTACATGCGGTTTTGTAGTAGGATAATTACTGTCAAAGTGCAATATACATTCAAGTGATAGCTGAAACTTAGTAAACCATAAAGAATGGTGAAACAATGGATACCCGATCTGCTAGAAAATATTTTCACACATCAATGGTACCGAATCAGCTCTATGTATGAAAGCGCAGTGTAATATTACAGTGCTACACCGTAAGAGTGAGAGATTACAATAGTGGCCAAGAAGAAAATGGACTGTATAAAAGCAACATTGTTATGTTCTAGGTCAGTGTCAAGGGGTTAAACTATTTGATCATTCAAGAAAAAAAGTTTTTGTTGATAATATTCCATGCATACAAAATGCTCATATCTAATAGTACGACAAAGTAGTACTCTTCTTCCTTGTATGTAGGCATTTTCCTTTTACGGTTGCTAATACACAATCACATTAGAAAATCTATGTAAAATTCACTATGGAGATATCAAACATATTAGTGATTAATGGAAGAAAGGGTGCATTATTTTTATTAACTCGCACATATGTATCACACTATTGTATGAATTTTTTTGGCCTGTAATAAAAAAGAATAGCAATGCTTTGTTTAAAATACCTTCTCGCACTAGCAATGAAAAAGTAAATTTTTTTATGCATTTAAATGCAGTTCTAACTCTTACCGTGTAAGAAAACTTACAAAGGCTATATATAGGCAGTAAACCAAGAACATGCTTTACATAAAGGGTAAAAAATAATTCATGACAGCCTATTTGTATTATAAATATAGATAGATTAGACATGATTATAGTAAATATATAACATTTAATTGCACACATATAACTCAACCATATTATGACATTATACAAAATATAAATATTTTCATTTGCAATTGTATTTTATATTTAATAAGATGGAAAATTTTACCTCATTCAAACGTCGAAGCTAGTGACGATGTTAGCAATGCTAGAATCACGCTACGTCCCTCCATCGAGATCATGATGCATTCCCTGCGTATTATTTATGTAAATTCTTAGATGTAACCACCTGTAAGATCATATCGAGAATCATAGCAATCCTCCTACCATTAAATACAACCTGAAACTTGGTAGTAGGTAAATTATAGCACACACACAAACACATACATACATATATAGTGTCTGTAAGTGTGATATTAAAAGTAATCTAATCATGACTGTAGTAGGAGTAACTTTTTTAATTGTACGTATAAAGATTGCAGAATAAATTGAGCATATAGTAAGGATAATACACAATAGAAAATAAGTTTGCAAGCACAACATGCCGTGTCACTAAGTCTAAAATAAGTTTAAATCTCATATGCTCATTTTACCCTTTTCCATGTGATCACTTATCTTAACCATTATTTCATGGGCAACCAATTTCTTTTATAATAGCACGAACCTCTAAAAGTTGATGCAAATAATGTTGTTGGTTGATGTCTGAAGGGGTGCCCGGATATATAATATGAGAACACAGAATTTAACTCGTCCATAATAGCGATGGTGAAGCTACAAAACGCAAAATCACATTTACGTGCCATGAAAAAGTGCAGTGTACAAATTGTTGATATACATCACAAAAAGTAAACCTTATTACCATTGCAAATATTTTAAGGTCTATTAGCTGTGTCTCCGATGAATATAGTTGACAGGTAATTTCGTTGTGCTCTAGAACCACTTATCCATTTCACTCTCGTAGCAGCATTTTTTCTTCTTTCACGACCTCGAGTGAGTTATAATGTTATCAATTTTGAGCTTCCAAATAATATGACGTAGTTATGTCATCTTTTTTTGAACGTTCATTTTCTATGTTTTCATATTTCGAACCTTTATTTTGTCTCTTCTTTGTTTCTAATTTGTTGTATCATTTTGAGAGAGAAAATAATACTGAATTCTAACTGATAGTTAATACTACAAAGAAACCATTTTCTACTTCTAACTTCATTTGGTTAGTGAAACTTAGTTTTCTTCAATACATAACAACTGTTGCTGAATTCAATTTCAAAAAAGTGTCCCTAATTAGGAGTTTGATACTCGCATTTATACCTGAATGAAAATAGAAAGAACTAAAAACTTGACAATCGAAACTCCAAAATTTAGTAACAAAAAATATACGTTATAAAAATTTATCTTAAGGCTAATGATTTTTCAAATTTTTCTTCAATTTAGTAGAATTTAAATACTCGAAATTTTCATAATAGATCATCGAAAAATCATACAATGTAGAGTTATAATCATACTAATAAAATAACGATAAGTTTACGTAGTTTTCAACTTGGAGCATTTATTTAGGTTAACAAACCCAACTAAGTGTATAATGATAAGTTTACATAGTTTCAGGATGAAGGAGTTTTTTCTATGTGGCAAACATTTTACATTAGGTCTAAATTTGAGAACTCGGAGGTCCTATTCAGATTAATACATCCAATTAAGTATTAAATTATAAGTTTAAATAGTTATAAGGGTTTTAGTGAAATCAAAATCAAAAAATTAATTCATTTTAACCCTCATTTACTCCGTATTAAGCTAAATGAGGTTAGAATTTCAATTAATTCATTTTTACCCACATGAATTCCATAATAAGCAAGATGAGGTTAGAATTTCACTACAATACGATCGTTTCCATATATCAGTAATTCATAGTAGGTTCTTGGGCGTTGCATAAATCCAAGACGAAAAATTTGCATGCAAAAAACCATTTATTTGTTGCAAGTAGCTATAGCGGTGGCAGCAGCATCCACTGTGATTGCTAATTTATGATGTGATATATTTGCAGCATCTGGTTTGCCTTAACTAATTTATTTTAGTTTAGTACATTGCATTGTGATAAATAATACATATTACATGTTTAATGTATTGAAACACAAGTAACAATTGATTATGATGCTCAACAACTCTTCCCATCGAAAGAAAGTTTACTAGCAACTTGATTTTTAACCGATTTATACACTACATGATGAAGAAGCTTTTTTCTATTTGGCAATTTTTTTTTTATTTCATCTAAATTTTCGAACTTGGAGGTTCTATTCAGGATAATAGGTCGAAATAAGTATATAACGATAAGTTTACATAATTTAGGATGAGGAATCTTTTTCTATATGGAAATTATTTTCCATTGGATATAAATTTACGAACTTGGAGGTTGATAGGTCCAAGTATGTATATAATGATAAGTTTACATAGTTCTAAGAGTTTCAGTCAAATCAAAATTAAGAATTAATTCATTTTGTTCTCATTAATTCCATAGTAAGCTAAATGAGGTTAGAATTTCACCAAAATACGGTTGTTTCCATATATTAATGATTCATAGGTTCATGGGGACCACATAAAATCCAAGACTTAAAGCTTATTTTCAAATAACCATTTATTATTGAGAATAAAAATACTTCAAATTCAAAGGCTTAGGCATTAAAGAAACAAATCAAAGTGTCATATTTGGTAAGTTTTATATTGCATGAACTTGGAAGGTTTGGAGATTATATAGAACAAGATATAACTCATTATCATTTTTTCTATTAGCACAATAGCATGGCAGCAAAGAACCGCTTTCCTAACACAAATATTATGTTGCTTGTGTGGTATGCTACTAGATGAAGATTATTTTAATTGCATCTTTTTAGATAATCTCTGAATAGTGAAACTGCCACAACTATACTTTACCCAAGTTGATATCACAAGGAAACAAAAACACAAAATTTCCATGATGTTGACTATTGTATATATCTATAGTAGAAATTTAAGTTATGGCTAAAGAATGTAGCTATATAATCTTTATTTTCCAAATGTGGATGTGGATTTTCTTATGAATTGCAGTAGATAAGTTTATAATTTTTTTCAGTTCATTAGCTGATCATAGGATTGACAAACTAGTGCCATGTGATAACTTTATCTCCTTTCATTGTAACTGGATTTAAATCTCCAATGCAAGTTATATGACAACTATAAGTATTTGTATGAACTCGGAAAATTACCTCTCTTATGTATTGAATCTTTGCCTATCAAATATATGTTATATCTAAAGTAAGAAAATTCTATAAACAATGTCATATGCTAACTCATTGAGTATATCCGTTCATCTAGAGGTAAAGCAAAAAAATCTTAAGACGAATAGAGGACGTAGCGAATGCTGCAATTATAGCGCGAGTGTTTTAAATTTGCCATTTATATAGAGCATTCACATTCATCATTTATTTAAAAATTTGACTATCATGCATCCGCGTTTTATTATTTTCTAAAATTTGACTACCATGCATTTAATTCATCATTTATTAATCATTATTTCTAAAATCTACCATTTTGTTTCTTTAAGACAAAGTTAACAAATATAATGTAATAGGCTATCACGCAAAGAATACTTATAGAATAATATAGCAGCAACGACCCACTTTTCCAACAGAATTATGTTGTTGCATGCATAGTATGCCACCAAATTAAGATTATTTTACTCTTCTATTTTTTAGACAAGCTATTAATAGTGAAACTGTCGTAACTATATTTTACCAAAGTTGATCTCATCAGGAAAATTTTGATTCCATCATATTAACTATTTTTTTAGCTATTGTAGAAATTTAACTTAGATAGTTGTATAACTTTTATACTGCAAATTTGGCTATGACTTTTCATAAGAATTGTACTAGACATGTTTTTCAAATTTTTTCACTTCATTAGGTGATCAAAGGATTGCACAAACCACTACCAGCATGGTTACTTCATTACCCTTCATTGCCTTGGATTTAAAATCTCAATGCAAGTAATATGACAATTACAAGTATTCATTACTATTTTGTCTCGTACATAATGATCCTTTGCTTCTCAAATATATTTTGCTATATCTATAGTATGAAAATTATAGGAACTGTGTTATTGTTTATACCTATTCATCTGGAAGTAAAGCAAATAATTCTTGGGAAAAAGGAACAATACGGTGAATGGAGGCATCTACAATGTGAGTGATTTACGTTCGCCATTTATTTAGATCATTTGCATTAACCATTCATTTAAAACTTTGACTTCTTTATCATGCATCTACATTTTATTATTTTTCTGCATTATTCATTAACCGTTATTTTTAAGACCTATCATTTTTTTCTCTAAGCCGAAGTTAGCAAATATAATACAATATGTTGGCATGGTTGTAACAACCCGCATATTTATAGGTTGTATATTTTATTTAAATATGACGTCGTTTGTCGGATTATGGTCCGAAAAGTTACTTTCTACAAACGGTCGAATTGGGACTCAAGACCACTTCCATTGAGTTCAAAATGTCGTTTGCGATCTTTTTGAGTATAATCTTTGATATGTTTGGAGTAAGTTGGATTTCGCTACTTTTTCTATTGGGTTTTGGGTTTGGGTTCAGCCCACTAGCTTAACTAATACCCTAACTCAGCCCTCTCCTCTCCATTCTCTCATTCCACTCTTCTAAATTTAAGCTCCAACTGAAAATGGTGGAAGGGAAAGGGAAATAGAAATTGCAAACCCTAGTTCTTCTTGCTAGCTCATATTCTTGCTCCAAAATCAAAGAGAAGCAATTGGTAAGCCTCTTCTTCATCTTCTCTATCTCTTTCTCTCTTCAATCTCAGAAATTCCTAAACCTAAACTTAGGAAATATTTGTTTGATCTTAGATTGAAGCTAGTAGAGTTGAAGTAGAGAGTGGTTGGCCTTGTTCCTTTCCATTTGAGCTTCTTCTTCTTGTTCTTGAGTTAAAAAGGTGAGTTTTGAACACACATCTACTTCTCTTGATTTCATTGATGTTGGGTATGAATTCCTAACACCTTGTTCATATGCACTTGCTTTTGGTTTGGATTGAATTGGTGAATATCCAAATTTTTAGTGTTTGGGTTCAATTCTTTAAAGATCTTAACTTTGATATTTAATCATGTTTTTGGAGGTGTATAAAAGAGCCAATAGTGCTGGGTTGTCGTATGGCATGAACCCATAGCATCCATCGCTCGTTCGATTTTTGCCTTTATGGGGCTTGGCTGATTTTTGCCTGCAGGGGGATTTCAGACGTCTGAACTCTACTTTCAAACGTCTGGTTTCAGAATTCAGACGTCTGGTTTGGAAATTCAGACGTCTTGAATTGGTCCCTGGAAGACGCAAAAAGGCAGAGACAAAATCCAAATGTTTGGAAATCCATTCAGACGTCTGGTAGTGGTTCAGACGTCTGGAAGGTAATTTCAGACGTCTGAAATGCGCAGTTTTGCCTATTTTGGCTAATTTTGAGTTAATTTCCAACTTTTATCGATTCATGTTTATTCCAATTAGTTGTTATTGCATATTTGACTTTGATGACTTGTTTTTGACTTCATTCACGGGTTTTATAAATAATCTCTCTAAATCGTATTAAAAGCTCCCTTCTCCAAATTATAAATTCTATTTATAATGCACACACACAATTTCGCACTTCGAGCGAAGTGGAAGGAAGATTAAATGGTTAGGTAAAACACGGCATGAATCCGTGCGTTTGTCTTCCCGATTAGTCCCCAACCTATTCGTTTGATCGTTTTGACCTTCGGGTTTGGTTTATCGATGATATGAGGTAAACTTTGTACTGCTTTGAGTATGAAAGTGACTAACAGATAGTAAACCGTTTAGTGCGAACGAGTGGTTATGGGACTCACATTAACACCTTTTAGATTCCTTTTCGAGAGTTGTGACACATTCCGCCAGTTAGTGGTGTCCAGTACTGGGCCTTCGGACCTTCACCACTACGATTTGTTGCCTTCGGGTATGTTGCCTTCGGGTATGTTGCCTTCGGGTTTGTACCTTTTGGGTTTGTGCCTTCGAGTTTGTTGCCCTTTAGTATCGCTTCCAATGTTGGTCGTTATAAGCCGCATGGATGATATTGGGATGTCCTTTAGTATCGCTTCCGATGTTGGTCGTTATGAGCCGCATGGGTGATCTTGGGTTTGGCGTCTTCGCGCTCATGGATCCATGTGTATACAGTACTGAGCTCGAGCAATTTTATTGTGTTTCATTGATATGTATATTCCCTTGGTATCGCCTTCGATGTTGGTCTTTTTGAGCCGCATGAAGTATAACGGTTACCTTGTGAAACTTGTATACCTTATGGGTATTTGTTATTTTCCTTTTGGCTTGATTTGGGATAATTGTATCCTTTGTTTATCTATGTCGCCGATGATATGAGGCTTGTTCTATATGATTCATCTTTTGTTGATGATTGTGTTATCTCTTTTAGAGATATTTGTTATACTTTGTAACCTTGCAGGTTTATTGTTGTTCAGTTTAGCTAACTGATTTGTTTAGCTAGACTGACCCGTGTATTTTATACTCGGGTCAGACCGAGATGTTTCAGGTTAGGTACTTTGGACTTAGCCTATTTTGCTTCCGCATGGACTACTTCGCTAGCTTCTTTTTGTCATAGCTTTTGTGTAGTCCTCATCTGTTGTAACTCTGATATGTATTATTGACTCATCTGTATATTGTGGTTTGCTATACCACTTGTCATGTATCGTTTTGTATACTCTGTTATGTATCAGTATATATGCATGTGATGATTTACTGTTCTATGATGTATATTACATTTGAGTTGTTATATTCTGTTCTAATAGATCCTCTAGCCAACTATGGTTTTGTTTTAAGTATTCATTAGACGTGTCGATCTGCTAGGTAAGGGCAATTGTCGATGTATTCAATAGATAGTTAAAGCAAGGCTATAGATGGTCGCTACTATCCAGCCTTATTCTTCGTATTAGCAGACGGTATTATCTAATAATACTCTTTGCTAATGTGGGTATAGAGGTGGGGCGTTACAGCTTGGTATCAGAGCCAGGTTCAGAACAAAATATGATAAACACAGAATAGAAGCACATATTACGATACATTAGAGTGTAACAAGTGTTACAAATCCTTGAATCTTCACGTCTCTATTCCTTCCGTGTTTTTGAGTAGATAGAATTTGGGAATACGTCCAGGAATGTACTTTTATTCCGTAGTATTCCGTATTGAAATATCTACCTTGTGGTTAATCCTTATCTTCTTTAACTTTCAGCTTATGGCTGGAAGAGGCAGACGACGTTCGAATGCTGGGCAATCCAGTGGCTCACATCCGGATGGCGTTTATATGTCAACCAATAGAGACTAGGTATGCCACTCATGATCTAGTGCTCACGGCTATTGTTCTCGCTCTTTATATTTGGCATCATTATTTTTGGGTAAGGAATTTTGATCTCCTCACCAATCATAATTTTTGAATGTTTAATTTTTCATAAGGAACTTAGCGTTGGCTCGAGTTCCTTGCATCTTATGATCTTGATATTCTTTTTATTCCCAAAAACGGGGATCGTGTTGCCAATGCATTTAGTTGTAAGCAACAAGTGATTGTTTCTTTGTTGATGTCCGAATGGAATGATCTTTTTACCAAGTTCATCGGACGTTTTGTTGCACTTCTTTTGTTGAGCTTTGGATCATTTGACGTATTGTTTGTACCACGTCAGTGTTCCGAATTATTTTGAGCTTAGGAATCCATAGAATTCTCTGAGCAAGCAAGTTCAGGCTTATCTTTTCGTGCACTTTATGGTGAACTTCTTATTCTGTTATTCTTATGTGTTGATATGTTTTTGGTTGTTACTCTTTATTTTCTTCTTAAGAATTGCAAGGACGCAATTTCTTTAAGGAGGGGAGTCTGTAACAACCCGCATATTTATCGGTTGTATATTTAAATATTTTATTTAAATATGACGTCGTTTGTCGGATTATGGTCCGAAAAGTTACTTTCTGCAAACGGTCGAATTGGGACTCAAGACCACTTCCATTGAGTTCAAAATGTCGTTTGCGATCTTTTTGAGTTTAATCTTTGATATGTTTGGAGTAAGTTGAATTTCGCTACTTTTTCTATTGGGTTTGGGTTCAGCCCACTAGCTTAACTAATACCCTAACTCAGCCCTCTCCTCTCCATTCTCTCATTCCACTCTTCTAAACTCAAGCTCCGACTGAAAATGGTGGAAGGGAAAGGGAAATAGAAATTGCAAACCCTAGTTCTTCTTGCCAGCTCATACTCTTGCTCAAAAATCAAAGAGAAGCAATTGGTAAGCCTCTTCTTCATCTTCTCTATCTCTTTCTCTCTCCAGTCTCAGAAATTCCTAAACCTAAACTTAGGAAATATTTGTTTGATCTTAGATTGAAGCTAGTAGAGTTGAAGTAGAGAGTGGTTGGCCTTGTTCCTTTGCATTTGAGCTTCTTCTTCTTGTTCTTGAGTTAAAAAGGTGAGTTTTGAACTCACATCTACTTCTCTCGATTTCATTGATGTTGGGTATGAATTCCTAACACCTTGTTCATATGCACTTGCTTTTGGTTTGGATTGAATTGGTGAATATCCAAATTTTTAGTGTTTGGGTTCAATTCTTTAAAGATCCTAACTTTGATATTTAATCATGTTTTTGGAGGTGTATAAAAGAGCCAATAGTGCTGGGTTGTCGTATGGCATGAACCCATAGCATCCATCGCTCGTTCGTTTGCAATTCATTGGATTTTTGCCTTTATGGGGCTTGGCTGGTTTTTACCTACAGGGGGATTTCAAACGTCTGAACTCTACTTTCAGAAGTCTGGTTTCAGAATTCAGACGTCTGGTTTGGAAATTCAGACGTTTGGAATTGGTCCCTGGAAGACGCAAAAGGCAAAGACAAAATCCAGACGTCTGGAAATCCATTCAGACGTTTGGTAGTGGTTCAGACGTCTGGAAGGTAATTTTAGACGTCTAAAATGCGCAGTTTTGCGTATTTTGGCTAATTTTGAGTTAATTTCCAACTTTTATCGATTCGTGTTGATTCCAATTAGTTGTTATTGCATATTTGACTTTGATGACTTGTTTTTGACCTCATTCACGGGTTTTATAAATAATCTCTCTAAATCATATTAAAAGCTCCCTTCTCCAAATTATAAATTCTATTTATAATGCACACACACAATTTCTCACTTCGAGCGAAGTGGAAGGAAGATTAAATGGTTAGGTAAAACAAGGACCATGAATCCGTGGGTTTGTCTTCCCGATTAGTCCCCGACCTATTCGATTGATCGTTTTGACCTTCGGGTTTGGTTTATCGATGATATGAGGTAAACTTTGTACTGCTTTGAGTGTGAAAGTGACTGACGGATAGTAAACTGTTTAGTGTGAACGAGTGGTTATGGGACTGACGTTAACACTTTTCGGATTCCTTTTCGAGAGTTGTGACACATTCCGCCAGTTAGTGGTGTCCATTACTGGGCCTCCGGACCTTCACCACTACGGTTTGTTGCCTTCGGGTATGTTGCCTTTGGTTATGTTGCCTTCGGGTTTGTACCTTCGGATTTGTGCCTTCGGGTTTGTTGCCCTTTAGTATCGCTTCCGATGTTGGTCGTTATGAGCCGCATGGGCGATATTGGGTTGCCCTTTAGTATCGCTTCCGATGTTGGTCGTTATGAGCCGCATGGGTGATATTGGGTTTGGAGTCTTCGGGCTCATGGATCCTTGTTTATACAGTACTGAGCTCGAGCAATTTTATGATGTTTCATTTATATGTATATTCCCTTGGTATCGCCCTTCGATCTTGGTCTTTTTGAGCCGCATGAAGTATAACGGTTAACTTGTGGAACTTGTATACCTTATGGGTATTTGTTATTTGCCTTTTGGCTTGATTTGGGATAATTGTGTCCTTTGTTTATCTATGTTGCCGATGATATGAGGCTTGTTCTACATGATTCATCTTTTGTTGATGATTGTGTTATCTCTTTTAGAGATATTTGTTATACTTTGTAACCTTGCAGTTTATTGTTGTTCAGTTTATCCAACTGATTTGTTTAGCTAGACCGACCCGTGTATTTTATACTCGGGTCAGACCGTGATGTTTCAGGTTAGGTACTTTGGACTTAGCCTATTTTGCTTCTGCATGGACTACTTCGCTAGCTTCTTTTTGTCATAGCTTTTGTGTAGTCCTCATATGTTGTAACTCTGATATGTATTATTGACTCGTCTGTATATTGTGGTTTGCTATATCGCTTGTCATGTATCGTTTTGTATACTCAGTTATGTATCAGTATATGTGCATGTGATGATTTACTGTTCTGTGATGTATATTACATTTGAGTTGTTATATTCTGTTCTGACAGATCCTCTAGCCAACTATGGTTTTGTTTTAAGTATTCATTGGACGTGTCGATCTGCTAGGTAAGGGCAATTGTCGATGTATTCAATAGATAGTTAAAGCAAGGCTATAGATGGTTGCTCCTATCCAGCCTTATTCTCGGTATTAGCAGACGGTATTATCTAATAATACTCTTTGCTAATGTGGGTATAGAGGTGGGGCGTTACAATGGTAAAGAAAACTGAAATTAACTGGAATAATATTTACACCTTTGGTCAATGATGGTTGTTATCATTTAATTTTATTTATACTTATAAAATAGATGGAGAAAAAATTACTTATGGAGATCAAAGCACAATAAAAAATAAAAAACAAAGATTACAAAAAAGAAGAAATAAGAGCATATTATCGTTGTAGACTTGAGAACGTCTATTTGTTACCCACTAAGGTATATTTGTTACCCACTCTCTTTTGCAAAACAAGCTAATGAATGTAGATCATTTTATGTCCAAAAAAATAAAAATTCAAAAACCATTTGTCTTATTTGACCGTAAAATGTGTTAATTTTGTTACTATATTTTTAGGGGCTTTGTGTTAAAAGAACATCAAACTTGAATCCACTTTGAATGTTTTTGAAGACTATGAAATGTGTTATGACAGTATACATGACCTTTATTTACATTGAAAAAAGGGATTGTTTAAGTGAAAAAAAGAAATGGTTATGAAAAATGATGAAAATGTAGAATTTTAGAACCAAAATTACAAGGGGAAAAGTGAATCTTGGGAAATGATGGAGATTGGAAAGCTTAAATTTAAGCTCAACTAGTGTTGGCACAAGGCGACACTTGGTTGAGATAAGATTAAGAGGAGTGAACGTGCAAGCTCAAGTCCATTGTGAAGCCATATGCATAGTCATGTAGGATCATATGCTTATGAAGTAAATTCCTATGGTCAATTGTATGCAAATGTAGAAATCAATAATATGAGCACTGCTGGAGGTTGAAGCAATATTTGATGAACAAATCATATATGTTTTGGAACTTGAAAGTAAGTCATAATTCGATATATCTTGTTTTATTCAATATAATATCGAAGGTACAAAGTCCAATAGTCTAATAGTTCAAGTACTACAATCAGCTATGAATCTCCAAATCAATTTAGGTTACAAAGGTTAAAATGTAAGAAGAGAGGCAAGAATGTTCGTCGTCCTTTGCAAAGCCCATAGGTTCGTATTTATAGGGGTGGAAATGCGATATGCTTAGAAGCCTGACTTCGACATTCAAGTCCTGCGGCATCAATAACGCCTCATGGTGTCAGCCCTTGTTTAATGATGATTTTCGACATTTCTCAATGCAAAATAAAGCTTCGGCATTGTTTCGGTAGCGAAGGCATTCGACATCAGTGATTTTTGATGTTGAAGGGCTCACTTTATAATAACTAAAACTCTTAATTAGTAAACGGAGGTATCAGTTTGAAGCTACCATGATATGAGACAACATTGATGTGGAGTGACAGCATCATAGAGCAGTGTCGGCATAGATAACTCCTTTGAATTTTGATTACTTTCGACATCAACATCGCAGGTACAAATGGATGGTATCTTATAAGTGTTGTTGAAGTGTGGCATGGCATTGATAAATGAAGCCTTTGATAAGCATTGACATTGTTGAGCGGCGATGTAGGCAATGATCAGCCTTAATAACAAACAAATACAATAATAAATTACGTTGATAGAATGCGACATCACTTTGGAGAGTGACACTGATAAAATACTGCATCAATAAGATGCGATGTATGTTATGTTGACATTCATTGATGCCTTACCGTATTGATTGTAGTTGATTTCATTACTTCTTTTGAGGGACACGACTTTAAGGAGATGTGATACAAATGAGAGGTGGCATCAAAGAGACGAGGCATCTACAATATGCATTATTGATCGTAAGCGGTCTTAGACGGTGTTACTAAAGCACAACATTACTTCCATCTTGAAAGCCGACATCGTATTCACGTCTCGTTTTGTATATCTTCGAGATTAATAATGATGATAACATTCCCCCCAGTATAGAGAAAGCATTGATTTTTCAAGTCAATAGTTTCATCACCATCCATTGCCCCATATTGGTCTTCTTTGCTGATCCAATCGTCCATTTAAAATCAATCCAACAGCTTCCGTCCACCTATTTCTTTCTATAAATAGCCAGGTCTCTTCTCCTTTCTTCTCTTACCTTCAATTTATAAGCTCAAGCCAAAAATTAAATTTCCAAAAGAAACCAAAAAAATTCAACTCTTGGTTGTTTGAATCACCATTCAGGTATAATATGTAGTTATGATTGTTCTAATTAACTCAAATCAAGAAATTTCCACGAAATCACCTCTAGGATTTCATCGACTTTGAATCGATATTTGGGGTTTAATTCGATAGCAGTGATGCTAATTTCCATATTATCAACGCAATCGACTGTCATTTGTTTTTATAGACTAGAGTAATACAAAAATTTATGTTGTTCGAATGTAATTGATGTCACTGACGACGAAAAGGTGGGTGTTGTTTGCTTAACGATGAAAAAGATAGCTTATGGGAACTGATATCCAATAAGGATTCACCTTACATCGACCCTGATATCATACGGCATCATCATGATATTCAACATCGACTCCTCTTTCCCTATGCTACATCATAACCAACCATTTCTCGTCCTTTTCTTATTTACGAGGTCGAACAAAATCCATGCATATATGATGAACTTCATAATTTGCACCACAAAGCAAGAAGAAGAAAGCCGTATGACCCAATGAAAGCTTTTAATTTTCATGGGATCAATGACTTATATAGATATGACCATTCTTTGACAAAGAATGAATTTTCTATCATTCTACTTTGCATATTATTCAGTGTGCATTTATGCGAATGCTTACACACACGGACATATCATTTCCGATGCTAATAGTAAACTGTTCTCGAAGTTTTATTTTCTTAGTGTTTTTATTTGATGCAAGTTTAATTAAAATGAATATGAAATTTCAATAATTTTTTCTTCTAGTTATGCAATCAAATGGTTGATTCATTTACCACTGTCCGATTGTACTAGGAATATATTTTGGCATGTTGCTAGTATTTTAAGCTTTTAACTAAGGACATCTCCAGTCGGTTAAGAACTGAATACTCAGGGCACTGAATATTCAGCTTTTAATCGGACTGGAAATTGCAGTGGCCAGGCGCAGACGCCCATTAAATGAACGACTGGCTTCAGACGTCCATTAAATGAACGCCTGGCCCCCCTCCACAGCTAAATAAATTTGCCGAGGAGGACTTGGGCGCTCATTTATTGGGCGCTCATTTATTGGACGCCCAAGCCCTGACGTCCATTTAGTGGGCGCCAGGGCATCCAAAATCAATTCAGTTTTATGAATTGAAAACTGAATATTAACCTTAATGTTTAACGCTGAATTGACCATTGGGAAATGATTTTTTGATATTACTGAAACAAACGGATTTATATTATTCTGATATAGTTAACGGTGATTTTACAAAGGACAAACCAGTCCGACATTATTCAAGACTTCACACTTCAGCCCAGTTTACGGTAAACCTGTTATCGTTCCTTTGGCGACACCATATAAACTTCTCCATATTCTCCTAAAAAATTAGGGTTTTGTCTAATCTCTAGGCGGCTGACAAAGGTCATTGTTTGCGCCAAAATTGGCCACAAACTCCAAATACCGTGAAAGCACCAGTGTATGAATACAAATCAGCAATATTCAAACATAAATAACAGATCTCAGCAAATTAGTTGATTTTATGTTGTTCGTAGTGAGTGGTTTATGCAAATACGTAAAAAGCAGGGACTAAACTGTAAAAGACACACAGATTTATAGTGGTTCGGCCAGAATGTGCCTACGTCCACTTTATATGTTATTCTCCTTTTCCGATCAGATTACAAGTACAAAGCCTTTAGTACAAGAGTATGAAAGTTGTTTGAAAGTTCCTTCCGTGCTTGAGCTCTCAAACTTGTCTCCCATTGTTGTACCCCTACCCCTCTATTTATAGAGTGAGGCTGGGGGCAGAGGTCTTGGATGTATATAGCTGCTGGTGGGCCTGGGCTGATGCAATCTGGCCTGGCAGTGCTGGTTCGGCAACACCTTGGTTCGGCGGTGAGTGGTATGTTGTTTGGACCGGTAATAGGTTGGGAATGAGTTTGGTTCGGTGGTAGGTTGGACCGGTGAGATGGAGCTGGACCGGTAGTAGCATGGTTCGGTAGAGGCTGGTTCGGTGGTGATTGGAGGTAGGTTGGCATGATCCGGTGGAGATGGTTGGTTCGGCTGGTGTTGGACCGGTAGGTGGAGGAGAGGGGAATTGGTCCGGTGCCTCGGTTGGTTCGGCAGTAGGGGGAAAGTGTTTGGTTCGGTAGGCACAGGGAGAAGGTTGGTTCGGCTAGGAGTTGCTTTGGGTTTGGTTCGGTAGGAAGTGGAGCAGGGAATGGTTCGGCATGCCGTGGAGTGGCATCTGGTTCGGCATGCCGTGGAGTGGCATCTGGTTCGGTAATACCTTCTTCCTACCTTGCATCGATCATATCTCCTTCATACGAACCCCATTAACCTGAAATTTGAAACATAGCCTCTCCTAATCCTCATCATTATCTCCAATCAATTTCGTCCTGATCGGGGCTTAACCCCGACATCCAACATTCCTTACCAATTTGTTGATATTCCAGTTTTGACCAAAAAATGGGATAACACTTTTCCCCCCAAAACATGCCTTGTGATAACAAGGCGTATTTTGAATAGTTCCGAGTCCAATATCCAAAGTCCATAATCATATTGCCTGAGTATGTTATCTTTGACTACTCCGGGTCGATGTCCAATTCCAAATCCAATAACCAAAGCTTGAGACAATTCCGTGTCCATCCAAACTCGGCAACCGAATCCCAAACCATCCTTATCCAATAGCCGATAACCGAATCCAGGACCTCTCCGGGTCGATATCCAAATCCATAATCTCTCCGGGCTCTTGCCAAGTGCAATCTACACCTGACGGTCGTGATCCAGTGTCCCTGGATGTTAAGCTAGCCTCATCGTGTTCTTCTCGAGCGTAATCCACACTTGATGATCTTGGTCCAGTGTCCCTGGACGTTGAGCTAACCTCTCCGGGTTCTTGCCAAGCATAATCCACACTTGACGACCTTGGTCCAGTGTCGCTGGACGTTGAGCTAACCTCTCCGGGTTCTTGCCAAGCGTAATCCACACTTGACGACCTTGGTCCAGTGTCCCTGGACGTTGTACGATGCCATGGCTTAAGTCCTAAGCCGAATCCTGGTCTCTCCGGACCCTTGCCGAGCATAGTACATACTCGACGACCTGAGAATAACAATTGATAATATAGGGCCTAAGTCCTAGGCCGAATCCTGGTCACTCCGGACCCTTGCCGATCATAGTCCATACTCGACGACGTGAATGAGTCAATTTACCACGTTCGGGCAAAGCGACTCACCCCTTGCAAGGCATAATCCATACCCGACGGCCGTTTATCGAAAATCAGATAAAAATTCAATCCAAATCCAATCCAAAATCCAAACCCAAAATCCAAATCCAAAATCCAAATCCAGAATCCAAATCCAAAATCCAAATCCAAAACAAGAAAACCAGAAATCCAAACCAGCATCCAAAACCGAAAACAATCATTCAAAGGAAAGTCCAAATCAAAAAGCAAGAAAAACCTGGAGCTCAATCCGAGCTCCAAAATCGAAAATCAAAAAGAAAAGCAGTGTCCAATCCAAAAGCGAGAGATAAATTTCACAAACCATAGCATTGCAGTTTATCATCACTCAGAGCATGCCTAGGGGCTATCTCCGTCCCCATACATGTGTAAATGACTTGGTTGCTTGCCAATAGTTCGCTACTTATTTCATATTAACCTGGTCAATGGATGATCAATCATTCCTGGGTCTCCCACCATCGTAGCTTGAGGTAGGCGGCGGTTGCTCCTGCCCCACCGTTGCATTCCGAGGTCCAACATATTATGGCAGCTGTCCATTCCTTACATGCTCCTCAATTATGTCCTTTAAGTGCCTGCAGTTGTTGGTGTCGTGTCCATCCAAATCATGGAAGAGACAGTGCCTTCCTGATGTCCTTTTCCGTTCTGTTGGTTCTCTCCTAGCCGGCCTCCGGTAGGGAAGGCGATTCCGAGTGTCCAGGTATATCCGCTCCAGCGTCTCGTTCAATCCTGTGTATGTGGAAAACTTTGGATCCTTCCATTGCTTCCTAGCATTTCCAGAACCATCGTCCAACTTCCTTTTTCCTTTGTCTTTATCCAAACCTTTGCTGGATTGTCCTCCAACCTCAACTGCATTAACCTTTTTCAACTTTAAATCCGTACTCGCATCTTCTTGCCGAAGGAACCTTTCTGCCTCGTGAAAGAATTCGTCGAGATCCCGTGGGGGATCTCGTATCAGAGATACCTTGAAATCCGAATTCTCCCTGACTCCTGATACTGCTGCCATTAGAACCATCGATGGATCGGGCCGATCCACCGAAGCAACTGCGGCACTGAATCGAGTTAGAAAAGCTCTAAGCGATTCATCCATCCTTTGCTTTACCGATGTCATGTCATCACGTTCTTTGGTCTCTTGACATGAACGAAACTGTCCCAAAAACCTTTCCACCAATTCCCTCCAAGTCCTGATAGATCCTTCTTCCAGCTGCCTAAACCACATCGCAGCTAAGTCCGTCAAGTACAAAGGGAAGCATCGGGCCATCACTTCCTCCGATGCCCCCAGCACTTCCATGTGTCTGGTGTACCTCATCAAGTGATCCGTAGGGTCTGGCTTGCCATCATATACCTCCACGCTAGGTAGCTTGAACTTAGGTGGATTCTGAACCATCCTTATTTCCCGAGTGAACGGACTCCTGTTCACTCCTTCCAAGTCTCCGTTGGTCAAACCACCTCGCACAGTCTTCCTGATTATATCTACCAATCCAGCGTTGTCTGTCGGGGGTGGCCCCCGAGGGAATTCCGGTACATACTCTTCATGTGGCTCGCTAGCAACAACGTTGGTTCTAGCCTGTTGAACTCCTTCCAAAGGTCCTCCTGTGTTGGATCCTGCGGGCCTGCCCCCAAGCCCTTGTCGATTTCCCTCTGGCTCTGCATCCTGTCCTCCATTGGGTTTCATAACCCTAGCTTCTTGTCCTGCATCCACGGCTGCTGTAGTTGTTCCTAAGTTCTGGGTCCCTACAGCTCTCATTTGCTCCAAGAAAGTCTGCATCATCTCCTGTTGACTCTTCAACAACCTCTCTTGCAGTGAATTTGTTATGGCTTCCATTTCATCCCGGGTTATGTAGATCGAAGCTGGTACCTCCTCACCTCCGGAGGATGCTTGTTGACTTCCTTCCTGCTGGCTTCTCTCAGCCCTTAGCCTTCTACTGTTTTGCCTAACCATTGTCTTCCAAATCCAAACTTCTATCCGATATAGCGGGCGCTAGTCGTTCTCAGCGAAAGCACCAAAATGTTTGCGCCAAAATTGGCCACAAACCCCAAATACCGTGAAAGCACCAGTGTATGAATACAAATCAGCAATATTCAAACACAAATCACAGATCTCAGCAAATTAGTTGATTTTATGTTGTTCGTAGTGAGTGGTTTATGCAAATACGTAAAAAGCAGGGACTAAACTGTAAAAGACACACAGATTTATAGTGGTTCGGCCAGAATGTGCCTACGTCCACTTTATATGTTATTCTCCTTTTCCGATCAGATTACAAGTACAAAGCCTTTAGTACAAGAGTATGAAAGTTGTTTGAAAGTTCCTTCCGTGCTTGAGCTCTCAAACTTGTGTCCCATTGTTGTACCCCTACCCCTCTATTTATAGAGTGAGGCTGGGGGCAGAGGTCTTGGATGTATATAGCTGCTGGTGGGCCTGGGCTGATGCAATCTGGCCTGGCAGTGCTAGTTCGGCAACACCTTGGTTCGGCGGTGAGTGGTATGTTGTTTGGACCGGTAATAGGTTGGGAATGAGTTTGGTTCGGTGGTAGGTTGGACCGGTGAGATGGAGCTGGACCGGTAGTAGCATGGTTCGGTAGAGGCTGGTTCGGTGGTGATTGGAGGTAGGTTGGCATGATCCGGTGGAGATGGTTGGTTCGGCTGGTGTTGGACCGGTAGGTGGAGGAGAGTGGAATTGGTCCGGTGCCTCGGTTGGTTCGGCAGTAGGGGGGAAGGTGTTTGGTTCGGTAGGCACAGGGAGAAGGTTGGTTCGGCTAGGAGTTGCTTTGGGTTTGGTTCGGTAGGAAGTGGAGCAGGGAATGGTTCGGCATGCCGTGGAGTGGCATCTGGTTCGGCATGCCGTGGAGTGGCATCTGGTTCGGTAGTACCTTCTTCCTACCTTGCATCGATCATATCTCCTTCATACGAACCCCGATTAACCTAAAATTTGAAACATAGCCTCTCCTAATCCTCATCATCATCTCCAATCAATTTCGTCCTGATCGGGGCTTAACCCCGACATCCAACATTCCGTACCAATTTGTTGATATTCCAGTTTTGACCAAAAAATGGGATAACAGTCATCTTCTTACTTTCATCTTCTGATTCAGAAAATTTCTCTGTCGCTTTTTTCATCTTTTGCTGTTATTTTTTATATCTATATTGCTGCAATTACGAGACTGTTAAGTTTAAATGCTGAAATTTGTGATGGATGGAAATTTGCGATCATAGTTATTATGGTGATTTTTTTTTCAATTTTTATGGATCCGTTCGATCTTGCTTTTAGTTTTGTTTTGGTTTGCTTCTCATAAATTTCTTCAGTACCATGATCTGTACTTTGTGCTCACGTAATCAAACAAAGTTTCATAACAATATAGAATAGTACTTCAGATCTCCTGTTGGAAGGATAATGTCGAATTTTGCTTTCTTTCCTCATTTTTTTTCTTACTAAATTTATTTTTCCTATGCTGTAATTTGTTATTTTAACATTTTTTTCAATGTTTTAGATTCATCTTTTACGTATTGTTGAATGCTTTGTTTATAATGTTACTGTTTGCGTTATATTGGATTGGAAATCACCGTAGTATGATCATTTCTATTGTGCTGCAACTTTACTTTGTCAAAAGGTGTTTAATAAATAGGACTAAAGGAAAAATTGGTCTCGGTTTGGATTAATTTTTCTTTTCTACCTTTGTTGAGTTTTGATATTATACCACTGCCTTGGTTTTTTTCAATTGCTTTGTTCATTACAGTTGATTCGCCTGTTATTCTGAATGTTTTTTATTATTGGATTTTACACGAAGAAATGTTAGATTATGGAGAAAAAAGAGAACTGTACATAATGTCAATACTCTCGTTTTTTTTTACCATTATGTTTATTTTTCCCAATTTACAATGGAACTTTCAAGAAGATACCTGGTTACAAGCATAAACAAAATTCTGATATTTGTTCACAAGTGTGGAGATATTTGATAATGTAATAGGATTTAAAATCTATTATATTAGTGTTTTAATGTAATTGGATCCTCGTACAGGTAGGTATTAATGTAATTGGAAGCAAATGTGATGTTTTAAGTTACGCTTGGAAGCAAATGCATTTAAGAGTAGGTACTGCATGACACTCCTCACGTTAGATTTCTTTAATGGCACATAGTAGTAATAAAATGTTACTTTGTAAATTAACTATATTTTTGTAACTTTTTTTCAATTTGTATTGTATGTTTAATGACCAACTGAAGTCAGGGGATTCTATGTACATGAGATAAGATGTTACGTTTTGGAGAATACAATCATTGTTTAATTCAATTATTGTACGCTAATTAGATTACTTCAAATTTAGAATTATTAGTTTCAATGGTAGGTTTATTTTGGAAACTTGATGGATGATGCAAATTATATTCCTTTCTAGAACCATTTCACACTTAAATATAACCATTGTAATATGTAATTTTAAGACAATTAGTGTAGATGGGTGCAAGCTTAATTAGATCAAATATGATTATATTTTAGTTTAGGAGGTAATTTGCAGCAGGTAAAAGCAACTTCCATTGATTAATGGATAATCAACTGTTAACATGTAGCAAATATTGATCAATGGATAATTAGAAGGTTTGTGATCATTATAAAAATAGCTATTTATTAGGACAATAACAAAAATTTAATTGAAGGACGTCAAGATTTTAATTAGATGAAAAATCAATGTTATTTATAACTAACATTTTGTAAAATATAAAATTGAATATAATGCTAGCTATTGTCTTTTTAACATTTGTTTTGTTTTAAAAATAAATTTTGATGTATTTTGGTTTAAATTTTTTTTCGAAGCTTTTTTTTGTATTTAATACTCTTAAGTATGTGCTATTCAAAATTTATTTGATGCATGAGCTTATGCGACAACTTCTTTTCTCCTTTCCTATGGGAGTCGATGCGACGACTTCTTTGTTTGGATTTGAGTTACCATTTAAATTATAATAACTTATTGAGAATACCAGTGTGTTAATATCTTTTTTTAATACACATGTTGTTCACCCAGTTAGAGTTGGTAATTGATCTCTTAATTATTATTATTTTTTTTAGACTATTTAAGCAAGGGAATGCTCTTAAGTTTTTTTTTGGGAAACCTTGGTGCTTCTTGTTAATAATTCCTTGTTTTTACTTAGTAAGATATTGTGCATGGGAGTATTAACATACTTTTACGCGTTACTCAAGGAGAACTCTAATATTGGAAAATTTTTGGAGATATCACTAATTAGTGGGAATGTTAATATCATATTCTAATTTGGGAATAAAATGCATTCGTATTGCATTAACTAGTTAAATTTTGCTATACTGTAAGATTTTTTTTTTGGTATCAGTAAATTATTTCTATGTATTATTATAACAGAAATAGTACCTTGTGTCCAAATGAAAAAGAAGCAGTCGTGTCTACAATTTCGACGTACTTCCAAAGATCACAAGAAAAGTAGGCGTAATGAAAGAGACAAATTTAGAATTAGCAGGTTCAATTGTATCTAAGTAAACATAATGAAAGAGACAAATTACATTACTATACAGTACCATCCCACAAACTAAATATAACTATTATAATATGTAATGTGTAAGACATTTAAAAAGTTGCTATTATATGTATGCAAACTTAATTAGCTCATATAAGATTGTACTTAATTAATGGGCACTCGAGTGGTTACATAAAGCAAATAAATTCGCTGTATATATTTATCTTTATTGCACATATTTTTTATTATTAGTAGGCATATATAGATGTAGCTAGATACACGTGGTGCAAAATTAATTTTTTAATATACATATACGCAAGAACTTTATGACATTATGGACAAACATTATGTTATAGTGTAATATTGTAATAATTTATTTATGAATTGTGATTGAAGATGTTTTAATAGTTTTCGTGTTAAAATTAAGTCATTGAAAGTTCTGTGAAATCACGTATGTTCAATGTAGTTGGATTTCAAACTTTTTGAAAAACTTGGTTACAGAGAATTACTTATTATTTGGTATTTTGGTTTTCGATTTTAAATGTAGGATGAAATACTTTCTTTATGTTTTGTAATTTTTATGTGATAGCAGTACTGTCATATCTATGTTCGTTTTTACTTTATTAATCTCCAGCTCAATATATAGCTATTAAGTTTGCTTCGTGAGAGTGATCACTTAAATATGATGCATGGTTTATTTTAAATGCTTTTCAGTCTCTCTTATGGTTTCGTACATTTCCTTAGCAAGTGGCTTGTATTAAAGTATCTTTTTAATATGTACACTCATCTCCATTAGAGTTGGCAATTAGACCCAAAATAATTAGTGTTATTTTTGTTTTAGATTATTTGAGCCGTGGAATGCTCCTAAGCCTTTTACTATAGTACAATATTGATATTATGTTGAAATTTTAAAAAAAATTATGTTTAGCTTTATTCAAAATTTTACGTGAAATCTACTGCTCAATTTCTTGTACGAAAATACCTCTAGCTAATGTGGTTTTAACAATTCAATACAGTTCAGTTAAAATAAGAGAATGCATGTGGCAAAAATATCAACTAATTTACTAGTTAATTAATGGTATTGCAAATTGATTAGATGTTCAAGATGACGTGAAACCAGTTTTTTAACCTCTTGATAAATAAAATCTCTAATCAATTACATCTCGATAGAATTTACAGTGGTAAGGGCAAGCAATTATGAGAGTGTGGTGCTAGATAGCTTTTTAAAATAGGGAAAGTAAAATGTTATACTCCCTATCATTTAATATGTTAAGGCGTCAACATAATATGTTAAGAAAATATAATATGTTAAAAAATGGTGGTACTGAATAGGGAATGAGACATATTATATTGGATGTTCAGTCTACTAGGGAGAAGGTTTAGTCGATGATCGAACTAAACGTGAGGCATTCTCCTTCGGCCATGCAGTTCAGTGGTTTGACTATTTTCTATATTTAATTTTTTTAACATTATGCTCAATTGATTTTATTTTTTTCGTCCATAAAGGATATGTCGAGATTGGAGTAAAATCTCCCCACACCTTGCAATCTCATGTTGTAGTTCCCACACAGAGAAACTAATGAAGGTGTGAACGAACTATCGTGAAATGCAACATATCTTCAGTGAATCACAATATATCTTTCACTTCCTCGTTTATTTGGGTGTGCCACTCTTTAAAGATACGCTATCAGAATAAAAAGAGTCCGTCCTTATGGAAAAATTTTAAACCTATTAAGTATGATAAAGGCGTAGGAGATTTTGTGTTAGTCAAAGAAAGTATAAAATCAAATAACAATTTTTTTATTTTACTTTATTTCTAAGGCATTGTACTATGGTTATATTGGTTAAAAACACTTCACTTTCTAGTTTATTTCTAATCAAAGCATTTTAACCGAATATAATCTTAGTATAATGTTTTGGAATAAAGTAAAATTAAAAAAGAAAAAAGAAATGGTTATTCGACTTTGTAGTTTTACCCTCGATAAACACAAAATTCCTTGTGCCTTCCACATACTTATAGGTTTATGGTTTCTTATACGGACGCACTCTTTTTATTCGATAATATTCAAAAAGGGACACTTTATGGAAAGGATGGGTCATTGCGATTCGCTGATGATATTTGAATTTCGTGATAGTTTGTCCGCTACATCGTTTCTTTCTTTGTATGCGAATTGCATCATAAGATTACAAGTAATCACCAACTTCGGCATATTCTTTGTGCACGAATTTTTTAAAATTTAATTATAATGTTAAAATTTTAAATTAATTCATATTATAGAAACTTATTCGACGGACTTGATTAAATATTCGTCTGTGCTTTCTACAGACAAAGTAGCTCCAAAGGCTATCTTTTTTCTTACGAGATAATATAGAACGTGCTTGGAGTCGGTCTGAACAATGACGTCTCCAGTCAAACTCAACTGGTTAATCAACTGAACTACGTGGCGGAGGGCGAATGCCTCGCATTCAGTGCCTTGATCTGTACTTCATGTTTAGGTAATCAAACAAAGTTTCATACCAATATGGAACAGTACTTTAGATGTCTTGTTGAAAGGATAATGTCGAATTTTGATTTTTTTCCCCCCATTTTTTCTTTGTAAATTTAGTTTTCCCATTGTTGAAACGATAATGTCCAGTATCTAGGCGGCTGACAAAGCTCGTCTTCTTGCTTTCTTTACCTGATTCACAAATTTTCTATTTGTCCTTTCTTTTTTTTATTTATATTGTTGCAATGACGAGACTGTCAAGTTTAATTGCTGAAAATTTGTGATGGATGGAAATTTGTTCCTGAGCGGTTACAATTATGGTGATTTGTTTCCAATTTTTATGGACCCATTCCATCTTGCTTTCAATTTCGGTTTGGTTTGCTTAACATAACTTTCTTTAGTGCCATGATCTGTACTTCATGTTCACATAATCAAACAAAGCTTCATTCCAATATAGAACAGTACTTCAGATGTCTTGTTGAATTATGACTTTTTTCCTTGCTAAATTTAATTTTCCCTTGCTGTACTTTGTTATTTCTACATATTTTTTCAATGTTCTAGATTTATCTTGTATGAACTACTGAATGTTTTGTTTATAATGCTACTGTTTACATTGTACTGCATCGAAAATCACCGTAGTACGATCATTTCTACCGTGCTACAACTTCATTTTGTTAAAAGATGTTCACTTAATTTTTCCTTCTCGACCATTGTTGTGCTCTGAAATTCTCACCGTCTTAGTTTCTTTAAATTGTTTCACTCATTAGAGTTGATTCCCCCATTATTTTCATTCCTTTTGATTGCTGTTCTTACATGTGCTGTAGAAGAACTGTTGGATTTTAGAGAAAAATGAGTGACGTGTTCTAACAAATTATGTTGACTCTTTTAGTAAAAACAGTACCTGTATTTTATATAACGGACAATTGTGTTGACTATTATATGTAGATAATGGTTTTATCGGGTGTAATATATGTGTAAATCCACATACTACTCAATGCTCATTCTTTTACCATTATGTTTATTTTTTTTCCCACTTTACGAAGGGAACTTTCAAGAAGATACCTGTTTATAATAAGCATTAACAAAATTTTGACATTTTCTTACAGGTGTGGAGATATTTGGTAACGTAATTGGATTTAAACTCTAGTATTAGAATTCAATGTAATTGGATCATGTAACAGTTGTGCATATTCAGAAATCACATAGAAGCAATCATGATATTTTAAGTTACGCTTGGAAATAATGCATTTAAAAGTAGGTGTCGCTTGACGCTCTTCATGTTAGATTTCTTTGATGGCACATAGTATTAATAAGAGTTCTAAATAGGCTATACTTTTGTAGTATTTGTATTTATATGTTTGACGATCAACTGAAGTCTAGTGATTCGGTGTACATGTGATATGACATTATATTCAAGAGGATTTTTTCATTTTGATATTTTTAATAATAGTTGTAATATCTTTGGTGTCAATTTTTTTTGTGTCAGGTGAACTATTAAAAACGTTCATAATATCAAATCTTAACATCACTTTAGAACATGATTTAACAATTGAATTTCTTTTACAAATTCAAATCACTTTTCAACAGATTTTATCAAATTTTAATATCATTTAAAAATAAGATCTAACAAATAATGTGTTTTTTACAAATTCAAAACGTTCATCTAAAAATAAAATTAATTAATAATATGAATTCAAATTCAAATTTTAAAAAAAAAATATTGCAGCATATAAACTAACATATGATTTCAATGTAAAGACGTTCTATCAAACATATATGTGATTTAACATAAGTTGGATTTTATATTTTTTGGAAAACTTGATTACTACAAGTCGCTTTTTAGTTATTTTGGTTTTAATGATAAGGCAAGAAGTTCTTTCATTTTGGTTAGTGATCGTTGTGCAATAGCAATGGTATTTTATCTAACATTTTTTTTGTTATAAAATTGATAGGAAAACAGACATTACAGGGGAAAAAAAATTAAACTGAAGAACAAGCTTTTTTAGGTTGATGGACAATTCTTATGAACATTATGTATGGTAAAAAATGAATATAATGGTACTTCTAACTAGTATTTTGTTTAGCGTCAATTGTAATTAGCATTTGTTCTTGGTTTAAAAATAAAATTTAATGTACTTCAATTTAATTTTTTTCAACGTTTGTCCTTCTTTCTGTTTCTTGCACTCTTCGGTTGGTATGCTGTTAAGAATTCATTTGATGCATGTGCTAATTTTATGCAATTGGCATGTAGGACTGTCTGCATCACCATTCCTCGTAGCCTATGGGAGCAGGTGCGACAATTCTTTGGATTTGAGGTACTATTTATATTATAATAATTGTTGAAGATAAATATATATTAAAATCATTTTTAAGACATGCTATTCGCATAGTTAGGTTGGTAACTAAACTCCAATTAGTTATTGTTATCTTTTTAAATTATTGGAGCAGGGGAATGATCTTTAAGTTTTTTTAGTAAAACCTTGGTGTTTTTGTTTAATATTTCCATGTTTTTAAGATATTGCGCATGGGAATATTAACATATTTTTATGCTTTACTCAAAAAATCTGGAGAATTCTAATGTTAGGATTTTTTTTAGAGAATGGCACTAATTATTGGGAATGTAAACGTCATATTTTAATTTGCAACTAACATACATACAAAGTGCATTCATAGGTTAAATTTTGCTACACTTAAAAAAAATATTAGTAAATTATTTCTATGTATTAGTATAATAGAAATAGCACCTTGTGTCCAAATGGAAAAGAAACAGTCATGTCTACTATTTCTTCGTGCTTCCAAAGATAACAAGAAAAGTGATGTTGTAATGTAAGTGAGCATCAGAGAGATTGTTCATACAGGAATGTGGAAATAGGAATGTGGACATGTGATAGTCGAGGTGATACAGTAGTGAGATGAGTTGCTTAAACATAGTTGGGGTGAAGAATGTGGGCATATCACTACTGCGTATATAAGTCAAAAATGAAAGCTACTTGTGTTGGTTGGGCTTGGGCGTGTTAGTTGAGTAACATGTAATCACGATAGTACATTTGCACTAGCTATGATTGAAATAATTGTTGTAAAATTATTTGTGGTAACTAATTGTTAATTAACATGTAAACAACCATTTACAAATGATCTTGTACATTCCAATTTGATCAATGGAAATATAACCTTAGCTCTCTATTCATTTGCGTTGGTGGCATGAATAGAGAGTTGGGGATGATTGCTTTGATTTAATGTAAATGTTAAAAGGTTGTCTGCAAATAGTTGTTTTAATATTTGTTAACTATTGTTGGTCACGAATGATCCTACTGCAAATGTATGAATCATAGCTCTTTCTAAAGGTATTATTAAATCTTAATTATCAGAAGATTGTTGCGTAAGTACGAGATTGAAATGAAAAATACAAATATAGGAATATAAAAGCATCTGAATGTAAAAGTACGAGATTGAGAGGTTACCTGAGCAACAATTATTTTTTCTTATAGTTTCGCGATTGAAGTGATTATGGTGATTTGTTTGCAATTATGATGGATCCGTTCAATCTTAGTTTCAGTTTCAGTTTGATTTGCTTCTCATAAATTTCCTCAATGCCAATATCAGTACTCTTTATGTTTAGGTAATCAAACAATGCTTCATGTTAATATTGGACAGTCCTTATTGGGGTAAATATGATTAATATTGATATTTTCCACCATTTATGTCTTAATAAATTCGGTTTTGCTGTGTTGTAGTTTGTATTTCAACAATTTTTTCAAATTTTCTAGATTAATCTTATACGAACTATTGAATCTATTATTTATAATGTTACTGTTTGCATTATATTGTATTGGAAATCACTGTAGTTTGATCGTATCCATTGTGATGCAACTTTATTCAGTCCAAAGATGTTGAATTAATTGGACTAAAGGAAAAAATTGCCCTCGATTTCTATCAATTTTCCTTTTCTACCATTGATGTGTTCTGATATTCCGTGACTATCTTAGTTTTTTTTCAATTATTTTGTTTATTATAGTCAATTCGCCTATTATTCTGAATCCCTTTGATTGTCATATTTTAATTGTGCTACAAGAACTATTGAATCTTAAATGACGTTGCATTTACGACGATATGATTATTCTTTTACTTCCATTAATATATACACTAATTTGAGTTTAGCAAATTTAGAATTTATCGTTTCAATGGTACCTTTATTTCGAATATGCAAGTATAGATACAAAGTATATTGCTATATAGGACTATTTCACAAATTAAATATAACCATTGTAAAATGTAATTTAAGACACTTAAAAAGTCATTATTCATGGATGTAAACTTGATTAGATCAAATATGTTATATATAGTGTGTGTGTGTGTGTGTGTGTGTGTGTGTGTGTGTGTGTGTGAGTGTGTGAGTGTTGCATTTTTAATATTATCAACATACATATACAAACATATGTGTGTGTGTGCACGCGCAGTTAGATGTACGTTGTGCAACATTAATCTTGAACATGCATGTACGCAATAACTTTATTGCTTTTAAACAAATATTACATTATAGTGTAATGTTTTTGATCGGCTTATGGCTTGGAACTGAAGATGTTTAAACAAATATTATATTATAGTGTAATTTTTTAGATATATACGCAGTTGGCAGTTATAGTCGGTAATTAAAGTTTTTGATCGGCTTGTGGCTTGGAACTGAAGATGTTTAAACAAATATTATATTATAGTGTAATTTTTTAAATATATACGCAGTTCGTGGTTATAGCTGGTAATTAAACCTCTAGTAATTATTGCTATACTTTTAGATTATCTTAGCAGGGGAATGCTTGTAAATTTTTTAATGAAACCTGCACGCTTTTTTGTTAATATTTCCATATTTTTAGGTTGTAAGATATTGCGTTTGGGAGTACTAACATACTTTTATGTTTTATTTAAAAATTTAGGAGAATTTTACTTTTGGAATTCTTAGGAGAATACCATTAACTATTGGGATGTAAATATTATTATATTATATATTATAATTTGCGAATAACATACATACATATTGCATTTTAGGTTAAAGTTTACTCCAATTTTTTACATAAAATTGTTTAGATATTTGTATATTATTTCTATGTATTATAAGTAGCATGTGTCCAAATGGAGAAGATGCGGTCGTGTCTATTATTGCTACGTACTTCCAAAGGTCATGAGAAAGGTGATGTAAGCGACCATGAGGGATATTGTCCCCTTAAGAAAATGAACATCACAATGTGTTTGGTTCGGATGATATAGTAGTTAGAGATGGAAATATTTGGTAAAACCAACCAAATCATTTTATTTCGACGGTTTGGTATGATTTTGAAACTAAATTGGTTTCTATGGTTCTTAAAAGAATAATTCGGTTATCGGTTTAATCAAATGAATCAAAGTTTTATCATATTGTCGAAATTACTAATGTTATGTTGATTATTTTTTATACTGGTTTAGTGCTCTATACTAACTTTATTTATCATACATGTGTCAAAATTACTTTTAAAAATTATATGAATACTGAATAGCAATGCTATGATCATATATCTATATTTCATTTTAAAGTACAATGAATATTCCAAATATAAAATAAATCTCGAATCTTTTAAGTTTGGTTAAATTGGCTGATTAATCAAACTAATCTTAATTCGGTTGGTGTTTGGTTTTCACTTTTATTGGTTTTAGTTCACTTTAATAATTTTCACTATCGGATCAATCTAACCAACCCAATACTCACCTTTAATCGTAGTGAGATGGAATTGCTTAATCATAGCTATGGTGATGAATGGAGGTGTATTATCTTTGAAAATATATGTCAAAAAGGCAGGATACTTGTGCTGGTTAAGCGTGAAACATGTAATCATGATTTATACATTGCACTAGTTATGATTGATATAGTTGTAAAATTATTCAGGTAATCAATGGTTAATCAACATGTAAACAGCCTTTTACGTACAAACGATCATATACTTTTGCAATTTGATTAAGGAAAATATAATTCTAGTCCTTTATTCATTTGTGATGGCGGTAAACTAAGTACATACGATTTGTATAACTCTGGAGAGTATCGAGTTTATGATAGTTTCTGCATTCTAAGTGGTTTCAGTTTTGCTAGAACCTCACTTTATTTTTATGTGGAAACAGTTCATATTTGTAGTGAGAACATAGAGAGCACAATAATATGAATTATTGTCTTTATAAAGGTTAGAGCTTTGCTACAACTCCTTTTATGTGGAAATAACTCATATTTGTAAATAGAGAAAGAAAGCTCTGAAACTATTATAATTATTGTCTTTTATAGGTTATTGCTGTAGTGAAACTGAAACCATTATAATCTGGAACTATTATAAGATCGACAATTCTTTCTAGAGTTGCATAAATGTACCTACATGATTTTCCATCATGGTAAATGAATAGAGGATTTGGGTGATTTCTTTGATAAAACTTAAATGTTTAAAGGTGTGTGTAAATAGTAGTTTAAATATTTGTTAATTGCCGTTGGCTATAAATAATTCTATCGCAAATGTATGAATCAAAACTTTTTCTAAAGGTATTAATCTTAATTATCAATGTTGCATAGGCTGATAGGCATGCGATTGAAATGGAAAATACAAATAATATAAAAGCATCTAAATTTTATGCGTAAATTAACAACGAAAGCATTGAGAAGAGGATGGCCCTTATGAATTTCCATTCTTTAACAGGATCATCAGCAAGAAATATGATTGGGCCCCTCAGGTCTGAGTGAGGAGACAAGTTGAGGGTTAGATTTATGGCATGTTGAGTAATAATTAACTCTTAAGGTTTGTCTACTCTACCAAGTATTCTTTTCCAGGAAGTTTCTGCTTGCGCTTAGCCTCTTCAAAAGAGCATTCACCAATGTTGAGTTTATTGGAACCAAACTGATTTGCAACTAATAAATTTGGTCAATTTCGAAAAAGTTACTAATTTGATCTTAGTGGGTCTTAATAGTTAGCTTGAATTTGATCTACCAAGGCTTCCTCATAATATATAAACGTAATAACTCACAATCATCGGGCTTCTGTAACGACCCGGCTTTTTCAACAGTTAATTTGTGATATTTAAATCAAATTTAAATAATTAATTTAAAGATATAATTTGTTTTCAATATGAAAATTGGTTTGATTAAATAAAAAGAACTCAGAATTTAGATATAACAATTAATTGAATAAATTAAATAACAATTGACAATTGGGTAAATTATTTAATTCTGGAATTGTAAGCTGGTTGGAAATATTTTAACGGCTTATAAAATTTATATTAATAATACTGGAAATAATAGATAGGTTAAAATTGAATTTAACTGTCGTTTGTTAAATTTTAAATTTACATTGTTTAAATAGACAGTTGGAAGTAGCCTTCCGAGGCACAGTCTCGGATTGTGACGAAACCAGTTCCGTTGGATCCGTAATATTAAATTATTGTCGGATTTCAAATTTCATAATTTTTGGAGTGACCGTGTGTTTGTACGATAAGCAAACGCGCTATGATTGAATTCGAGAATATTTTTTAAATATAACGTTTAAAATAAACAGGGTAGCTTTCTCAACACACCATCGTTCGTCTTCCTCAATACGCCTCCCATCTTTTTTATTATTTCGATGCTTCCCGTTTATATCTTCATTCCGAAACCAAAAATCAAAATCATGGCCGCTATTTTCTATAATCGCGTTTCTTCCTTTATCTCAAAATCAATAACCCCTCTCATTTTCCCCTTCTCCCTCAAAACCGATCCCCAGCACGTTTATAAAAAAAAAAAAAAAAAGATAATTCGTTAATGGCCGAAGCCCAGACTTCTCAATTAAAATCGAGATAGCCGCACTTCCCTCCGTACTCTCGTTCGTTTCCTCTTCTAAATCGAAACCCTTTCTTTCTCGAATCAGAATTCCATTCGAAGCTTTAATTAAAAAAAAAAAAAAAAAAAAGAGGGCCGCGACATGCTTCTTTCCTCATGGATGCTTGTCTTCGTTTGGGCGGCACAATCGATGCTCGATTCGCGTTCGAACGTTTTAGGGGTGACGTGTTTTTGGAGGCGGCAGGGGACGTTCGCGGGGCCGCGTTCATGGTTGCTTGTTTTGGTTCTCGCGAGGCGCGGCGCTAGTTATGGTTGGCTCGATTCGTGCGCGTTTTTGAAAGTTCGAACAATAGCAAATCGGGGAGGAGGCTATCAGGGCAGCGACGTGGTGGTTCAGGGAGTTCCTCGAGGAGGAGCTGGTGCGCGATGGCATGCTCGAGGCAGAGATGATGGGTGGGTTTGCGAAACGACAGTAAGGTATTCGTTTTTATTTACTTTATTTCTCTGCTAAAATTAATTTGACTTCTATATCTGTTTGGATAATAATTAATAAATCACAATAAGTATACGGTATGTATATATTTGTAGTAAGGAAAGTATATATTTAAAAAAAAAAAAAAAAGTTAAGTTTAAAATAGGATTTTAGTAAGATTAAAAAAAAAAAATTTCTTACTGTAAAGTTAAAATTCTGTTTGTCTTAAATTAAAAATATATGTTAAGAAAATTAATTAATTTTCTTTAAAGTAAAAATATATACGTATAAGACTTTGAAAATTTAATTATTTTGTTTAAAATTTCACCACCCGTTAAAATGAAATTATTTGTTGAAATAGCTCATTAGGTAAAATTAAACCATTAGAATTAAAGAATAAATTTATTTAAACAGAAATAAATAGCTTAAATAAATTGTAAGTCAATTAAAATATTCACCGATAAATTTGTCATGTGATTGTTCAAATATTAATAAAATTCATATAACTGTTATTCAAGGTCTGAAATTGAAAGGAAACAAGCTAGATTGGAAATGGATGCTAATAAAGAGAGGTGAGTTAATCTCACTCAGTTAGATTTAAATTTAAATTGTTAAATTTAAATTTATTTGTTAAATTGCTTGAATGATGGTTGAAGTAGTGAATAATTAAATAAACTTTTACCATATTCTGCAATATTTCACATTGAAGTGATATTGTTATTTTATTGTGCTAACATCTGTGGATGCAGGGAAAACAGGTTGGAGGGATCCAACAGGATTCCTCAAAACTATTCATTTTATTTCATATATATGTTGTTCTGTGACAGGATGATATATTAATTTGAGTAGTTTTATAGATAATTGAATTATCAACTGTTGAATAACAGAGAAGGTGAAAATTTGAAATTTCTATTATCATTGATAAATTAATTTGAAGAAGTTAAATAAAACTCAAACAGAAAATATTTATTGGAAATTTAGGTCTGCTTTAATTGAGAATGAAGAAAATAAATAAAAATATATTTTCTACTTAAGTTAAACTTTAATGTGATAAAGTTGAGTTTTGGAAATTTAAATTATAAATGTATACTTGAAGGAATATTGTAATCAATAAGTGAATTAAAGAAAATGGAATTATATGAAGAAATAAAAATGGAGATCTATTAAGGAAATAAAAGAAATATTAATAAGATAAGAAAGGAAAATTTATTAGGAGATATAGAAGATGTTATTAAGAATTATGAATAAGAAATTCTATTAAGAGTCAAAAGAAGATTTTATTTAATAATGAATGGAATTTATTGAATGGGAAATATGGAACTTTATAAAGAAATAAATTATAAAAATGAGATATCTTTAAATCAAACTATCTTATAATAAATGAAACCCAAGGAGATTTTATAAATTCATGAATGGAATTTATAAATGAGATATGAAATTGATTGAATGGAAATAGCAAGATATTTCCAAAGGTGAATATGGACAAGAGGTATATATAAATGGATATTGGATTTTCTAAAATTATAATTTATTTTAAAAAGAATATTTTAAATTACTATACTATATAATTTTTTTTTATAAACTATTGTCTGAATGTAAATTATTTTCGAATTAGTTATTTTCGAAAGTTTAGCTATTATTTATTATAAACACTAAGTTTTCTAAAACCAGCTTTGAAATTTATAAATAACTAGATATAAATTTTAATATTTAATATTACTTCTTATTTTATAAATCTATATGTTTTCAAATGTTTTTAAAAATCCAATTAAAATCCTCTTGTAATGGTAAGCAAAATTTATTCAAATGAGATAAGATTTAGGAGAAATCTTATTAAGTGAAGGAATTGAGTTTGAAATTTATAAGCAAAGTATAAATTAATTTTGAGAAAGGAAATGAGATAATAAGGAATATTTTCAAGGATTAAACCAAATTGAATGTATATGAGAACTCAGTTAGGTGATTTCATGGAAATAAAGGATATTGGAAATTTATTTCAAAGTGGTTAAATGGAAATAATTTCTGAATGGTAATGGAGATAAATAATTTTGTGGAAATTGTTTGATGGTTGCTTGTCTGTGATTAATTGATAGTTAAATAACCGACTATCAATATTGGACAAATGCGCTGATCGTTTCGAAGAGTCCGGGATCGGATTTAATTATCCGAAAACCACTTCGATCCGGTTTGTACGATTACGAATGAAGACCGTGAAGAGTTGAAGACGGTGATTCGGTTTGTCCAAACCCAGGGCAACTTGTATGGATTGAATGCTTTCGGAACATCGTCAGGTGGACGATGAGCATTCTAAGTGATACGTTCTTAAAAGGTAACGTTTAACCTCAAGCCTCATCAACCGGGAATGGCTAAAACAGGGGAGGTGCAGCAAGGTTAGGTGGGTCATGCCCAAGCAGGACAAGATATTTCCCCTGTCTAGATGTCCCTTTTTATTTCGGCTTAGTGGGTCGCGCCAACCACGGGGTTTATCTTGTTCGGGACTGTTCAGTAAGGAATGGTTCCGGCCTTGTGTTGCAGGGGATGAAGGGAGTAATCCTCGGTACGGTGATCTAGGCCCCGTACTGTGACGGGCGGTACCCCAGTAGCCCTGCCATTGTATGGGATCCAAACTCCAATAAGCGCCTGTACGGTTTTGATTGTGCCCAACTATTGCTGAAACGTGAGATGTAAGCATTTCAGCTAGATTCTATTTTACTTTCTATAGACACTATAATAATATCAGAGAACTTTAATAAAAATTGTTTTAGCTATCGTAAGGTAAAAACCCGACATGTTTATTTGTGGCGTGGTCTTACGAGATGCTTTTATTTTCAAAAGATTTTTGAAACTTTAATAATCCAATTGAGTGTGATTTTCTCACGCTGGTATTCCAGACTGACTCGGGTGTTGTTTTATATGATGCTCGGGTCAGACCGAGTTAAACAGATTCAGGTTTTATGCTGGAGCTCAGGAGACGAGCTGATGACAGAGCGTATCTACGTATTTTCCTATTTTTTTTCCGCTGTGTATGATCTTATAGTAGATGTCTCTGTATGATTGATTGATGTACTCTGATGATGGTATGTATATATATATACAGTACAGATTTCTTGTATTTAAAACTGTATTCTATATATTATATTTTATTCCGCTGCGATGTGAGATTCTGATGTTGTTTTTAGTTCTTCTTCTTCTACCTCTTTCTTCTTTTACCCGAAGACTCGTACTTTTGTGCCTCTTTGGATTGAACTGTGGTGAAATTGGTCAGTTCAAAGGGGTACGGATTTGCGGGCTTTTACAGCTTCGAACAAGAAATGGAAATATGAGAATATAAAAGCATCTGAATCTGGTCAGTTAAATTAATAAAAGAAGCATTGGGAAGAGGATGCACATTGACCTAACCATTTCCCTTACAAACTTGAAGTCCCTTAACATGACCATCAGTAAGAAGTATGGCTATTACCCTCGGGTCTGAATGAGGAGGCAAGTTGAGTGTTAGGTTGATGACATTTTGGGCAATAGTTAAAGTTAAATTTCAAGGTGCCATCCGCTCTCAATTTTTCCTGTCCATTAAGTTTTGTTTAAAGCTTAGGCTCTACGAAAGAACATTAATGAATGTTGAACGTTAATGTGTATATATGTATATGTTTGTATACATATTTTATATTCAAACAAGTCCTTTACTTCGGGATTTAAAACAAATTACTTTTTGAAATAATATCAATATACAACAAGCATACAAAACTATGAACTACAACTAGGTCCTAGCCTTCCGAAAAATAAATATAGAGATGTTTGTCCCTCTACAACGAGAGTGGACTATACCGAGATCACATAACATCTATACCTTCTTTCCCCACTTTTTAATAATGAGTTATCTGAACCATCGATAACATAACAAATCACTTCGTATTTCGAAGTGGAAAAATCATTTACACTAATAATGATAAATATTTCAAGTCTATAATAATTTCCATTTTCAAATCCTTTCAAAAATCATTTTAAGATCATCGGGTTTAGTCCTCGAAGTTATTTCCATTTTATAAAATATTTTTATAAAACCATTATACAAATCGCTTTTGTATGATATCACTTCAAAATTTTCATCTCCAAATATTTCTATTTATTTAAATATTTCATAAAATTTTATTTATGAAAACCAACTTTGAAAACAATTTCATTGACGTCAAATTATTATAACTAATTGTAATAATTAAATGAGCCAATATTATTGCTAAATACCTTTTGGTAAAATTATGAAATAAATCATAAGATGTTAGCCTGCAATTATTTTTTACCCAATACATGCTTATGGATAATTAATTGATCATAAACTGATCGAGCAATGTCAACAATTGACAAATGATAATCGATGCTCAAAAACTAATCGAACGCAATTTAAACAACCAAACAATCAATCAACAACAATAGTAAATAGTAATGCATCTATTAAATAACAAACAATCAATATCAAATAGACTAATTATCGAATAATAATAAATCTACAAAGTTTATAATAGCAGAATGAAGATTTGTTCTGCTAATCAAATGTCACTAAAATTTTATCAATATTTTATACTTCGCTAAACTTGCACATAAACTTCAATAGTGTGTTATATTTGTTAACACGAATCTAACGACGAAATACGCCGGTTAAACGGATTATGTATGGGTCAGGTAGACCTATTTAAAGTTAATCGTTTTTAAACTTATAATTATAACAACTACATAAATAAAATTGATATATCTCACCCATGGCCCAAAGGCCAAAATGCATGCAAACCCGTGACCTGCTTCTCCCCTACGTGCACATTTGCACCTACCTAAGACAACCGCCAGCTCGCCAACTACCTTGCCCAACCGTGCCTGACCCTGCTCACCGCTCCATACCCGACTATACCGCCACTAACTACCAACACCTTTTACCTGCCACGCTACGCAAAACCCGCATGCACCGTAGAATAACCATTCCCCGTATGCAAGCATGTAATCGAACACATTATATAGGACTAAAGTGCAAATTCCTTTGTTGTTGTTGTGAATAGTAACCAAAAATCCAACATTTATATGCACGCCTGCACCCATTTGTCCATCACTTTATTCCATCCACACATCCACCCTCATATCTCCCTCTTCGTTCCACTAAATCACGCACCGTCTTCACCGTTGGACTCAGGGTCGAAGGATGCTTCACCCGGTACTTTCAACTCCAACCACCCCCATTCACTACCAACTTTCGGAACCTCCACAAACCACCGTTTTGAAAATGACGAGAATGAAAAACATACTCCATTCGAACCCTTATAACTTTCATGTTGACAACTTTGGCCAACTCTTAGGGTGGAGGAATGTATGTGAACTGTTAAATAAAGAGGAAAATGGGAAATTTTTCTTACTGTTGCATGAAAATGGTCCCTCAAAATGTTTAATGCATGCCCATTGTGTCTTGTATTTGCAGTAAAAATATAAAAGAAAAATGTGCAAGGTGTCCATGTTGTTTCCACATGAATGTAAATTGTGTTGCTCTGTATTCATGCTTTCATTTGCAGTGGAAAAGGAAAAAAAAGAAAAATAGGAAGAAGGAAAATATTTTAGGAAAGGTGTGAATTGCCCCATATTTGTATGTGAACGTATGTGTATATATAGGCGAAGATCTCTTATTGGCTAAGAAAACAAAGTACCATTATTTAATGCAAATGAACATCAACAATTAATGCAATACGGAGGAAGGACGAGAAATAGTTTGTGTTTAAAGTTTTAATATTGAAAAGTTTTGCGGTTCAATGCTATACAATATCTCATTTGCGTATGAACGCGAACGACGGAAATTAAAATAAGATCGTGCACAACAATGTTACGCGATCACAAAACAATAATAAAATGGATTGGTTAACCCATTCTGCGAAGTTTTAAAAGTAATGACGTTTGGCGCAAAACGTGTCAAACGAAAATATTTTTATTTCTCAAATTACAAATTATGGAAAAGTTATATAAATTAAACTAAAATGACATCATAAAAAATCAAGTCTAAATTTAAAACGTATCTTTTATTATAATTTAAATTCAAATATTTAAATAAATTAAATATTTAAATTTGATGACCCAAAAATAGGGGTCCTTATAGTCATGGTTATGTCAACATAAATATATCGGATTTACATATGCCTAATTGCCCTAACACATTGTTTTTTTAGAAAAGGGTACTTTATTCATAAACACAAAAGACTACAAATACTTCCATAGTATGTCTCGCTAAAACCTAGCAACACCCCTAACCTAAATGGGTACCTGACCAGGAAATAGAGTACATACTATTTTCTTATATAAATATTACAACAGACACAAGTATGCCCGAAAGTCCAGTTGTCAAATAGATGGAGGGGACAAAACAGAATAAGAGCACACTCAAAACCATCCGTACGTACGAGCAAACACGGACCACCAAACGCTCAAAGGAAAATGAGCAATATGGAAAAAAATTCTAAGCTACACAGTACGCATGGTAGAAAAAACCTCCTGACTTCATTCAATACGCGTGGAGAAAGTACCGGAAGAGGCTTCACTTCAATTACTTTAACAAATATTCACATTTCTAATGACTTCCAAAAAAAATCAAAAATGGTGGTCCCTTATCCTAAAAAATCAGGAGACATTACCAGAAATCAGAGGAAGATTAAGCTGAATCAGAAGGCTGAACTCATGGCGGTCTATGATTCGAGCATGTCGAGCTATTAATCCCAAAATTTAGTAAGATAAGTTCTGAATCCCTATTTAGCTTCTTCGAACTCATTCTATATTGAATTAGCTCTTTACAATATTGAACCATCATCATGATTCTCAGTTGAAATGGCATTTCTACGCTTTTAAAAACTCTTGCATTTCTCTCTATCCAAATATGCCAAACCACAATCGATAAAGAAATGTTTATTAGATGAGGAACAATGCAGCTGTTCTTCTGAAGATGGCAAATTATGTAACAACCGGGGTTTTATAGCAACTGATTATCGTTAAGTGACGATTAAATTGGTTTGCTAATTGCTGTTGGAGTTTTTAAATCGAGTGGAAATTCGTTTAAAAATTGGTTGTGTTGTTTGGGCTTTAAAAATTTGTCTCGGCCCACATTTATCCTTGGTGCCGTGATTATCAAAGGCAAACCGATACCCATTCTTATCATTCCCAAAACCCTAATCTAAGCAAACTAAAAACATACGAAAAGAAAGAAAAAAATGGCGGCTCGTTCATGTTCATTCCTCTCCTTCAAAAATCTAGGATTTTGAGCTAATTCGAAGCGCCGATTTTAAGTTGATCGATCGTCTCCTCGTTGCTCATTTCGGCCGCTTCTTTTTGGTCAAGTTCGTCTTCGCTTCGATGTCAAAGGTGAGTGATTATATTCACTCACATCTAATTTAAACCACCGTTTGTTTGATAGTTTGCTTGACTTTGTCTCGGCAGTTTGATTTTTGTTTCGATGTTGATGTAGTATCTGATTTAATCAAGTTCGTATAAATTAATACATGCTGGTTCATTTATATGGCTTGATTTGTATTTGGCTTCGGTCACTTGATTTTGTGTATGCAATTCCCTGACTTTGTATTGTCTTGGGCCATCACCATTGCCTGTTGATTTATTTTGTCTTCGGCTCTTCTTTGAAGTATTCCTCTGCAAGTTGAATCTGACAGTAGCTTGAATTATGAAATTTTGATTTTGTTAATTCGAAATGATTCATTGTTGGGTGATTTCTTAGTATTGTTGTTATCTTTGGTGGCCTTTCACTTGTGTTGAGTCTTGATAACAGTGACTTGACCTCTGCATTTGGTTATTGATTTTGGCCTTTGATGCTTTATTCCCTGAATCAGTATGAGTTGCTTAATTATTCCTGCACCTTTGCTCAAAACTGATTTTTGGTGTATATCTACCTGAATAAGTGAGTCCAGTTTCTATGGTGCATGATTCTGAATATTTTGAAATTGCTACTTGACTTTAATTGTAGCACCAGTGCACTTGTATGTGTACTTATGTCCACTGCTGCACCCATCCCTTGGTGCAGTTTGTTTTACATCTTCTTTTGTACTCGAGCTATTCTATTGCATTGAGTAATTAAGTTGTTTTGCCTATCTGTACATCATGTCGTTCATTTGGGTTGGGTATCGAAGTGAACTGTACTGCATCTGCAGTGTGGTTTCATCGAGTTGGGTCATACATGGTTGTCTCTGGTTTAATGTACTCGAGTCCGACACCTTGTAGTTCGTCGCATCATGTTGCAACTATTTTGGTTGATGCATGCTCGCTGCCTGGTCTGATTCATCTTGTAGTCTTGTTCGTGAGGGGTGCAGTGCAATTAGTCCTGGCCATATCTATGTTGTTGTCGCCTTATTCTACCGTGTCTTCATGTTTGTACCACTTTCTTATGCACTTGGTCATTCAAGTTGAACCCTGTACATTTGGGTTTTGAGTGTGGGTTGATTTTGACCTGTTTTGTTGTCACTGTGTCGTTGCGGTGCATTGTGCATATCACTGCACTGATTCATTCCACCGTTGCATGACTCGATGCATTCCTTTGAACTATGCAAAGTATACTTTTTTTGAATGGTTTCCAGTTCTGGTATATGTTTGCTCTTTGTAGTTGTAGTCTTGAGTCTAGTTGATGGCCTTGGTTTTACTCGAGAATTATTTGCATTTTAAATTGCACTTGAGTTGAATCCGGTATTTTGGGTTTGACCTTGTGCTTGTTTGTAGACTTTCATTATGCATTTCCTGATCTTTTGCATACATCATATACTGTAGTGGTGAGGCAGTGCACGCGAACGTGTACTGCAGCCATACAGTATTTATATTTTAATTGATATTTCAATTATTTGAACTGTTTCGTTTATTCAGTTCAACATGTTTTGAATCGTATTTTGATTTGGTTTGATTGATTATTTTGTTGTTGTCTAATTATCTATTTGATAATTAGATTATGAGTATCTAATTATTTGTTTAATAATTAGATTTTTTTTCGTTAATTGTCGTTAAGGCAATTCTGTTGTTTTCTAAATTATCTTCATTGATAACTCTTTTAATTACCTTCGTTGATAATTTGAATATGTTGGTTTGTTGTTTAACACTGTTACGTGTTATATTTACCGTTATCCGATTTCCTTATTTAAGGATTGGATAGGCGAATTTACTTTTACTGTCGTCTAATTGTTATTTAATTACTATTGCTTCTTGCATTAATAACCGAGTTTGAATTAGACTGACCCGTGTATTATTTTCTTTTGAATTTAATACTCGGGTCAGATCGAGTTATATAGGTTGTAGATATCTTGCTTTGGGTTGCTGCTTGAGCTATGAAGTCTTTTCAAATCTTTTGGAGTAGTCGTCGTCATTTACAGTAGTCAGTGTATTTGTATAGGATGATATATATTCATGTATATTATTCACGATAATGTACTTGTATATGTAACTTCCAGAGTCGACAGTTGTAGTTGTATCATATGTACTGTATCACATGTATTGTAACTGACTTCAGTTATATATATGAGACTTTTTATTATCTGTGTTCCGCATTTAGCTGATCTATGTTATTATTATATATATTGTCCTAAACTATTATGAACCATCGTAGTCCGCTTTATACAGGAATTGGATACGTCGATGGGAGTAAATAAATAGGAAATGAAAAATAAAAATATATACCACTCCTATCGAGGTAACCAATACTAGTATAAGGCCTAACTACGGATGACCGCTCCTATCCAGCCTTATTCTTCGTAATAACAGACAGTATTTCTTTTAATACTCTTTGTTATTGTGAGCATAGAGGTGGGGTGTCACAGTTGGTATCAGATCTTGGGGTTTATGGACATAATATAAAACATAACTTAGATGGAACATGTGTTACAACTATTTGTCGATGTTTTATTTTGCTTTAAGTCAAAACTAAAGTTTTGAAATTATGATGAAATTTTTAGATATCTTTATTTAAAAATAATAGTGAAACTGTGTTTTGATGATTGAGTAATTTGTGTTTTGTTTATCAGAGTGCGCAGCGGAAACAGTGAGACTGTCTTCGCTGAGTACAACTGATAACCCTTTTGATTTAAAAATCAAAATATGAAATTGAAATAAATTTCATTTGTTGTTCACATAGCTGTGTTTAATTTGTTTTCTTTGAAAATTTCGAATCCGATTCAAGGATCCGAAGCGATGCAGTTATGTGATTTTTTTGAGATTTTGTTGTTTTGAATTATCTTCATTGAAGATATATTTGAATGATTTCTTTGTTCATTTTGTGGTATACGTGCAAATTTGAGTTGCACGTTACTGCATTAATTTTACGTTGAACCGGTGTTTGGTTTTAAACTTATTTTGTTGTCGTTATTTTTATAACAGGATTTTCACACTGGTGCTAAGTTTTTGAAGCACGGTGTTTTGTTGATATTTTTAATGAATGAAAATTCAATGGTGTTATGTTTTGATGCGAATTATTTTGATGAGATTTTGACATTTAAATAAAAGTTAACTCTCGCTTTGACTTCATTAACCGTCAAATTTTAAAGTGGATTTTCAAGCGGTTATCCCGCAATGCTGATTTTGTTGTCTTTTTTTACGGTATTTTGAGAAGTGCAATTTCCTTGTCGAAGTTGCTACTGAAGTTGCTGTTTTAATCACGTGTGTTAAAAATTGTTTCAAAATAAAAATATTTTCAATTTTTTTTACAGTTTACGCTTTCAAAAGAATGAGGAAGTGATTTAAATGCTTCAGCAAAATCGAGGACCATGACCCCTTTCTTTTACTAATTCGCTTAATTCCGGACTTGTCCGTTTGAGAATGTGAAATGTTATTTTTGGAATACACAATTTTGCACTTTCAGGGAAACGATGAAGAGAATCAAACGATTTAGTAAAACACGTAGTATGGGATATGTGCGTTTGCTATTTCGGTTAATCCCTGACTCGTTAATTAAAATATTTGCTGTTTTGGTGATTTTGATGATTTTGTGTGCTTTCAAGCCACTATGTTGGACCTTCGGGTCATATGTTGGACCTTCGGATTATTTTTGGACCTTCAGGTCAATACCAGTACTAGACTTTTGGGTCATTTGTTGGACCTTCGGGTCATTTGTTGGACCTCTGGGTCATTTGTTTGGCGCCAAAAATATAGTACTTGGTAGGCTTCGGCCATTTGTTAATGCACGTGCGGCGTAGCTAAAACTCGCCATCTGATGGGATCGATCCAACCTTTTATGTTGATTTTCTAGATTATCTTAATTGATTTCTAGATATTTGTTATTTCCAATTATCTGTTGTTTCTGATTATCGTTTGTGATAATTAGATATTTGTTGATTTAAGATTTCTGATTATCATTTTTGAAAATCAGTTATTCGTTGATTTGTGATTTTTGATTATCGTTTTTGATAATTGGATATTTGTTGATTTGTGATTTCTGACTATTGTTTTTTATAATTGGATATTTGTTGATTTGTGATTTCTGCTTATCGTTTTTGATAATCGGATATTTGTTGATTTGTGATTTCTGGTTATCGTTTTTGATAATTGGATATTTGTTGATTTGAGATTTCTGGTTATCGTTTTTGGTGATTAGATAATTATTGTTTTCAAATTATCTGGTTGATAACTAAATGTTTGCGGTTTTACGATTTGTGATTTGGTGTTTTCTAATTGTCTTTGTTGATAATTAGGTTTTACTGTTTTCTAATTATCGTATCGATAATTAGATATCTCTGTTTTGTGATTTCTATATTCTAATTATCTAATTGATAATTAAATATTGCTGATAATTGCATTTATTCAGTTTTGTTGCTTTCTGATTATCTATTTGATACTTAGATTTTGTTGAGAATTTGTGAATTTCTTTTACGAAAATTAAAAGATTTCTTTGGTGTTTATATTCTCGACTTTTATTTTTCTAGCTTAACCAATTTATGTTAGAAAAATAATTGTTATTGACGACTTTAATTATGAAAATTGCGGGGATGCAATTTTTATAAGGAGGGAAGTCTGTAACAACCCGGGGTTTTATAACAATTGATTATTGTCAAATGACGATTAGATTCGTTTGCTAATTGCTGTTGGAGTTTTTAAATCGAGTGGAAATTCGTTTAAAAATTGGTTGTGTTGTTTGGGCTTTAAAAATTTGTCTCAGCCCACATTTATCCTTGGTGCCGTGATTATCAAAGGCAAATTGATACCCATTCTTATCATTCCCAAAACCCTAATCTAAGCAAACTAAAAACTTATGAAAAGAAAGAAAAAATGGCGGCTCGTTCGTGTTCGTTCCTCTTCTTAAAAAATCTAGGATTTTGAGCTAATTCGATGCGCCGATTTTAAGTTGATCTATCGCTTCCTCGTTGCTCACTTCGGCCGCTTCTTTTTGGTCGAGTTCGTCTTCGCTTCGATGTCAAAGGTGAGTGATTATATTCACTCGCATCTAATTTAAATCACCGTTTGTTTGATAGTTTGCTTGACTTTGTCTCGGCAGTTTGATTTTTGTTTCGATTAATACTTGCTGGTTCATTTATACGGCTTGATTTGTATTTGACTTCGGCCACTTGATTTTGTGTATGCAATCCCCTGACTTTTTATTATCTTGGGCCATCACCATTGCCTTTTGATTTATTTTGTCTTCGGCTCTGCTTTGAAGTATTCCTCTGCAAGTTGAATCTGACAGTAGTTGAATTATGAAATTTTGATTCTATTAATTCGAAATGATTCATTGTTGTGTGATTTCTTAGTATTGCTGTTATATTTGGTGGCCTTGCACTTGTGTTGAGTCCCGATAACAGTGACTTGACCTCTGCATTTGGTTAATGATTTTGGCCTTTGATGCTTTATTCCCTGAATCAGTACGAGTTGCTTAATTATTCCTATACCATTGCTCAAAACTGATTTTTGGTGTTTATCTACCTGAATAAGTGAGTCCAGTTTCTATGGTGCATTATTTTGAATATTTTGAAATTGCTACTTGACTTTAATTGTTGCACCATTGCACTTGTATGTGTACATATGTCCACTGCTGCATACATCCCTTGGTGCAGTTTGTTTTACATCTCCTTTTGTACTCGAGCTATTCTATTGCATTGAGTAATTAAGTTGTTTTGCCTACTTGTACATCATGTCGTTCATTTGGGTTGGGCATCGAAGTGAACTGTACTGCATCTGCAGTGTGGTTTCATCGAGTTGGGTCATACATGGTTGTCTCTGGTTTAATGTACTCGAGTCTGGCACCTTGTATTTCATCGCATCATGTTGCAACTATTTTGGTTGATGCATGCTCGCTGCCTGGTCTGATTCATCTTGTAGTCTTGTTCGTGAGGGGTGCAGTGCAATTAGTCCTGGCCATATCTATGTTGTTGTCACCTTATTCTACCGTGTCTTCATCTTTGTATCACTACCTTGTGCACTTGGTCATTCAAGTTGAGCCCTGTACATTTGGGTTTTGAGTATGGGTTGACTTTGACCTGTTTTGTTTCACTGTGTCGTTGCGGTGCATTGTGCATATCACTGCACTGATTCATTTCACTGTTGCATGACTAGATGCATTCCTTTGAACTGTGCAAAGTATACTTTTTTTGAATGGTTTTCAGTTCTGGTATATGTTTTCTCTTTGTAGTTGTAGTCTTGAGTCTAGTTGATGGCCTTGGTTTTACTCGAGAATTATTTGCATTTTGAATTGCACTTGAGTTGATTTCGGTATTTTGGGTTTGACCTTGTGCTTGTTTGTAGACTTTCATTGTGCATTTCCTGATCTTTTGCATACATCATATACTGTAGTGGCGAGGCAGTGCACGCGAGCGTGTACTATAGCCATACGGTATTGATATTTTAATTGATATTTCAATTATTTGAACTGTTTCATTTATTCAATTCAATATGTTTTGAATTGTATTTTGATTTAGTTTGATTGATTATTTTGTTGTTGTTTAATTATCTATTTGATAATTAGATTATGAGTATCTAATTATTTAATAATTAGATTTTTTTTCGTTAATTGCCTTTTAGGAAACTCTGTTGTTTTCTGAATTATCTTCATTGATAACTCTTTTAATTAGCTTCGTTGATAATTTGAATTTGTTGGTTTGTTTTTTAACACTGTTACGTGTTATATTTACCGTTATACGATTTCCTTATTTAAGGATTGGATGGGTGAATTTACTTTGACGTCGTCTAATTGTTATTTAATTATTATTGCTTCTGTGCATTAATAACTGAGTTTGAATTAGACTGACCCGTGTATTATTTTCTTTTGAATTTAATACTCGGGTCAGACCGAGTTATACAGGTTGTAGATATCTTGCTTTGGGTTGCTGCTTGAGCTATAAAGTCTTTTCATATCTTTTGGAGTAGTCGTCGTCATTTTATAGTAGTCAGTGTATTTGTATAGGATGATATATATTCATGTATATTATTCATGATAATGTACTTGTATATGTAACTTCCAGAGTCGACAGTTGTAGTTGTATCATATGTACTGTATCACATGTATTGTAACTAACTTCAGTTATATATATATGAGACTTTTTATTATCTGTGTTCCGCATTTAGCTGATCTGTATTATTATATATGTTGTCCTAAACTATTATGAACCATCGTAGTTCGCTTTATACAAGAATTGGATACGTCGATGGGAGTAAATAAATAGGAAATGAAAAATAAAAATATATACCACTCCTATCGAGGTAACCAATACTAGTATAAGGCCTAATTACGGATGGCCGCTCCTATCCAGCCTTATTCTTCGTAATAACAGACAGTATTTCTTTTAATACTCTTTGTTATTGTGAGCATAGAGGTGGGGCGTCACAAATTACTTCAAAGTCAGTAGAATTTCCAATGTTGATATTTAATTTTTGCATTATGTCTTCTAAGATTTGTCATAAACAGTAACAGTCAAAGAACAGATGCTCTCTGTCTTCGAAGTGATTGAAGTAGAGAGGATAGTTTCTATAAAAATTATTGTACCATCATAAAATTCCATCTTTGTTGTTCAACCTGTTTAACCTTGCTAAAACAATGTACAAGTTGACATTTTAGGTGCACGATAACTGTCCCGAATCACCTATGTCCAATTGTATTCCTCATGTTTAACTCTAATATGGTTCCAAGCTGTACTCAAGCTAAACTGTCCATCACTATTTGGCATCCCGAACCAGTACTCCTGCTTTTTTTGATTATTAATTTCTATGCTTTGCACAGTGCACTTGATTTGGATTGGGATACATTCAAGATTGTTCTTCCACTTGTTGTTTGAAATTAGAGTAGATATAGTTCTGTTGCCACCCGTTTTCATTGACACATTATTCCACCACTACTACAAAACAGGCCATTTGCATCGGTTGTTTACCCCCCTTTTGCATCAGTTCAACAACCGATGCATATGCAACCGATTTAACAGGCTTAACACTTTTGCATCAGTTCTGAAACCGATGCAAAAAGGTCCTTTTTGCATCGGTTGTTACTAACAACTGATGCAAAATATCATGGTTGGTTGCATGAACACAGCCCCCATGCTGCATCGGTTGTAATGAAAACCGATGCAACAAAGGAACTTGTTGCATCGGTTGTTATTGAAAACCGATGCAAACTAATCCTTCTATTGCATCGGTTTTTTATAACAACCGATGCAAACTAATCCTTCAGAAACCATTATTACAGTACTCAAATAGACTATATATATATAAGAAAAAAACATACAAAAAAAATTAAAAAAAAGATTATTAATTATTGAACAAGTCAAGCCATGTGGTATGGCACGTATAATATGAGTGCGGAAACAGATCCTGCTCTGTGAAGCCCAATATGATTTCAATCAGCAATGTATGTATGAAATAGCAGAGCATATACAACTACTGTTTTATGTATATCCTGTTATAAGTAATTGCAGCAAATATTGGATACTGCAACTCCTCCCTATGCAGTTTGAATTTTTTTGATGAGAATCCATCTGGGCTGGGGCATTTGGAGTCTTCAATTTAAAAAACAACTTTTTTGATCTTAGATATAGCAACGGCAGTAGATAGTACTTTTGACCTTCAACATTAATAATTTGCCTTGGTTGCACAAGGGGCAATGCCCTTCTTGTTTCTCCATTGAACAAATTTGAATAAAAATCTATAGCTTGATAGTAATTTACTATTGTCGTATATAAAATTGCCTTTAGTATCTAATAGTGCATGAATCTTATTTTTATGCTTCCTCATAGCCATTTTTGCATAGAAAAATTTGGAATTAGTGTCTCCAACACTACAGCCAAGTGATCTTACTTTGTTGCTTATTGAAAATGTGCTGTAAATTTCTTTTTCCTTAAGCTGAAGATGTAAATGCAGAATTTCGTTGTACCGCTCTTCATTTTCTGGATTTGCATCAAGTTCTTGGAAAGCTTTATCATACTTCTCCTCCAATCATTGCAATGAATTGGTTTTTTTTCTTGTTATATTCCAATTTTTAAGATTATGTGAATATAGTACATATATCCTTCAATTTGATTCCATGTATTTACATACTTGAATGCTTTCCTTTCTTTGTTGCTGCTGCAGTTTTAGTTGAAGTAAAAGAGGTATGTGGTCACTATATTGATCTAGTAAGGCCACTGCAACTAAATCAGGAAATTAAATTAGCAGGTCGTAGTTGACAAGTATTTTATCAATACTAGTTGCCACACCTCCCCTTCGCTAAGTAAATTTGCAACCCTGTAGAACAGTTTTAACCAAACCACGTATTAGCATACAATTTTTAAAATTAGTACGACAGGAAGAAGGGATTGGTAGTCCCCCCTTCTATCCTTTGGGCTTGAAAAGTCTCACATCACCACCCAAGTCAATTCTACCGTAGAAGCATTCATACTTAGCTACTCCTAAAGTACATCTCTCTCCTTTTTATAGGTTGCTGGTATAGACAGAAGTGAGAACACAAGCACAAAACCACCTTTGTTTATCATGTGATGTAATATGTTGTTCACTTTCGTGTAAAACTTTATAACACCAAATTGTCTTGTCTATAAGAACCAACATCCGGCTCTTACAACCCAGATGTATTTATTATTCTAGAAGCTTACCATATTAAATTTATGAAGTGCAGCAGCACATAGTTGGTTGCGGAAAGCAGGATATACATAATCTTCTTTTTTGCAATTGTTTTGTATCATCTGAGAACATACGTATGGAAGATTAGCATGTGATCAATATGCAGATTTTTAGAATTTGTATAATGTTCTATATATAAACTAGAGTAAAATGAATAATCAGATTTACCTGATAATGTTCATCTGATATAAGTCATGTTCCGTGAGCGCATGGGATTTTCGAACTAATATCGACAAATTCACCTGTGGATGGGTTGCCAATCATATATCCCTGAATAATAAATACAATGTTTTTACTATGTTAAGCTTTTATTTCTTAATATTAATAATGCTTATAAATTATTTATGCACCTTGAGATTAAAGGCAGGATGAGACCATGCTTCAGTATCTACAGAAACAAAGAACAAGATATTTCATACATTCAGTCCTTCATTCACTTTATTTTGATGGTGGGGAAAGTGACAGGTATTTCCATACGTACAACCTACAGGTGATAAACAGTACTGCAACATACCTACAAATATTACTATCAGCATTGCTATCAGCTAAGAAACATGCAATTTTTTATATTAAATAGTACTGTAAGACGCCAACAAATATTACCAGCATTCTATCAACTAAGAAACATGCCGAACAAATTATTAAATAGACTCATGATAGAATGAAAAAAAAACAAGGCTTTAAAGTTTCTGAGAGAAAAGCTTAGTAAAGTAAAGTCAGTTGAAATTACGAAAGCGATGAGGAATATTGTGTGGTTTCATCAAGTGTAAATGTAAGAAGTTAATACAAATACATGTACCCAGCAAAGACAATCATTAGAACATGTCAAGTAACAAACTCAAAGTAATAGATAACACAACTAATTCTGCATATTGGACTTCCAGCCCTGTTGATCCTCCCCAGAAACCGTCAAAGAAACATCAATGGAGAAAAGTGGAGAAGAATTAATCATAGCATCATATGATTTAAAATGAAGAGACACTTATAATATTATTTGCCTTAAATTAGGACGACAACACATATGCTTCCACAAGATACCGTTCAGGTTTGTGTATACGTATCATAACACTATTATGAAATGAAATGCAGATCAAGTAACATATCCAGAACTTCAAGAAAGGAAGTTCTGACATCAATAACTCCAGAATAATACAGGGTTATATTAACTCTAACATGATTCAAGTTAACATGCAAGAAGTTAATACAATCACATTAGCCAGCAAAGACATATATTAGTATATATCAAGAAACAAACTAAAAGTAATAGATAAAAAAACTAACTCTGCACAATGGACTTCTGGCCTTTTGTTGACCCTCTCCAGAAACCTTTGAAGAAGTATAATGAAGAAAAGTGGTCAAAAAACATAATATGGTTTAAAATATAGAGACTTTTGTAACATTATTTGGTTTCAACTTTCAACTGAGATAGTCATATGCTTCCACAATATACTATTTTCATAGATGCATATGAAGACAATTTTTTGATACCATTACTAAAACTTATGCCTCCTTAGTTGCCTCCACACATGCTGAAAGTAAGAGTGTTAGACAAGGCTACCAAATGTGATGTTATGTAGCATATTTATTTTGTATGCGTTTGTGAAATCTTGGAAAGGAATGGTTTGTTTTTCATTTTGAAATCTTGAAAAGGAATGGTTTGTTTTTCATTTTGAAATCTTGAAAAGGAATGGTTTGTTTTGCTCTTTTCACAGTCTACACATCTATTTTTCAACAGCTAAAAATAATGTCATTTATGGTATAGTTTGTGCATTTCCAGCACATGACTGTTTGATTTCAAGTCATGGATTAGAACGTTGTAAGTGCACTCAAATAGCTTTGTACATATTTGCAGCTATCCATCCAGCATAAAAAGCTCATCAAGTACCATCTGTAAGTATTGTTTGTTCAAGCTACAGTTTTTAATTAAGTTTTGAAATTGTCATCATGCATATCTGAATTCATAAAAGGTAAGCTTTGCATATGTACTTAAGACTATGATCTTGATAACTAACAATAAATTGTAGTAAAAACTCTGCTAAATACTTAGTTATGGTGAATGGTTATGGTTTGTGATTAAATAGTTAAATATGATATTAAGTATGTGTGCATTTGCTAGACCATACAGTAGTAACTATTCAAGAATATTTATAACTAAAATGCAACAGATACGCAGGCATCAATTTATGAGGATCCATCAAATAATGAGGCGGTTACAGTTTTATGAGACGATGCTGAACTATTTGACTGCAATATGAAAGATGCGTCGATGGTGTGTGCTTCCCAAAAATCCAAATGCTTATAAGATAAAATTTAGCACATACTTCATGATCTATTTCTCACGATTTTTTTATAAAGAAACATTTATATATTTAGCTAGACGTTGAATCCCATACAACTTAGGCAATGATATGTCAAATGATTTTGGAAGTTGTAATAAACATGGATACATATTTACCAAATGTATGCACAGATTTATCCAAAATGAGAGTTTGTGCTATAAGATGGTAAATGGTGCTAAAGCCAGAATGTACTTTACAATAGTAGTAGTTGCATGAATGCTTGATCATTACTGGCAAAATATAATATGTATACTTATCATCATTAAGGCTATTGTTTCATAAATGATTGTGAAAGAAATGTAATGCCGATGTCAGCACAAAGATGAAATCAATTCATATCCGTGTTACGTGAACCCAATACACGCGTCCGACAAATATTAAATTAGGTTGAATGATGGGTTTTCTGTTTCTTCCAAGGCACTAAAAAAATAAAAAAATTGTAAGTTGACCATAGATTTTATTCGAATTCACTGAGTTTCTTATTTTTTGCTCATTATTAATTTGTTGAATGGTTGATTTAAATTTAGCCTTTAGTTGTCTTATACTAACACGGATCGAAGACGACAAGTTTAGCTGTTTACTTAATTTGTCTGGATGATAATCTATATCCACCCTAGATTTCGTACTTGGTTAATGACATCGGGTCAATCAAATGGGTTCAATAATACCAACTAAAGATTAGGTTAATAATGACATCAAAAATAGTGAATAGATACGAAATCATCATATCCAGTAGTAGAATAAGTTGAGTCTCATTCATTGAGCAATTAGTCAAGCATAGTTTTTCATGTTCTCCTTAAAAGTGGTGAATGATAAACTAAGCAAGAATTTTAATCCTGAAGAATAAAACTAAGAAAGTGGGTGGAATACCAATTGCAATGATGAAATATTAAGGTAAGAAGGAAAAAGTAGTTAACATCCGGACAAAATAACGTTTAATATAGTAACCATCAAATATGTTGAAATGAAAAGCAGAAAATAACATGTTCGATGAAACTATAGTGTAGATGTTATGATATATAAATTCAAAATCCTAAGTGATTAGTGCAAGTCCATATGGACGTGCATATATACTCGTTACTAATTATGTGCATACACCTATGACATTTTTTCTCTGAAGAAAAACAAAATACAACTAGTTAAAGTTTCATATCAACACTCCCCCAATATAAGATGCAAGCTAGTTCATTATTTTACAAACACACCAGTTAAAATTTCTGTAATTGACTAGCATAGTCATCTAGTAATTAGCAGCAATAACAGCCCCCAAAACAAAAGGTCATAGTGACCTAATAATTAACTACATATATCAGTATAAAACGCTATCATATGCTATATATCTTTTCTTTTCTTTCGGTAGAAGTAAGTACTGAAGCGGTTATAAGTAAAAGAAGCTAGAAATCAACAAACAGTGACTAGGACAATCTTCAAAAAGAAGAATGTTGTGGAGTGGCCAAAACCAAATCAGTGGTTATATTGCTCCAATTTGTCACTGCTTCGCTCTTCTTCAGTGGAACAGTAGCACAAGCAGAAGATGCCTGCATACATACAGTATAAATTATGACCAGTTGCAGACTGCAAATTATGACCAACTTCGAACTAAACTTACATTTAATTGAGCATAAACTTACATAAAACACACATTTAATATCACAAAGAAATATCATGAATGAACCATAGCAAATGCAAAATTACAGTGACATTTTGTCAGCTGATATTAATTTCTCATAAATAAGTGCATAATTAAATCACTTTCTATCCAACTTAGACTAGTAAAATACAAATTACTACATACAAAATTATGCTAAAACATCGGTAGCATTTATTTTATCACTCTGATCAATTTTTTTCATCTCAGCCTACGACACATGGCCATAAAAGCAGATCCTACTTTGACATCGCTGAATCCGTTCATTGAAGTGACTATTGTACAAGTTTGTTATAAATAGAAGGGGCCAAGATAAAAAATAAATAAATAAACACAGTAGCTACTAATTGATTAACAATGAATGAACAGTTGAAATTTTGGATTCATGTTTAAAGAACAAATCTAACCAATCATGAGTGATGCCCAGCTTGAAAAAGATTTGTGCAAATATCCAGGTTTTATACCAAAATGGAAAAAACACACCAGCATGGGAAAATTAATTTGTTATCTTAGATGGAAGCATCATTGTTGGAAAATTTGCAAGTTTAAGATTACAGGTTTTCTGCCAGAATAGTCCCATTTGTTTGATTTAAAATAAAAATAAATAGGTAAATAAAAATAACTGTTTGCATACTGAAGAACATATCAAACAGAAACAATAATGAATGACTATTAGTGCACTTTCACAATGGTATTAAGCATATTACGGATTCGAGTACGACATTAATGGATGCCGTGGCCATTCGTCGCATTATATATAGTGATAATCATTCTTTTAATAGTTGTTTAAATAGGGGCAAATGATGATAAATCAACATCAGAACAAAAAAGAATTTACTTTCCAAAAGTTCGAATCAGACATTTGTAAATAAACGGCATGTCCATCGAAGTATTCTACCATTTATGCACCGTAATTTTAAGGCGTATAAGCTGTCGGAGAAGATCTTAGGATAACTAAAAGTTAATTATTGTGTTTAGAAGTTGATATTCATCTTGTACAGCTAAAGTTTGTTAAACTTTCAACATAGCTATTACCAAGAAATTGCTTCTAAACTGGCTCTACAAATCACTGGTCCAAAACGTTGCCTTAGTATACCTCCTACTACAGCAACATCGATCTTCTATGGAACAACTTCTTTCGATATTTCTATAGCTCAAACGCCAATTTTACCCTTTTCCAAATATGGACAGTAGCATTTCTTCTGACATTACTGTGCTTTAAGCATTTAGTTAAAGGGTCGCGATAATTAGATTATTTCAGATAATGATTTTCGAGCTCTAGCTCTATCAAACACAGCCGATTAAAATAGTTTGCAGTCATATTAAGCTAATCTATAAAAAGGGAAAGAGGAACGAACAATAATCTACCTCTTAGTATAACGTTCTGGTTGCAGCGCCTTCTAATTGCCCATGAATCGTCTAAAGATAAAATTATACAAGAATTGGATCCGAGTCTAATAGAATATTGTTTGTGGCATATGACGCATAGGTTTTTCATCACGGTTTTCGAGTGATAATTGAATGGATTGAAGGGAAAGATGAAAAGGGGGAGAGGGATTTAGGGTTTTGGAGTGAAGGACGAAAAGAAGATGTTCTCGGTGAAATGTGAAAATGAGAGGGAGATGAAGTCATTTACTGCCAACATTTCATCATGGCTTTCAACGTGGGAATACTATTTTTGCACCAGTTGTAAATAAAAGTGATGCAAATAACATTATTTGCATCGGTATATTTTCATCGGTTGTCGATGATAACCGATGCAAATTGTATTTTTTTACTATCTACTGCTTTCCACATACCAAATGCATCGGTTGTTAAAACGTAATCGATGCAAATACTTCTATTTGCATCGGTTGTGGTAACAACTGATGCAAATGAGGCGAAGCAACATGTGTATTTTGTAGTAGTGCACCCAAATTTATCAACTAGAGAAATACCTCTTAGCCATGGATCGGACCATAAATTTGTATTAGCACCATTAGCTATTTTCCTATCAATAACACCCTTACACCATGGTTCTAGATTTGAGCATTAGTTTCCAAGTATATGAAGCATTGTTGTTCATTTCAGCATTCAAAAAATTAATTTTGCTACAATATTTGTTGTGCATCCATTTAGACCATAAAGAGTCACCATTTATAAATGTCCAGATTAACTTGATGGAAACTGCTTTAGTAATATCTTCTAGCCTTTGAACACTAAGACCGCCTTTACTTTTATTTTACAAATATTTTCCCAAGACAACTATGTGCTTTTGATTTCCAAATAAAATTAGCAAACAATGAATTAATTCTTTGAATGATAACCATGGGTATTTGAGAAATTTGCATTCAAAAATGTATTATATGATGGATAATTGGTTTAATTAACACAATTTTGCCATTAATGTTGAGTAAATTGATGTGCCAATGGATGAATTTTTTTGTTAATTTTGTCAATAAGACTGCCAAAATCCTTTTTTTTAAAGAATGTTGTCAGATAAAGGGATCCCTAGGTATGATACTGGGAAATCACATATACTACACTGCAACATTCAGGGATTTTAAAAGCGTTCAAAAAATGCTATAAAAGGATTTAACAGCGTTTTTCATGACGCTGTATATCAACATGCAACTAAAAGTCAGGGATCTAACATAGCATTAGATAAAACGCTATAAAAGCATAGCTTTCAATATCGTTTATGATATGCTGTTAAACACTTTTTCACATCGTTTTTTCAAAGCTAAGAGAACTTTTTATTAGCATTTTGATCGATGCTGAGAATACTTTATATAGCGTTTACAGCCTATTTATAACGGCATTTGAAGAATGTTAAAGGAACTAACAGCTTTGTATGTATGCCGTATAACCGCATGTCATGGTAAATTCATGGCCTATTATAGCATAAATGAAATGTATGTTTTCTACAACAAAACATAAACACTGTTGTAGGTTTTCTATAGCATATAAAAAATGCCATTATAAATTTCTATACTATTCTAAAACGCTATTTTCTTTACTCCACTTGCTTTGAGTTTACAATAGTCTATCTATACATTAGAACATTTAACAACAAGATATACCTTAATTAATAAATAATTTAATCAACTCAAACAACAATAATATAAAACTTACGATAATCAAAACATATTATATATTATACACAAACAGAATTACACCAAATTCAATATTGTATACTTTATATTTCATAATTTATATTTTTAAACATACATGGTAATAGTACCGTTAGGACTCTATAAAAGAAAATACCCAAATTTCATGATTGTAAAATGTCCATGTTTGTCATCTTCAAACATTCAATTCCCTAAAAGAAAACGAGAGAGCATTTAAAGCATATGTACGAAAACATATATAAAAGGATATATGAGTAAGGCATAAACAGAAACATACATGTTAAACATATTGACATGCTTAATGTCGATACACATTCTACATAATCTTATGTTAGAATATATAATGCTATCACAGTTAAGGATTGTTTATATTACTTATTATTCACAATTCAAACTCAAATTAGAATAAATACTTGTTGACCTTGTATATCTATCAGTCACGTTTTATGGTTGAAATTAATTAATTTTTATGAATTTATTTAGTTATTATAAAACTTAGTTAACTTAGTTGATTTTTATGACTTAGTTAACTTATATAAACTTATTAGTTACTATAAAAATAAAACTTTTATAAACTTATTAGTTACTATAAAAATAAATTAACTTAGTTATTTTTTATAAACTCATTTAATTATTTTAAAATTTATTTAACTTGGTTAATTTTATAGATAGGTTAATTTTTATAAACTTATTTAATTATTATAAAATATAGTTAACTTGATTAATTTTATAGATGGGTTAGTTTTTATAAGATTTAGTTAATTTTTACAAAAATGTTTAGTTTTTGTAAACTAGATTAAATTTTATAAACTAATCAAAAATACATACACTATTGATAAATTAATCATCTTTATTTACATCGATTGATAAGGTAAGAGAAAGTTTCCTTCGTTTACTTTTACAATAAATAATGTATTTTGTCTCCACGGCTATTTTAGCACTCTTACTAGGCTTAAATTTTATTATTAGTTAATGTAACGACCCGCCTTTCATTCCATAGTAAGACGCATAATTAAGAAGAAAGAAAGGGATAGAAAAGAGAAAAGATAGAAAAGAAAGAGCAAAACAACATCAAAATCTCACAGCAGAACGAATAAATTATATTATATCACATAAGATATTACATAGTATTATATACATCATAGTTAACAGCTTATATCACAAACTAGACAGTTATAAACACCTGTCTAGTTATTACAACTCAAGTACATCACAAAGATATAAATACAACACTAGCACATCAGAACCACTATATATCTACACGCTGAAGCCTCTTGTTTCATATTTCCTTCGTAACTCATCAAAGCTAACCTGAATCCCTTGGCTACTTGTAAAAATTTGAGTACCCAAGAGTTAAAAAAAACAGAAAATAAACTCTAGGTCAGACATAGGTTTGGTGTGAATAATTGGGTTAAAATTGCTTAACTTTGAATATCCTTTAAAAACAAAGCTATCACGTAAGACTCCCCACATATAAATATGGGTAAGTTTTTACCTTACGCTAACCAAAACATTCGATAGGGAATCCTGTGATATTATAATAAGGTCTAGGCTTTTCAAGTAAATAGAAAATAGCCGAAATTGTAACATTTATTAAATTCCAGCATACTACCCACAAAGTGGGTTATACAATCAAAACCGTAAAGGGCACGTAGGAAGAATGGGTTTCCATCAATGGCAGGGCTACTGTGGTACCGCCTATCAGAATACGTGTCCTAGATCACCGTACCGAGGATCCACCCTAAATCCCCTACAACATAAGGCCGAAACCATCCCTTACTGGACAGTCCTGAACAAGACAACCCCGACAGTTGTCATGACCAACTGCCCACATAGCCGAATAAAAAGGAACCTTTAGACAGGGGTAAATCTCGTCCAACTTGGATGCTACCCACTTAGCCTTGCTGTACCTCCCCTGTATTAGCCATTCTCGGTTGATGAGGCTTGAGGCTACGGTTACCTTTATAGAACACATCTATCTTAGAACGCTCATCGTCCACCTGACGATGTTCTGAATGCATTCAATCCATACAAGTTCGTTTCGGGTTCGAACGAAACCGAAGGCACAATCTCTCTACACTCATTTTGGAATCAACCTCAGGGTTAACGACAACAACCCTTGCACTCTGAATCTTCATTTTCAGCCCTTGCACTCTGAATCTTCATTTTGAATCTGAAAGTACTACCCCGTTAAATTCATATTAGAATCACCCTTAGAGTTTTAAAGACAAATAGTCCTTACACGTCGAGTCTTCACTTTTCCTTTGAGATTCACGACCTAACGTTTAATTTGGATCGATGTGGTTTTCGGATATCCAATTCACAAATCCGATCCCGGTCTTACCGAAATCCAAAACGCCATCTTAATGTCCAAGTGATTTAAGTTTGAACAATTTAATTCAATTTAAAACATTGAATTCACACAACATCATTCACAGATAAATATCACACATTTATCACTGATATATCCACTATCATATCATAGAATATCATAGCATATCATCCAACAGATATCAACCAATCTAGACATTCTGCAAACAATCATCCACAAACAGGAATCATTAATCCCTTTTATAATTAATTTAATCAACTTGAATTAAATTAATTACTTGAGAATTTATTACCCATCCTTGCTTAAACAATCATTGATTAATCACGACCATTTAATTAATTAATTATTCTTTAATTACCTTACAAACCAATTAATTAATCTTTAACTATAGATTAATTATCCTTTAATTACACTCTTAATTAATCACCTTTGATTAATTATTATTTAATTACACTAAGTAATTAGCCTTTAAATTAATTACACAAATTATTTAATCTTAAATAATTAATTAATCTTAATTAGTTTTTTATTAACTAATTAACTATAATTAGTTACATTAATCCTTAATTAATTACATTAATTAATTTTACTTTAATCACTTCAATGATTAATTATCTTATAATCTATCACATTTATTAATCAATTTAAACCTTAATTATCCTCGTTAATTACATTAATTAATGATCCTCAAATTACTTTCATTAATCAATTATTCTTTTAATTACGTTTAATAATTGATTTTAAACTTAATTACATTCATTAATTACCGTTAATTAATTACTTTCAGTAGTTAATTATCCTTAATTATTTACAATAATTAAATTAACTCCTTGATTAATTACCTTTATTAATCCTTTAATTAATTACACCGAGTAAATTAACACTTAATTACTTCCACTAAGTAATTATCCTTTGATTACTTCCCATCAATTAATTCCCATTAATTCATTACATCCAGTAATTATTCATTAATTACTTCACTTTGTAATTATACTTCATTAATTACATTAATTAATGATCCATAACCCATCATCAAATAATTCTCTTTAATTAATTAAACTTAATTAACTAATTAAAATTAAACAAATTAATTTAATTAATTACACGAGTAATTAATTCCTTTAATTAGTTTATTAAGTAATTACCCTTAATAAATCATTTAATATTAAGTAATTAATCTCTAATTACATTCATTACTTAATTATTTGTTAATTAATTAACTTGATTATTTAGGTTAGTCAAACCTAAATCAAGTAATTAACTACTCTAAATTTATTACTCAAATTAATTCATCTTAATTTAATTACCTGAATTAAGCATCTTAGTTAATTTAAGTAATTATACTTTAATTATCTTTGTAAATAAAAGTTGATTAAACTAAGATAACCATACATTGCATTAAAATCATATCTACCAATTTAAATTTAATTAAATTTAAAAGCTAAGTTTGGTTTTTACAAAATCACTATCCTTTAATTTTCTTAAGTTAAATACCTTTAATTTAATCGCATTCAATTACATCAATAACATTTTATTTGAAAATATTTAGAAATTTATTACATAATTTAAATAAAACAATATTTATATAACCCAAACTATAATTTTTTTAAAACAAAAGTTTAAACTTTGAAAATCCATACCTTTAAGACTAAAATTTGTTTAGACATCATTCTCTATATTCAAACAACTTTAAAACTGGTTAGAAACTTTGTTTTAAAATTTAGTTTGCTTTAAATTTTTGAAATCCATTTAAGTTTGAAAGCAGGACAGGATTTAAATCTTGTAATGAAAACTACTCGAGCCAACGCAGCAAAAACCCGAGATAACACATGAGAGAAAATCACGTAAACCCGGGTCAACAATCTTCTTCCCAAACCAAAAACTTAAACACACACACCCAAAAACACGAGAACTAACCCGAGCCTAGACTCCTTCTCCACCAACCAACCCAGATATATCCATCACCTCCAGGCACGTGCACGACTGGAAAATTCGACGCCGACCATCCCATTGGTCATCATCAACTCGCAATCGACCACGAAAAACTTCACGTCTAAGCAGAATTATGAAATCAATGTCCAAATAGAAATCGAGCAACTCGATCAAAACAGGAACCAATAGTCGATCGAAAAATCACCCTACCACGTCGATCCCGACCTCGATGAGCCTCGCCGTCCTAACCCCAGCTCCATCTTGAACCCCCGCATCCATCACCCCTACCGTGATCGATCCCGAAGCATCATCATCGCTGCGCCATGCACAGCAAACATCACAACCCAATACGTACCACCGAACCCTAGGACGCCACCTACCGGCCACCACGATCATCATTAAAGCCTTTCACCATTTTTCTAGGGATCTTCGATTCCCCGACCACCCCTCGACCAAAACCCGAGCTCTAAATCGACAATGGTCACCGTCGATTTCAAAAGTACCCAATTCCGTTCAAACTCGAATATCTCCACAATTTCCAAATTAAAAATCTAAACCTTTATACCTAAATTCAAGATTTGGTACTACGAATCCATTCATGAAACTCATGCATGGAATCGCATTCGTTGATTTTTTGACAAATATATAAGTTTTAATATTATTCTTCATTTATTTTTTTTTACTAGATTAAAGTTCCTAAAACCATTTTTATAATTAACATCATACTGTAACATTCATCTTTTGTTCAAAAATCAAAGCCTAACATGGTTTTGATTTGGAGATATAAATTTTTGTTTTGCGGTTTTGAATTATGTTCATAACAGGAACAGGATATATATATACACACATATACATCTATATTCACATAGCTATTCAACCATATTCCAGACATATGAACATTCATGCAATCCAACATTATCTCAGATATTTCACATATATTAAAGTTCCATTCTAGTTTCAAACTGTTTTTAAAAGAAACAGGTTTACTCACCTAAGTAATCAAAGCAACAGAGACGGGCTTGCTTTCACGTTTGGAAATTTTCTTGATTGTTGAAATAAAACTTGTTGTTAAATCATTTTTTAAACTTGAATTTGCTGAAATCTTGCTTGTTGAATTGATTCTTTACATTGATTTCCATATTTCAGTTTCCAGGTTTGTATATTTCTTATGTTTTCTGGTTTTGTATTTGATTTCCTAATTTTAGTTTCTTTTTTTCTTTTTTTATTTAGAAAAGATAAATAGAAAAGAAGATGGTGGAAGAAAGAATTTGAACTGAAAAGAATCAAATGGTCTCTCTAATACATTTTACTTATTTCCATTTACAAGAGAATTTGTCGCTTGTATTACAAATATCTTACATATATCCATTCATTTACAAATGTCCAAACTTGTATTATTATGTATACAAGTGTATTTCTCATTAATTCCTAAGTTGCCAAGTGTTTTAGATTTGATTATATATAAATTTCTATTTTTGCACATTAATATTTATGTATTAGAGTTCAAATTATATATATATACAACTATTTTATACATGTATCTTTAGACTTTATATGCTTACAAACTATGGTTTAAACGTATACATATAAAATAGTACTTCATTCATGAGATGTTTTAAAAGAGAGAATATTTTAAATATATATATATATATATATATATATATATATATTATAAACCATTCTTATTTAAGAACTTTTAAAAGAATCACAATAAAATTTTATTAAATTTGTATAGACTATCATATTTTAAAAATAAATATTTATCTTATATTTTGGAAATATAAAATTTTATTTTAAATAACAAATTGAAAAGTATTGTATTTAATTCAAATATTATCTTCCAAATTACAATATCAAATACATATATATATATATATTATATAAATTTGAAATCATATTTTCTGATTAAGTTTAAACCAAACTTTTCTATTTACAATATTTACAAGTATATATATACATTATAAATAGAAATATTTTTAATATTAACTTTAGAAATTATTATATTGAATTTTAAAAAAAAAATTCAAATCATAATATATAAACATATATATTATAATTTGAAAACATTATTATTAAATTTAAATGAAACCAAACTTCCTTTTCACAATGTATATACATATATATGTTATAGATAGAATGTTTTTATTAGCGTCGAAAGATTAATTTTATTGAAAATAATATCTTAACTTTGAAAAAAATAAAATTTCCAAATTAAATTATTATTATTAGTTCTGAAAAGATAAATTTATTAAATTAAATAATTATTAGTTTTGAAAATATAAATTCTGTTAAATTAGATTATTAAATCGGTATTACACATTTATCAATGGAAATTATTAAAAAAATATTGCCCAAAATTCCGAGACATCACATTCCTCCCCACTTAAAAGAATTTCGTCCCTGAAATTAAAAGCAAAGATAATTTAATAATCCCATACATATTTTAATTTTAAAATAGCAAGCATATGCTATCAACTATATACTCGCAACCATAATAACCAATTCCAACAAACAATTCTAACTATCCAGGCAAAATTCTAGATAGAACTTCCTAATATTATCTAGAGTTTCCTTAGTACACACAGGGATACTCGCTCTACAAAATCTAAACTAGCTACACCACTCGAATCCAGAGCTCCTATATGTCTAGATCTACAATCTGAACAGGATACCGAGCCACAGACAAGTCCTGTTCAACTTCCAAATCTCCCTAAATATGCTGGTTCTAAAACCAGTGATGGATCAAACACGTACTCTCTCGGAGATACGTGAAATACCTTACAAATCCCAGCCATCCAAACTGGCAATTCAATCTTGTAGATCAAACACTTATCCTTAAGAGCATATAGAAAGATCCAATATGCTTATGAGTTGGCTTCCATTCTTACCCAATCTTATTGCTCTTACGATTGGAGAAAATTTATCCAAAATTAAATCTCTGACTTTGAATTCCGAATTCCTTCATTTATTTCCCACAAAACTCTTCTACCGATTCTAAGCTGGCTTCAACCTTCTTGATCAACCAAATCTTCACAGATGCCTCTCGAATCAAATCTAGACCAAGAAATAGATGACCACCGGATCCTACCCAACAACAGGATTCTCTCAAGATCCATCAAAATCCAGAACACCAACTGTACTATACAAGCATCAAAAGACTACAAACTTACTTCTCTTATCTGGAAAAACAGAACATGTGTACCAGACAACCAAGCCTTCAGATCCCGAATGAAATTCCTGAAGAAATCCTCTGATTCAAGACAAACACAAACTTCCGAGGAATCCGAGTTTGCTACTATTCCGGAATAGCTACCACCTTGCTTCCGCTGCACAACTCTGATTTGAGGAAGATGAAAATGCTGTTGATAAACACAAGCATAGAACTTATCCGAAAACTTTGTCCATCAATTTCCATAAAATCTTAGTGACCCATCCAATTCGGTCACAAACACCACAGAAAAACCCAGCCAGAGAACTATATTCGATTAATCCTGACTGCTTTACCAATCCTCTCTCTATGAGCCTTCTCTCTACTAGGCTGAACCACCGGTAATGCTCCAGGAATCAAGTCGATACAGAACTCAATCTCCTGATGCAGATGCAAACCTTGACTTTTTCGAAGACATCTGGAAAATCTCAAATCACTTCGATAGCTCCTACATCCTCTAGAGATGTCTCAAACCCAAGCAAAGATTACAAAAAGAACTTCCGAACCATCGCAAGTCACTTTTGCGATTTTACCCAGTTCAGATTCCAAAGAAACCGTTCTCCCTTCACAAATCAGAACAGCTTAAGCCTTCCAAAAGAAGAAACTATTGGTCCATCCTCAACCACAAACATTATACCCTGCTGAGCATCCAGAAGAAGTGGGAAAGCCTTCACCATCTGCCCGACCTGCAGAAAGAAGAATCACAAAGACTCCTGAATCATTGAAGAAACGGATCACTCAACTGCTTCCGGCCTCCACCTCTAGAATACTGCTAAGCCTAGAGACCTTCCTAACAGCACATTCAACACCTCCGAGCTGCCACTGTAGCCAAAGATGCCAAAGACTTCGAATCCAAAAGCTCCTCGAATCACAAAGCTACATCAACCAACTCCACAAAAGAGTCTTCAAGATGGTAGATATTTCTCAATAAACTCAGCTTCAAACCAAGCAAAAACACCTTGTCGAACTGAATCTCCCACTCCAATACAGACAAGACTCCTTCTTACGGTTGCCAAGATACCATCACTGGCTTTAGCACTTCTGACAGATCCAAACTCTAGAAAATCCGCTCGCATGGGCGCAACCAAACTTATACTCCAAAGATGGACTCCGAACCTTAAAAAATTTCCTTCGGAGATTGGTGAAATTCTTACACTATGCTGCAAAGCTTACTCAAGATGCCCAATACTGCTCTGGCGGATACACATCCAACCTCAATTACTCAGATTTCTCCTATTGGTAGTGGTGACATACACACCACTACCTCTCCTATCTCTAGAACTTATATTGGAAAACCCGGACAGGTAACCCAACAAATAGGTATATATAAATACAAGTACGCTCTCTCAAGAAAGAATTCACTCCAAAGCCTAGGTATTCACTCAACCTAGTTCTCTGATACCACAGTGTAACGACCCACCTTTCATTCAATAGAAAGATGCATCATTAAGAAGAAAGAAAGGGATAGAAAAGAGAAAAGATAGAAAAGAAAGAACAAAACAACATCAGAATCTCATAGCGAAACGAATAAATTATATTATATCACATAAGATATTACATAGTATCATACACATCAGAGTTATACAGCTTAGATCACAAACTAGATAGTTATGAACACCAGTCTAGTTATTACAACTCAAGTACATCACAAAGATATAAATACAACAGTAGCACGACAGAACCATTATATATCTACATGCTAAAGCCTCCTGCTCCATATCTCCTCTAGAACTCATCAAAGCTAACCTGAATCCCTTGGCTACTCGTAAAATTTTGAGTACCCCAGAGTTTAATAAAACAGAAAATAAACACCGGGTCAGACATGGGTCTGGTGTGAGTAAACAGGTTAAAATTGCTTAACTTTGAAAATCCTTTGAAAACAAAGGTACCACGTAAGACTCCCCACACATAGATATGGGTAAGTTTTTATCTTAGCTAACTAAAATATTTGATAGGAAATCTAGTGATATTATAATAGAGACTAGGGTTTTCAAGTATATAGAAAATAGCCGAAATTGTTACATTTATTAAATTCCAGCATACTAGCAACAAAGTGGGTTATACAATCAAAATCGTAAAGGGCACGTAGGAAGAATGGGTTTCCATCAATGACAGGGCTACTGGGGTACCGCCCGTCACAGTATGTGGCCTAGATCACCGTACCGAGGATCTACCCGAAATCCATTGCAACACAAGGCCGGAACCATCCCTTACTGGACAGTCTTGAACAAGACAACCCCGGTAGTTGCCATGACCCACTGCCAACACAGCCGAATAAAAAGGAACCTCTAGACAGGGGTAAATCTCGTCCTACTTGGGTGCTACCCACTTAGCCGTGCTGCACCTCACATGTTTTAGCCATTCCCGGTTGATGAGGCACTACACCAAAACTTACTTTTAACTACACTCATTCTCAGCGTTTGAACGTTAATTGCAGTAAAAGTTAATTAATTCAGAAAATAATTTGCGTCCAAACGCTGAGGATTCTCTTGTGTCAATGTCATTTATCTGCCGCCACTCTTAATATACTTTTACCAAAAATTTCATTTTCCCTCTTCTATCAAAACTACCGCTCCCTCATCGTCCCTCATTTCATTCTCCTTCGTTTGTAGTTTCCCCCAAATTTTGCTTGTTTTTCGATGTTTCTTTGGTGGATTTGGTCGTCATCGCCTAATTACGTGTTCATACTTTAGGTAGCCCTAGTTCCCTATTTTTTCTTTATTCAGTTAATCGAATTTTAGGCGTATTTCGTTTGTTGATTTTGATTTTCATATTCCAAATACCCTGCTTTGGTATTGCGGTAAGTCGAACTTTGTTCGATTATCAATTGTCGGAATGGCTTACTAGAAACTCGGTGAACTCGAGTTGTTGATAAAGTTTCGATTACTACAGGTCGCTTTAGGTGCTTCAGTAAATGAAACAAAACGCTTTCATTTGATTTATATAAGCTAAGAAACTAACAGGCGACAGTTTCGCCTGAAACTTGTTTTTACGGCTCCTTATGGACCGGTGAAGAATAGTGCTGGAGCAATTGAAATATTTGGCTCTACCTCCACCAATCGAAAATGTTTCAAAAGGTTCAGATCGTACATTAGCATATCTGAGAACGTGTAGGCTGCGGTATAGTTATGCTGCTGCTCATTGTTAGTGCACCTAGTTGTTTATTTTGTTTTTTGTTGCAGTACTTAATATTTTAAGTAGTAACTAACACTTTGTTTGGATGTCATGTAAAAAGGTTTTCAACTTCCTGTAAGCTTGTCAATATAGTACAACACGTACTTAGTTTACATCGTGACTTGACAAAGGTGAACTGTACTCATAATTTTTATCTAATATAGATAGGCCACGGAGAGCATAAATTTGGCTTGCAAATTAGGTTACCATGAAATAAGTTTTCTTAGGCTGGAATAAGTACTTTCTTTAAGGCATTGACCCATCTGTTTAGCTTTTGGGGTTCAATTGGATCAATATTCTAGTGCTTCTAGATGAAATAAGTGTGTTGCATACATAGAACATGATTGAGTATGTTTTATCGTTAGTGCTATTTCAAGCATAATGCTTATGGATTTTGAACTCATATTAAAAAGTCATATATATTGAATACAAAGGAACCATGAAGGTCAGTCTTTCATAAATAGTTAAATACCCACAAATACAGAGAATATGACACAGAAAGTTGCAGGATTTAGAATATAGTTAAAGGTACCAATAATAGATACATGTTGAACTAGAACCGTATACGAAGTGCTTGAGAGGATCCTTGTATTGGAATATTATAAGGTAAAGTTTCGGCATCCAGATCATTTGCTTCCTTCTCATTGTCTTTCCTACTACCCCTTCTAATAGCAGAGAACACTTTAGTTAATATCTTGGTCTTGATTTGGCCTCTCTTAGGCGCTGGATTTCTCAGACTTGGTTTCTTCTCAATTCCGGGAACTTGGTAAGCTGTCGACATAATGATTAATTGTTTAGAAGAGTAGTGTATAGATGAAGATGAATTCTACTTAGGTTGATAACAAGCATGACAGGTTGAAGTATTTATCGATGGTAAATGGGCTTTTGACTATAGTTTGGAACTTTGGATTATTTAGAATAATATTACACTGGGCACTTTAAATTGAAACTGTCCCAGACTCCAATGATATTTTGTACTATTTTTTTATCCACTTAAGCCTACTGAAGATAATTTTTTGGATATAGAGGTTTATGCATATAACACATATGTGTGCATGTTTTAGCATATGTGGACACTTGGCAATCAAATTTTGTTACCTAACTTGTTAGGATTATCCATTTTGTTAAATATAATAGCTATGTTGTCAAATTTTTTATTACAAAGTTTATCAATCATAACTTTGCATAAGTATGCGAGAAGATATGTTAGACACTGCAGATTTTGTAGCTGATTTATACATGATCAAAAGCTTTATGTTCATATGAAATATCAGTATATTTATTACGTAGTATAGTTTAATCATAGTGCAAAATATGCTGTATGTTTAAATGCCATGATAGTTTACATTCAAATATTTTTAATCAAAAGTATATATTATGTTATTTCAAGTGCAGCATAATCCAACTGCATTACAGTATCTAGAGAAAAGAAAACGAAAATAGCTAGAGCATAAAAACTTTTTGCTTAAATCTTGCTACTCATTTGTCGAATAAATTATTAATTTTGCCTTGTAATATAAAAAGTAAAGGTGTTAAACATTTAATATCATCTTACATCAAGTAATGACAATTTTGTAATAGGAATTTGTTTGTGTGAACTTCTTCCTCCTCCTTTTAATTTCTATAAATGGTTTTTGATGGAAAGAGAATCCGATCACATTCTTGAGGGCCTTACCATTATGCTTGTTAACGCTAAAATGTGAACGCTAACACCCCGGTGTGTGAAGTGTAGTTGTGAAAGCACCACCCGATAGATCGGGAAAGAATTACAAGCAAGTAATAGCAGAAAAGCAGTAAACAACAACAATTTTATAGTGGTTCGGCTTAAGGGTATAGCCTACGTCCACTCTAAGTACTTTTATTAATAATCTTGTTACAAGCTGATACAATTCTTCTCAAGTACAATATACTTCAAGCTACAAGTGATTTGGAACAAGTCTTAAGCTTCAATGTCGATTAAAGTGTTTAAATTCACGTTGAAGATGTGTGGTTTCTTCGTGAAGTTCTTTGATGTATTCCTCTAATCTTGAAAGCTCTAAGTGTTGATGAAGTTCTCAATGCAGCAAGGTAACGGTGTATGAAGAGAATGTGCCAAAAGTCCTTTGAATGTTGGAGGTGGTTATGTATTTATAGGCAAGCTTGGACATGAATTCTGCGCATAAGTCCTGAGTCGTGACCGACTCAAGCTAAGTCATTCCCGAGTCAGGCTAAGTCGTGGTTGACTTATAAAACCAACCTTTCCCCTCTTCATGGCTTATTCCTCTGCTGGATTTCATGACAAGTCTTGAGTCGTGTCCGAGTCAATTTTCCTAGGCATTGTGGCGATGGGTTACGACTCAACGATTTTGAGTCGTGGACGAGTCATGGTGAGTCGCCCCATGTTAACTCAAGGTCGAACTGCTGGCTTGGTCCCAAGAGATAAGTCGTTCCCGAGTCAACTTATCATAACTCCTCTCATATTAGCATGTGTCGTACTCGACTTATCATAAGTCGTAGGTATCCATAAGTCGTGACATTCCTTAGGTCGTTCCTTAGGATGAGTCGCGAACCCGTTGAGTCGTTGAACCATGAGTCGTTGAGTCATGAGTCGCTGAGTCGGAAACTTCCATAAGTCGCACAACAGTTGAGTCGGAGACTAGCTGAGTCGGTCTTTGATGAGTCGGACCTAGATCATATGAGTCGGTGAGTTCCTTCTTCGGTCATTGAGTCGTACGTGAGTTAATTGCACTTGGCTTTCTGATTTGCACACTTGAACCGCTAACGACTCATGGTGAGTCGTAAATCTTCTGAGTCGCTTAATGCTTTATCTGATGAGTCGGCCCAAGCTTCAGTGGGGTTAGCATTTGCCCCTCGAAGCACACGCCTAAGTCGTAGGTCGCGTGCTTCGACTTATCTTACCCCGCGTGTGCCGACTCATATCCTACTACCTTGGTATATAAATAGCATGAATCGTCATTCTTATCTTCTTCTTCTTTTACCGATCTCGTGAGTCGTTTTCCGCCATTAACACATCTCCAAGCTCCCAAAAGCAATTTCAACTCAAAATCTCCTCCGATCATCTCTGACATCACACCACGTAAGCAATTTCGCCTCCTTTCTGATTGTCGATCATCATTTCCCTGTGCGCACCGTTCTTATCTTCAATTTATCCCCTTGAGCTTTGCGAGTTAGGTTGCCCTAATCATTGATGGATTGAGGATTGTCTGATCCAATGATCTGCGACTCGAGGCGATCTACTTGATGCGATAAGACTAGGGTTGTAGAATGAGGGTTTATTGGGTTAATGGGTCGGATGGTTGATTCGAATGCTGCTGTAGGTTTGACTCGGCTCCTTTCGTATGACCCAGTGACCCTCACGATTTAATCATGGTACGACTCATCATGCTCCTCGACTTGAGCCTTGAGTCGCGACCGAGACAGAACCCCTGAATTGTGGCCGAGATAAAACCTTTGAATTGTGGCCGAGATAAAACCTTTGAATCGCGGCCGAGATAAAACTTAGAGATTTCCTTATTATTTTGACCCAGAGCTCCTTTAACATACTCCACGACCTAAGCCCTGAGTCGTTGCCGAGATAAGACTTAGCCTTGAGTCGTTGCCGAGATAAGACTTGGAGATAATCTCCTTATCTCCACGACTCATGGCTTAGGGCACTGCCGACTCAGAACTTTTGAACCGTTGATGGGTTATGACTTGTGTAAATTCTGTTTGAACATTGGACCATTGCATTAACTTCGAACTATTGAATTTTATTGCACTCATTCATGGGTTATTTTGACTTGCAGGCTAATAACCTGTTCAATACAACATTCACAGAAAACTGGGACGAATATACTTGTCATTGACTGCCCACATCGAATGACAGATTAGTTAACAATAGATGATTAATTTGAATAAATTGTGTGTATGAAGTGCCTTTAACTTATCAATTTCAAACAAAATACCAAAGCAATGCTGAAATAGTCAATAGAAATCGACCCGCTTGCACTAATATTATGCTTGAGCTTTAGATTAACAAGTTCTGAAATGTTTACAATCGATCAAGCATCGATCAGTATAATTCCAGTTAAATATACTTGTCACTTTTTATTAGTCTTGCACAACACTTCACACTTTTTAGGAAACGCGCACCTTCGCATTTGAACATCCAGTTGCTTGTGTAGAATGACCTCTCATCAAGAAGAGCCGATGGGCCAGGCTGAAGATGTCTTCCCAGTAGCTATCCCTGTAGATAACCCTCCGGAGAGAACATCCACAACTTTGAATCAGCGGGTGTTTAACCAACTGCGCGTCCAGTTTGGCATTGATGATGCTGACGTCTTACTTCCGGGGCCAAATGACACCGCGGATAGGCCCCCTCTTGGCTTTGTTGCTGTTAATCACCAAATGTGCTTGAACGGCGCTATTCCTCCTTTTAATGACTTTCTTCAACAGTTCCTGCTTCGGTTGTCTATCTCTCCATTCCAATTACACCCCAATGGCTACGCCATTCTGATGGGGTTATGTGTTCTATTTAGGAGAGTTTTGGATCGATTACCAAGCTTCGGGGAGATCTGCTATTTTTGCTCATTCACGAAAATTAAAGACCATCCCTCCATCGTGGTTATAAGAAGCGCTCGAAACCGCAAACTTATTACTGATCTCTCCGAAAGCGCTCACGGATTTTTGAATCAGTTTTTCTTTGTTCGCTGCCCTCCAGGGTTTTATGCCATCTGGAGAGTGGGAAGTAAGATTTCCTGTCTTTACTTTTTCCGTTTTGAAACTTTCTCGAGATCTGAACTCTCAGTTGCTAATTTCATTCTTTTCCTGTTTTAGCACTTCCACCCCCTGCTAGGGACCCAAGTCTTAAGCAAATTTTTGAAAGATTAAATGCCGTGCCGGTAGAAGAGAGGAGCATAAAGTTTCTGCTAAACGATGAATTTTTACATCAATACGGACTCCTCCATCCCTCTCGCTTTACTCAGCCTCATGAAGCTCCAACGGAGGTTCCTGATTCTCCAGTGAAAACTCCTGATCTTCCGATCTCCACTAAAGAGCACATGCGAGGAGAAATTTCTGCAGAAACCTTACTAGTAAAGTGCTCTGCTCCAAGAGATGATGCGGGACCCTCCGAAAAGCCCGCACTTGCTCCCATAATTGAAGAAGAAGAGGAGCCCCTTTCCCAAACCAGGAAGAGTGCCGACAAAGGAGCTGATGGAGGGAATCAGGTTGGGCATGATGGTGATGACGTCTTTGGGGATTTAAGTGACATAATCGTCACTTCCCAAGAGCTCTTTAAAGATGACCCTGCCTGTGGTAAAACTGTACCCCCGATGATTGAAGCGACATCTGCCCTCCAACAGACTCCAACTCCTTTATCCCAAGAATTGTCACCGACAGTGGGACCTATTACTTCCCCCCAACTGAGGAGTGGTTCGTTAGTCCAACGCGAGTAGTTTGCACTTCACACACAACTAAGGATTTTCCAGCACATTTATGCACTTATCTTCTCATACTTTAAAGATTTCTAAAGCTTATCTTTTCTTATTTCAGATCCTTCAATGACACGCGGCGGATCATATTATCAGGATTTCCAACGCTACGGGGGGCGTGGTCAATATGATTATAGGCGTTACTTTTCCTCCTACAGAGAATCTGATGAAGAAAGGGCTGCCCGAAAGGCTCATGAAAGGAGGACTGAAGAAGAACGTCGTGAAAGAAGGGAGAGAGAAGAGCGCCATGATTCTTGGCAAAAAGGCGATGACTCCCACAAGAGAAAATCTCATGACGATCGAGGAAAAGGTCACATGGGTGAAGACTTAAGCAAACGAGCCCGTCACAGTGAAAAGCAGGCCTCTACTACTCCTGAGAAAGTTACTACTCCTGCTTCGCTCGACATTCCTTCTGACTCTCTAGCTCTTGGGAAATCAGACATTCAAACGATAATTAGCAGGCCCAAATTTCAAGTTGGACCCGGTCCTGCCACTCTGCAGAGCCAGTTTCCTCAATGGTGCCTTAAGGGAGTGAGGTTCGACCTAGACTTGGTCCCCATCGACAAGTCTGCCATGCTACGAAATCTCGACGCCGTCAAACTTGATATCGAGAGGATGTCAAACTGGCAGAAGCTTGTCGATGAGCTTCAAAGAGTTAACCGCGCCAACTTAGAGGCCATGCTCACCATGGAAAACGATAAGGCTGAATGGCAAAAGGTCCTTGAGCAACATGATACCGAAATGAGGAGCATTGCTTCCTACAATGAGGAGCTCGAAGCAAAGGTTGAGAATTTGAAACATGAGCTTGCTGCTTCCTCTACTTCATATTCTCAAAAAGAAGAAGTGCTCCTGAAACAAGTGAGAGACGCTCACGCTAGCCAAAGGGATGCCGAAGACAGGCTCGAAGCACAAAAAAGAATCAGCGAAGGCTATGTTTCTGATATTGCTGAGCTTCAAAATAAAAACAAGTCCCAAGAGGCGGAGATACAAATGCTTAAGCTTCAGCTTTCCAAAACTGAGAGGGAGCGTGATGAGGCTGTCGCCGGCATAATCGCAGCCGAAGAATCTCATGAGGCGACCAAAAACAGCTTCGGCTCAACATTATTCGACTTCTACTTGCATAGCGTCTTGGGGCGTGGAAGCCTCGCTTTTCTTGGTCCCAAGTATGAAATCACTTTAGCTGAAGTGTGGGAGGCTGCCCTTGATATGCTTGGTGCTGAAGGTGCTGGTTATGACGAATCAGCCCTGGAAAGGCATTATTTTGATGATGACGCTCGCGCTGCCCTTGCCAAGGGAAAGGAACAACTTGCCAAATTAAGAACTGAAGTGATGGAAGGGGACCAGCTGGGAAAAACCACTTCAACTACTCTAATCCAGCCACCTTTTTCGTCTGAAGTCGACATTATTGGTTCCAGTTCCCATCTCGCATCTCCCACCAAAGTTACCACTGAGATTACAAGCATACAAGGTGGAGACGAGGGTGATGAGAGCGCTGATGCGCAAGCTTATGAAGTCGATATCAGGAAACCAGCTTCTCCAGGTAACTTCACTGTTAATCTCGCTACTGTCAACTCTGCTCAAGCGGGTTACTCATTTATTTCGCATGAGTTTCATGAGCTCCTTGACTATTTTCTCAACCTTGATGAGCCTTCATCTCCTCTCTTTACTGACTTTATTGGTGAACCTTCATCTCCTCTCTTTACTGACTTTAACCTCTTTTCTTCTGTAGAGAAAGTATCAAGCACTGCTCAAATCTCTACTTCTCCGGTAATCCCTCCTCCATCTCTTCAGGTGGCTCCTCCTTCTGCTTCGCAGCCTGGATCACAGGAGGAACAAATAGAGGCTCTCCATGGCCTGGATGATCCCATTGCTTCGCAAGAGCAGAAAGATGAGAGACTTGAGGGAGGCGACATATCTCCGGAGCGGACTCCTTCTGACGACATAACTCTATCTAAACTTGTCACTCCAGGAAGTGAGTCTTCCTCAAAGAGGAGAAAGAAGCAAGGAGCATCAAGGAGGAGAGGGAAGATAATCACTGCCACTGAAGAGGAGCCAGAAGTTGGGCCAGCTGCGCCAACCTCTCCTTCCTCCCTTATACCCACTGGCCGACCTGAAAAGCTGGTCATTCGGCCGGGTAAAGGGTCCAAAGGCAGTAAAAAGAAGTGAAGACTTTAGCTTTTTGTCTTTTGTATGAACTGGCCGAGAGTTGTGCGGGTACCGGCCCCCGCTTTTATTTTGAAACCTGTATCTGCATTATAGTTGAATAAAATGATTCTTCGTTTGTACAAACTTCTGTTTGAATTTGAGAATGCATTTACTATTTATTTTTTGCACAAGTTTATTTACACGATATTGCAGCGAGCTTATGGCATGTTACTTGAGCGTTACCTTTTGCTGGTTTGGCTATACCATATTGTGTGTAATTATACTATATTGCCCCCATTCCATAAGTTTGCTGCAATATTCTATACTTCGAGGGGACTTGCACTCATATTTGCTAAAGAATAATTATTTTATTCTTTAAAGAAAATTTTTGCAAAGTACAACCCTCTTCGTATAAGTTTCTGCGCTTTGACCTTTGAAGAAATCACTTCTTTCTTTTGCTTAAGTACATTTTTTACCAAGTGAATTCTTTTATGCGGTAAAGCGGACCTCTGAAGGGTACTTTAACTCCCTCTCTCTCTTTTTCTCTCTTCTTTTTTTTTCCGAGGAAGATTATTCCCCAGAATAGGTAAATTACTCTTTCTTCGGAAGTTAAATTATGCCCCTGATGAGGATCTTTTTTTTATATAGAAAGTTGTACCTCTGAGGAGGGATTTTTTACGTTTCAACACTCGGAAGTTTTATTTCAATCTCGGTGAAACGTGTACCTCCAAAGAGTTTTGCCTTAGAAAGCCTTTTCACGTTTCAACACTTGGAAGTTTTATTTCAATCTCGGCGAAACGTGGGCTTCCGAAGAGGTCTTTCTTCTTGATTGTGCCTCCGAAGAGGTCTTTATTTTGTTCGTCTTTCAACTCTGGTGAAGTGAAATTCCGAAGAGCGGCCGTTACACTTCAACTCCTGGTGAAATATGCCTCCGAAGAGGTCTTTATTTTGTTTGCATTTCAACTTTGGTGAAGTGAAACTCCGAAGAGTAACTACTCCAACTCCTGGCGAAATGTGCCTCCGAAGAGGTCTTTTTCTTTGTTTGCATTTCAACTCTGGTGAAGTGAAATTCCGAAGAGCGGCTATTTCACTTCAACTCCTGGTGAAATGTGCCTCAGAAAGGGTTTTCATCGCCTGGAAGTTACTCTCTCATGGTTGGAGGGTCATGACTCCTCCAATCTTTTTTGTTGAGTAGAGAACTTTCTTTTTTGTGGCATATGACCCATTAGAGGTCTTTTATCCTCCGAAGAGTTGTGCCTCTGAAGAGGACTTGTGCTGCCGATGATGGATTTTGGTTGTTTCCTTGTCTTCTTGCTTATGCCTTTTCAACGATCCTCTTCTCTTTTTTTTTCCTTTTCAAGTTTTCATTCCCCTTTTCTTGCAAGTAGCTTGTTTAATCCAAGGAAGTGTACTTCATTGTCAGGCAAGTTCGTGAGAACGAGCACTAGCTTCCTAATTGGATGTTTGTTTGTTCAAACAATCTCAATTTATCAGCAAGGGCTCGTTTCTATCGAAATCATTAGCCGTTCAATTGAAGTATTTCCTATCTAGGATTTGAATTCAGGGCCTTTGTGACTTGAAATTTGTTTGTTGAATGATGGTGAGAATCGCTCGGTCTTATTATGCGCAAGTTTTATTTCCACTGTCTGCAAAAATTTAAATCGACATTTCAGCAATACATTCTATGTACTTTTATATCAAAAATAAAGCAAACATGTAATAAAAATAAGGAACACAAGATTTATAGTGGTTCGGCCAAGAATTTGGGCCTACATCCACTTTATATTCTTTCATTAATCACTTGCATCAGTTTTACAATTGCTTTCAATTACAAGAATCATACATTCACAATTCTTTTTACAATATTTCAACAAAATTTTCAAGTAAAGTATGGACGCAAGTGATTGCTGTTCCATGCCCTTGGAATTTGATCTCCTTCAACAGTAGTGAGTTTGAATGTGCCGTCAAGAAGCTTCTGACCTATGACATATGGTCCTTCCCAATTTGGCCCAAACACACCTGTCGTTGTCATAATTCTTTTCAGGACTAGATCTCCGATTTCAAAGCTTCGTTGACGAACTTTGGAATTGAAATGTCTGGCTATCCTTTGCTGATGAGCTGCAATTCTGAGACTAGCCTCATCCCTTTTTTCATCAAGGAGATCTAGCGCTTCAAGTTGTAGCTTTTCATTTTCTGCTTGATTGAAATGGATTCTTCTGTGTGAAGGGACCTCAGTTTCAACCGGGATCATTGCTTCCGATCCGTATGCTAATGAAAAAGGAGTATGCCCAGTCGTAGTTTTGTGGGTAGTTCTGTATGCCCATAGTGCAAGTGGTAGCTTATCGAGCCAACCACCTTTTGCTCTTTCAAGTTGCTTCTTGATGGTTGATTTGATGATCTTGTTTACTGCTTCCACTTGCCCGTTTGCCTGCGGATGAGCCACTGCTGAAAAGCTTTTCTGAATTTTGAATCGCTTGCAAAAATCCTGGAATTCTTCGCTTTCAAACTGAGTACCATTGTCCGTAATTATTTTCTGAGGCACACCGTATCTGCAAATGATATTCTTGGTTACAAAACTTATCATTTTCTTAGAGGTGATAGTAGCCAATGGTTCAGCTTCAGCCCATTTAGTAAAGCAATCAACCGCAACAATAGCATATTTAATTCCTGATTTGGCAGTTGGTAGCGGCCCAATGAGATCCATTCCCCAAATTGCGAACGGCCATGGACTGACCATCTGTGTGAGTTCGGTAGAAGGTGCTCTAGGAATTTTGGCAAATCTTTGGCATCTGTCACATTTTCGGGAGTAATCTGCAGCATCTCGATTAATTTCTGGCCAAAAATATCCGTATCGGAGAATTTTCTTTGCTAATGTTTGGCCACCTGAATGATCACCACATTCTCCTCCATGTACCTCAGCTAGGATTGTTTTGGACTCTTCCCTGGATACACATCGAAGTAAAGGCATTGAGAATCCCCGTCTGTACAATCGGCCATCCTGGATTACATAGCGAGAGGCTTTCCTTAGTAGCTTCTGTCTCTCTCTCGAATTTTCTGGCAGAGAACTTCTGAGTAGGTAGTCTAATATTGGGGTCATCCACGACTCTTGTTCTTGAGATACATTCATAATCCAATCTATATCCATCTCGTCTATACTTGGTGCTGAGAGGACTTCTACGGGAACCAATCCCAATAGTTGAGCTTCATCAGAACTTGAATACTTTGCGAGGGAATCTGCCTTCGTATTCTCTTCCCGGGGAATATGGCTTATTGAATAATGATCGAGTTCACATAGGAGTTCCCAAGCCTTTGACAAGTAGGAAGGCAAGTTTCCACCTTTTGTTTGAAATTCCTTCTTGACTTGGCATACAATAAGCTGAGAATCACGGAAGATTTGTAATGCTCGAATGTTCAGCTCTTTAGCGATTTTCAGACCTGCAATAAGAGCTTCATATTCTGCTTCATTGTTTGTTGAAGGAAATTCCAGTCTTAGTGCATAACATAATGATCGACCTTCAGGAGTTTCAAGTACCACTCCGGCTCCAGAACAGTAGTCACTTCTTGCGCCATCAACATACATCTTCCACTGGATTAGGGAATCATTGATCGCTTCTTCCTCACCATTATCTTTCTCTGTGAATTCTGCAATGAAATCAGCTAAAGCTTGTCCGTTGATTGCTTTTCGGGGATGATAAGTGATGTCATATTGACTGAGTTCAATGTTCCATTTTAGAAGGCGACCCGAAGTTTCAGGGCGAAATAGGACTTGCTTTAGAGGTTGATCAGTGAGTACTTTGATAGGATGAGCTTGGAAATATTGCCTCAGTTTCCTTGATGCAACTAGTAGGCAATAGGCGAGTTTTTCCAACTTGGAGTAATTCAGCTCTGCCCCAGTGAGTCTTTTGCTGATATAGTAAACCGGATGTTGAATCCTTTTGTCTTCCCGTATCAGCGCTGCACTTAGAGCATGAGATGATACTGCCAAGTATATAAGAAGATCCTCACCATTGCCTGGCCTAGAAAGTATTGGAGGCGTTTCCATATGACGGATCAACTCATCGAAGGCTTTTTGGCATTCGGAAGTCCATTCAAAATTCTTCTTTCCTTTCTTCAGGGCGTCAAAGAATGGGATGCATTTATCAGTGGCTTTGGAAATGAACCGACTCAGGGCGGCGACCTTTCCGTTGAGACTCTGCAATTCCATCTTCGTTCTAGGAGCTTTAACTTCTTTCAAGGCAGTAATTTGAGCTGGACTAGCCTCAATGCCCCTAGCACTGACGATGAAACCTAAGAACTTTCCGGACTCGACCCCAAATGTACATTTCAGAGGGTTAAGTTTCATTCTGTATTTCCGAAGGACTGCGAACATTTCTGCTAAGTGTTCAATGTGATCCGCTGCTTTCCTGGACTTCACTAACATGTCGTCGACGTAGACTTCCATAGTTTTGCCCAATTGCGGTTTGAACATAGCATTAACAAGTCTTTGGTAGGTTGCCCCTGCATTTTTCAATCCGAAGGGCATAACTCTGTAGCAATAAAGTCCAACATCTGTGATAAAGCTTGTATCCTCCTGATCCGGCTCGTGCAACATGATTTGGTTATAACCGGAGTAGGCATCCATGAAAGATAACAATTCATGTCCCGCAGTTCCGTCTACCAGTTGATCGATCCTGGGTAACGGGAAGCAATCTTTGGGGCAAGCCTTGTTTAGATCAGAAAAATCGATGCACACTCTCCATTTTCCATTAGCTTTCTTGACCAGCACAGGATTTGAAACCCAATTCGGATATGTAGATTCTTTGATGATGTTATTTTCCATGAGTCGATCAACTTCTTCTTTTAATGCTGCTGACCTTTCTGGACCTTGGGTTCTTCTTTTCTGTTTAACTGGCGTAAACTTTGGGTCAATATTCAGAGCGTGTACTGCAACTTCTGGAGATATTCCATACATATCGGCATGAGTCCAAGCAAAGACATCCAGATTTGCTTTCAGGAAAGATATCAAGATATTCTGAATTGACACATTAAGCTGTGAACCCACATTTAACACCTTATTTGGGTCCTTCGGGTCAACAGGTACCGGAACTGTCGTTTCCACCGGTACCACTCTATTCTCCCCTGCACTGGCTTTTCTGGGATCCATTTCTTTCCGTGCCCCGCTGTGCTCGCCAGTGCAGGGTCCGCCCCGTAATTGCTACAAGGCTGGTTCCTTGATGCGGACTGGGGTTGCCGCATCCTTCCCCATTTCTCTTTTTCTTGACTCTCGCAGCTCTGTCAAATAGCACTCTCGCGCAGCATTTTGATCCCCTTTTATAACTCCTACTCCATTGTCAGTAGGGAATTTAATAGTGAGGCACCACGGGGCTAGGATAGCTTTGAATGCTGCGAGTGTTGGACGGCCAAGAAAAGCATTATAAGCAGAAAACTCATCGACAATCACAAAAGTTTGCTTGCGGACCACTTTCCTTTCTGCTTCCCCAAGTTCTACAAGCAGATCGATGGTCCCAATTGGTTGTTTTGGCTCCCCAGTGAAGCCAGCGATCTTCTGTGATGAGGCTTGTACATCGATCATAGGGATTTTCATCTGGTCAAATGTCTTCTTGAAGAGGATATTACATGATGCTCCGCAGTCAATGAGGACTCTTCTGACAATGGCCGGTCCAATACCAGCCGAGATGACCAAGGGATCTAGGGTAGGAGCTTCTATACCTGTGGAATCTCTGGCTCTGAAAACAATATCATCGCTGAAAGTTTTCTGTTGTTTCAGGGGCGTAGTGTCTTCTAAAACAAAGACGTCTTCTTCGGCTGGAGCATATTTCAAAGCCCTGGAATATCTCTCCATCTCACCCCAGCTCTTGCCAGCTGGGTGAGGCCCTCCTGTAATGACATTGATAACGGGCCTTCCAGATTCATGTCCCATAGCTTTCTCACATGTCCTAGGCTGATGAACAGGAACCTGTTGCCCCTGACTTGACGATGCAGGATTGTTGCTATTCTTCTTCACAAATTGCTGCAGTTTGTTTTCTCTTAGCAACTCTTCAATCAGGTTTTTCAACTGGCGGCATTCATCAGTCTCATGACCGAGTTGATTGTGGAAGCGGCAGAATTTCCCACTCTGTATGGCTTTTTTCCCGGTTCTCAAAGGGATAGGTTTAGGGAAATCGACGGAATCTTTAGTGGCAAGGTAGATGTGCTCCGGCGTATGTGATAATGGAGTATATTCTGATGGCTTGAAGGATCGGGGCTTCTTCAGATTACCCTGTTTCTTCCCATTATTATTCTCCCTTTTTTGCCCCACCGATTCATTCTTGCGCGGAGCGACAATGTTGTCTTCTGCTTTCTCCAACACTGTCTTTACTGGTAAAGGACGGCTTTCCAAGCGAATGAATTCATCTGCTTTTTTGTAGAACTTTTCGAGAGAGGTTGGCTCCTTCATATTTAACCATTTCCCAAATTCGCTTGACTTATCAATAGCCCCCATCAGATAAGTCAATATCATTCGTGGTTCAGCATTGTCCACCTCAGCCAGCGCTATATTAAAGCGGTTCAGGAAGGATCTGATAGACTCACCAGGATTCTGCTCTAAACTCGACAGTGACATAATGTCCTTGGCCTTCGAAGCATATAGTCTAAACTGCTCCTTGAATTTTCTGGTCAAGTCTGAAAACTGATCGATAGATCGGACTAGCAACTTGGTGAACCATAGTAGAGCCACACCTTCCAGGTATACGGGGAAATATCGACACTTTATTTCGTCAGAGGCTCTGGCACCTGTCATGTGCCAATCATATTTATACAAGAATTCATTCGGATCACTTGTCCCTTTGTAAGCTGGAATAGTCGGAGGGACAAACTTCCTTGGAAATTCCGCCTTCAAGATTTTTTCAGTAAACGGAGTTTTACTCGGGGCGAAACCCCATTCCTTCTCATCTTCAACCCTTTGCATACTTTCTTTCATGATCTGTCGGACCATTCCAGAAAGATATTCCTCATCATGCCGAGTTCTAGATCCACCAGCCTCAGGAACTGCCTGCTCAAAGGGACTAGTAGCCATTTCAGGAGCATTCCTTTCATTAACATCATGAACGTTGCCAGCATAGTTCCTTTCATTACCAGCCGGTTGATTGTTTGCCCCAAGTAAGTCGTTTAACTTATTCAGAATCAGAGCATTCTGGGCACTTTGAGCCTCTAATTGTGCATTTTGGGCGTTTATCTGTTGGTTTAGCCCTAGAATCACAGCATCCAACTTCACTTTCGTAACTCCAACAGACGGAGTGGGTTGATTAGGTACAGGGGAAGCGGAGGTTCCCTCTTGAATGTTTCCAGATCTGACAGATCTACTTTTCCTTCCAGGAGCCATAATCTCAGATAGACTTCTGGTTTTTAAGGAAATTCTTTCTTCAAATCTCTGTGAAGCAATGATGACAGTTTTCCTGAGTTCAATTCTCAGTGAAAGCACCAAAAATGTTAACGCTAAAATGTGAACGCTAACACCCCGGTGTGTGAAGTGTAGTTGTGAAAGCACCACCCGATAGATCGGGAAAGAATTACAAGCAAGTAATAGCAGAAAAGCAGTAAACAACAACAATTTTATAGTGGTTCGGCTTAAGGGTATAGCCTACGTCCACTCTAAGTACTTTTATTAATAATCTTGTTACAAGCTGATACAATTCTTCTCAAGTACAATATACTTCAAGCTACAAGTGATTTGGAACAAGTCTTAAGCTTCAATGTCGATTAAAGTCTTTAAATTCACGTTGAAGATGTGTGGTTTCTTTGTGAAGTTCTTTGATGTATTCCTCTAATCTTGAAAGCTCTAAGTGTTGATGAAGTTCTCAATGCAGCAAGGTAACGGTGTATGAAGAGAATGTGCCAAAAGTCCTTTGAATGTTGGAGGTGGTTATGTATTTATAGGCAAGCTTGGACATGAATTCTGCGCATAAGTCCTGAGTCGTGACCGACTCAAGCTAAGTCGTTCCCAAGTCAGGCTAAGTCGTGGTTGACTTATAAAACCAACCTTTCCCCTCTTCATGGCTTATTCCTCTGCTGGATTTCATGACAAGTCTTGAGTCGTGTCCGAGTCAATTTTCCTAGGCATTGTGGCGATGGGTTACGACTCAACGATTTTGAGTCGTGGACGAGTCATGGTGAGTCGCCCCATGTTAACTCAAGGTCGAACTGCTGGCTTGGTCCCAAGAGATAAGTCGTTCCCGAGTCAACTTATCATAACTCCTCTCATATTAGCATGTGTCGTACTCGACTTATCATAAGTCGTAGGTATCCATAAGTCGTGACATTCCTTAGGTCGTTCCTTAGGATGAGTCGCGAACCCGTTGAGTCGTTGAACCATGAGTCGTTGAGTCATGAGTCGCTGAGTCAGAAACTTCCATAAGTCGCACAACAGTTGAGTCGGAGACTAGCTGAGTCGGTCTTTGATGAGTCGGACCTAGATCATATGAGTCGGTGAGTTCCTTCTTCGGTCATTGAGTCGTACGTGAGTTAATTGTACTTGGCTTTCTGATTTGCACACTTGAACCGCTAACGACTCATGGTGAGTCGTAAATCTTCTGAGTCGCTTAATGCTTTATCTGATGAGTCGGCCCAAGCTTCAGTGGGGTTAACAATGCTAGTGTTCCTCAGCTACATGTGTGAACTTTAGGCTGATTACCGAAGTTCAGTCAAAATAAACTAAACAAACCACATTTACAATTTACTAACACTTCTTTGATCAATCTAAAAAATCATATTGTCAATGACATACACAGTTAATCAGATACAAAACTAAGTATGACAATCACATGAGCCCAACTTCTTGGAGAATGTTCTCTATCCTTGATTGAATGTTTAAGTGCACCTTTAGAATTATGTATAGTTCTTCTGTTTTGATCAAAATTGTCTCCTTTAGTGAAGATGGATATACATAGACTGGTTGAAATGTGAAGAATTTGATAAGAATAAGTTGTTCGGATGATTGGATCCCTACAACATCTTATAATTTGGGTTGATAGAGCAATTCTGTGTTCTGGAATCTTTCTATAAAAATCTGTAGCTGTGAATATAAATAAGAAACTGGTTGTCTATTGCAAATTTGTTAATCATTATTAATAAAGGGAATGAAGTTTACATATGTTTTATTTTTCTAACAGCTGTTACCTTCATATATTTTTTGGAAACAATTTGGTGCTAATGTTGTATATGATTCTGACATTGTTGTATAAGTGGATAAAATTGTTGTTAATGGCGCAAGCCAAGTATCAGGAGAGGGGTAATGCATAGACATTACTCTGGTGCTACAAAATGGCGCCGTTGTAATGGCAAATTTTTTGAAAACAGTTTGGTGCTAATAGCAAAATGACTAATTTGTAGAGTTCTGTCATTTTCAGTCTAATGTGGCCATGAAGTAGCTAATAACAAATTTATTTTATGCGTGCAGGCTTTGAACAGTTGATATTTGTAGAGTTCTGTCATTTTCAGTCTAGTGTTCTTAAACAACAAGGTATGAAACAGATGCTAAAAACTCTCAAGTATTATCATTATTGTCTAATAGTTTACCATCAAATAATTTCACAATTATGTTTTATTCCCTTCCATATTTCATCAAAAGGCTACTCTAAATTCAAATTACACCTTTAAATTCTTTGATGTCCGATTGCCTCTATAATCAGATTATAACAGTCATTATTTTTTGTAAAGTTTATTAGCCAAACCATGGTAATGGGGTCATTTTTATATACTAGTAATGTGTACATGATTGGTTAGTAAGTTGTAAAGTTTATTTTCCCTAAATTCTTACAACTACCTTTATACAAATAAAACAGTTCAATGATAATTTAATAAAGGATATTTGTGCTTTTAACCTTTCAATCATTATAAATCAGATAATATTCTTAATAGTGAGAAATACTAAAGGGTGTATACCAATTGTTTTGTTCAAAAATTGAATTTTAGTTGGGAAATATCTATTCATTGTTAAATCGGAGTGGAGATTTGTTGCTTTTTAAAGTCTTTCCAAAGAGCCCACTTTCTACGTGCAAATGTATAAATAAAAATTTATAAGCTCAAACATAACACATATATATAGTACTAGCTGTCTAGTTGGTTAAATTTGTCATTTAAATTAAAATTCTTCAAAAAATAAAGTAGGATAGTAGATTTCATTTGATGACGTTAATGGCTTAAATTTAATATATGCAGTTCAATGTTTTAATTTATATCGTTTAATAAGATTAACGGAGGCTTGTTGAACTTAGGTTGAAACCATAAAGAAGATTGCAAAGGTCAAAGCTATTAAAGAGAGGAAAAAACAAGAATCAGAGGTTAGCAGTTTAGTTCTATGCAATATGTCTGGTTTGATGTTGGTCTTTTTTCTGACAAATACAAGCATTACCGTCTTGTATCTTCTGCTAAGTATTCAGTTGTGTAGTTAATTGTAAAGTGTAGCTAAAAAACATGTGACATTTTCTTGAGTGTATTAGTAGTACACAACTGGTCTTGCATTCCATTACGTTATCATTTATGTGACTATAATTTGATTTTAGCAATGCACCTACGAACTAATTGATGGCATTGGGATAAATTTAGTTGTACATCTTTCTTGGATATCTACTTTGTTAGGGTTTTTACTTCAGCATGAAATGTCTTAAATGATTATATGCTTTTCTTCTTTTGCTTTAAACTTGGAAAGCATATTTTTAATTCTCTAACCTGTCAATTTTAATAGCATATCCTAGTTTTTCATATCTTTTTGGTTTGTGCGCACATGCCCTCTTGTAGCTAAAATAGCACATATAACAGACTATATGTTCTTCGCATATACACATAAACACTTACGTTAAATAATTGAGAACTCTTAATATTTATTTACTTCCTACTATAATCACAGCTTGAACTTGTGTTGGTTACGGAGAAACTGCAGGAGCTTCATTCAATTACAATTCAAAAGCTGAAGAAACAAGGCATGTACCTTTTCCTTCCTCTTTTTTCTTTTTGTTTCTTTTTTTGCAATCATTGAATAGCTAGCATCTGTGCATCTTAGTGAAACTTTAGCATCTGTTTAAATAACATCAGTTTAAATAACATGTTTGCCAAATATGGGATGTAGTTTAATTAGATATGATTGTTTTTTCTTTTATTTTTTAAAATTCTTTCAGTTTCTATTTGTACAACTTTAGCATCTGTATCACTTTTAGTTCTGATGCAATAACAAGCAACAATCATCAATGTTTAAATCGAAATACTCTCCCAACTAAAGGCCCGGATTCAGTTTTGAAACACAAACAAAGCATGATATTTGCTGCCAAAAGAGTTAATCAATTAAAAGTTTGCTTGTACTATCAACTCCTGGGCTATAAAAATGAATGTTTGGTTATTACAACTGGAAGCAGAAAGTCTGTGATATTTTACTATGTTGTGTTCTTTCATTTTGACAATATATTTTTCTCTTTGGATTTGTTTGTTTTGAGCATATGTTTTGTTGTCTTTTATACATAAAAAAATTATTTGTCCATTTCTACTAAGAACTGTTTGGTCGTTATTATCATATATATATATATATATATATATATATTGTTCATAATCAATAATTAATTTCTATTTAAATTTTAGATTCTTTGTTGCATACATATATTGTATATGGTGATGGAGAGGGATTGGTTGCGTCTACATAGGTAATCATGTGGCAGCTAATTTAGACTTAAATTTAGAATTGATATTTTGATAATAAAAGCTAATATTTTTGTTGTTTTCAAATTTTAATCATAGGACTAGTAGAGAGTATGGCCAAGGAGCTCGGAGTTTTGTGTGTGTTGCGAAGAAAAATTTAGGAGATGTGGAAAAAATATTCTGTCCTTGTTTAGATTGTCGAAATCTTAGTCGTCATTATGGTGAAACCGTTGTTGAGCACCTGATTATAAAGGGAATGGATCCTAAGTATAAAGATGATATATGGTATAATCATGGCGAGAAAGTGAATGATGAAAAAAAATTAAAATGGGTGAGATGTACGACTTGCTCAAAGCGATTCACTATGAAGATGAAGATTATTTCAATCATACTTTTTTTGATGACGACAAAGATAAGGACGATGCACAAAGACGCCATGATGATTTACTTAAAAATTTGGAAGATGCAGAAACCCCACTGTATCCTGGTTGCATAGATCATACAAAGTTATCTGCCATTACTATTTTGTATAATCTTAAATGTGAAATTGGATTATCTGATACTGGTTTTGATAAACTTCTTACCGTCCAACATTTGTTTTTACCAAAGAATAACGTACTTCCCAAGACTTTATATGAAGTAAAGAAATTCCTCAAACTATTTGATATGGGTTTTGAAAAAATTCATGCTTGTGAGAATGATTGTTGTCTTTTCCGTAAAGAGTACAAAAATTTAAATAATTGTCCGAAATGTGGTTCATCACGATGGAAGATAAATCAAGATACAAAAGAGATTATGCAGGGTATCCTAATTAAGGTGTTGCGATATTTTCCAATAATTCTAAGATTTAGAAGAATGTTTAGATCCGAAAAAATGGCAGAAGAGTTAAGATGGCATTTTAAAAACAAAAGTAATGAGGGAAAGATGCGGCACCCCGTAGATTCCGTGACATGGAGCATGGTTGATGAAAATTGGAAAACATTTTCAGCCGATCCACGTAATCTTAGACTTGGTCTAGCTATAGATGGGTTCAATCCATTTTCTATGTTAGGCTCCAAGTATAGTTGCTGGCCAGTAATGCTTGTTACATATAATTTGTCGCCTTTGTTGTGCATGAAGAAAGAGAATATCATGTTAACACTTCTAATTCCAGGTCCAAAGCAACCAGGAAATGATATTGATGTATATCTAGAGCCATTAGTAGAAGACTTGCATTACTTGTGGAGTACTAGAGTTGAGACATATGATGCATTAAGTAAGACAGTTTTTAACATGAAGGCTATTTTACTATGGACAATAAATGATTTTCCAGCTTATGGTAATCTTGCTGGATGTTGTGTAAAGGGTAAAAAAGCTTGTCCATTATGTGGTATCAATACCCACCGTCGATGGTTGAAATATAGTCGGAAAAATGATTATATGGGCCATAGAAGATTTCTACCCCATTCAAATCCATTGAGAAAAAGAAAGGCTTGGTTTGATAACACTGTGGAGGATGGGAAGATGCCTAGAGTTCTAACCGGCAAAAACATTTCTCTTATTTTGAAAGACTTTCTGAATAATTTCGGAAAAGGTGCTGAAAGCGAAAAGAAGAGTGCGAAGGGGAAAGGTAAAAAAAGGAAGATTGACGACAATAGTGAAGATGATGATAATGGAGATAATGATCCTATTAAAAAAGAGCTATCAAGGTGGAAAAAAAATCAATCTTTTTTGACTTGCCATATTGGGAGGTTAGCATTTATTTAGATTTCAGTTTTTATTATCGATGCGGGCTGGCCACGCGAACAAATTTTTTTGTTATTTTTTTAATCCATGGCCCATGGATTAAAAAAATTTAATAAAAAAATTGGTTAAAATAAATTATAGAACACTTTATCATTTAACTAATATTTTTTATAGGAACTTCCAGTACGTCATAATTTAGACGTAATGCACCTTGAGAAAAATGTTTGTGAAAGCACATTGGGTACAATGTTGCATGACAACAAATCAAAGGATGGGATTAATTGTAGATATGATTTAGAGGATTGGGGAATTCGTCATGGTGTATATGCACAACCTCGTGGGACCAAAACGTATCTTCCACCGGCTCCATATACATTGTCAAGATTGGAAAAAAAAATATTTTGCAAAAGGCTGTACGATTTCAAAGGACCTGATGGTTATTGCTCAAATTTCAAAAAATCCGTATCATTGATGGATTGTAAAGTTAGCGGTTTGAAGTCGCATGATTATCATGTTTTGATGCAACAAGTATTATCGGTCGCACTACGAGGTTTGTTGCCAACAAAACCTAGAAAAGCAATTATTCATCTATGTTTATTTTTCAATAAAATATGTCAACGTGTTCTTGATAGAGAGAAGTTACAGCAACTCAATGACGAGATTGTTAAAATATTGTGTGATCTTGAAAGATATTTTCCACCTTCATTCTTCGATATTATGATACACTTGACAATTCATCTTGGAAGGGAAGCACGGTTGTGTGGACCAGTTCATTTTTGTTGGATGTATCCTTTCAAAAGATATATGAAAACGCTTAAAGATTACGTGAGGAATTATGCACGACCAGAGGGATGCATTGCAGAATCCTATCTTGCAGAAGAATGCATGAAATTTTTCAAAGAATTTTTGAGTAAATCGATAAATGTGGAAAAAAATGATCGAAATGAAGATTACGAAGATAACACAATACTTGAAGGGCGTCCAATTTCAATGTCCAATCCAGTTACGTTGTCTTTGAAGGAGAAAGAAATTGCTCATTTAGCGGTGCTAATGAATATGGCCGTGGTAGAACCATTTTTGGAGTGAGTATATATTATGTTATGTTTCCATTGATTTGTTGTGTTTGTAATTGCAATTATAAACTTAACATTGTTTTTATTATACTAGTTTGCACTTGGAGGAGTTGAAAAATTCAAACAAACGCTTGGAAAAAAACGCAACAATACTTTGGAAACACCATGGAGATAATTTCGCTGATTGGATTAAAAAGAAGGTTTGTTAAAAATTTCTCTATTTTTATATGTGAATCAAGGGTACTGTTTTTAAAATCCATTTTAAATATATTTTTAGATACCTATTGACTCAAATGACCATGATGAAATGTTAAAATGGATTGCATATGGTCCTAAAAATGTTGCGCTATCATGTAAAGGATATATTATAAACGGTCAACGATTTCATACAAAAGACGTTGATAGAGAAACTCAGAACAGCGGAGTGACCTATGATGCGACTACTATGTGTAGAGCAAGTGCAAAAGACATTTCTCAAGTGGTTGATGTGATCACTTACTACGGAATATTGACTGATATAATTTTATTGGATTATAATGTTTTTTATATTCCTTTGTTTAAGTGTCATTGGGCAAACATAGGAAATGGGATGAAAGTTGAAGATGGATTTACGCTTGTTAATTTACATCAAAGTCAGGTTTCATTTTCAAGAGACCCTTATATCCTTGCATCTCAAGCAAAAAAAAATTTCTATTCAAGGGAAAATGATTCTTCTAATTGGTATGTTGTGATGAAAGCACCGCCAAGAGGTTACCATGAATTAGAGATGAACGATTTTATTGAAGAAGTAAGCTATATTGGAGGAGATTGTGAAGAAATCGAGGATGACTTGGTCGAGGATGCTAGTTATGTTAGGGAGGATTGCGAAGGCATAATTGAGTAGTTCTGATATCACGTTTTTTTTGGGTAGTCATTGCTATGTGACTGAAAGCAGTAGGCACATGTTTCGTGTGTGTGGTCATGGGGGAAACTTGTTCAGGCATTTAATAATGGAGAAGGATGTATAGAAACAGCAGGTGCACAAGGTATCATGTATTACACCGTATCATGTATTTTTATTTGTTAGCATATTTTTTTTAAACCCACAAGGTATCAGATTTTATATGTTCAGATTTTAACTGTTTAGATTTTGCCTTTGATTTTAGATGTTCAGATTTTATATGTTCAGATTTTTAAACCCACACGTGAATTCAGATAACTAAGTATTGCACTGTTATCAGCACTGCACTGTTATCTAATATACAAAAATCTTCAGTACTGCATTGTTATCAGCACTGCACTGTTATCTATTCACTGTTATCAGCACTGAATTCAGATTTTTAAACCGTATCAGCTCCAACAATTTTCAGTATACAAAAATCAATAAAAATCTAATATAGGACTGCCATTTTAGCACTGCACTGTTATCTAAATATTTTATGTTCATCATACCTATATTATTATTTGCATTTGAATGTCATGTATATCGCGTATCAACTGTTGCTGTATCTTAGCAGCAGTTTACAAATTGATCAGCAAACCAATTTACTCTTGAATTCATGTGTCATGAATTCCTGTATCTTAGCAGTAGTTTACAAATTGATTAGCAAACCAGTTTATTTGAATATCATGAATTCCTGTGTCTGCCTGCAGAAAATGGTTAGAAGTACAAATAAAACAACGAACAAGAAACTTACTCGCTATCAAAAAAGACTCGCAGAATTTGAAGATGCATCTGACAGGTCTAATGTAATGGAAGAGCATGTTGAGCCACCTTCGGAAAACATGGATGTTGGAAATGCAAGCCATCCAATCGCATGCACAGCTCTGCAAATTGATGAAAATCCTGAAACTGCAGTGGAAGTGGATAGAGCAATTGCAGATGATGCAAAACAGGTTTCCAAAAAAAGGACTAGAGGCCCAACTAAAGTGAAAAGACTTCCTTCGAATGTTGCAAGCCGAATTGAAGTTGAGTTTAATTCATCGGGCGTACCTGTAGGAGAAGGATCAGTGAAATTATCTTCTTATTTAGGACCACTTGTCCGTAAGCATGTTTCATTTACGCTAGATGATTGGAGGCTACTTGGTGACGATTTGAAAGTAGTTCTATGGAAATCCGTTCAGGTAATAATATAACGTTTCATATTTATTATGATGCATAAGCGTTTGCATGTAACTTCATATGACCTATTAGAATATATTTTTCCATTATCATCACCCCTTTCTGTTTTTACATTGATCTGATTAGAATATGTTGTTTGTATGTTTATTTGCACATAAATCGGGCTTCTTTGATTTCCTTAAGTAGGAATGGTTTGGTCAGAGAGTCTCTATCGATTTTGCTATGTTATGCACATAAATCGGGCTTCTGTTTAGCTTGATGACTGATTCAACAAATTCTTTTTCAATAGTAAATTAAGAAGGCATGTATCGTTTGTATACCACTGATTAAAAATTTAAATTGATTAGATACCGATGGAAATTACAAATCATGAGCAATACATTATATGTGTACTTATTTAATAATGGGTTGAAAACTTAAAAATTATTTTTGCAAGGAAATTTATAATATGAGCACAAGGTCACAATTACAGCACAAAAATTAATTAATAAGGCATATGTCAATGATTAGATTACGAGGGCATATCTTCATTGATATGAATCATGGATCTTGTATTAACAATGTTTTAGTTAATTAGTTTTAAAAATGAAATATGTATAGTCTTCATCATTAATTGTACCAATGATGAATGGAAAAGTGTTGCCGCTCTTTGTTAACATGAGTATTGTTAAGTGAACGTAAATGATCCAAAAAATTATAGATAAAACTTCTCAAATGTGGTAAACTTTAAAATATAACACTTTATTTGCTTGTAAATATGATAAATAATTGAATTGATCAAATGTATAAAAATATCATGATTTTTTTAGTAATTAAATAATGAATTTTATTCTGGTTGTTGATGTCAATTTGGAGAAGGATGTGACTAGGAAACCTGAAACCATTCTCGACAATAACACACCAACACCTACGTCCAAGGTCGGCTCAACCAATAGTCAAATTAGGCAAAAGGACTAGGGTAGGGGTCCTAAAATGTTAGGGCCCTTTGCAATCTACTTCTATGATCAATTGAATGGATTATTAATGTGCAGCTAGTTTAGGTTGGAATATTTAGCCACCA